>CM035127.1:34619291-35219291 GCA_020205605.1 Panax ginseng | reverse complement strand
TAAGACCTCTGCGAGGATATTCCAATGTAATAATAAAGAATGGAATAACAACAGAAATCACCATGCATGCGATAGATCGCACGTACATGTTATTCTCAATGTAATAATAAATAATGGAACCGGTCCCACAGAATCACTTATGCATACGTGATATTAAATGAGAATAATAAAGAACGGAATATTAGAAGAATTTCACCATGCATTTAATACTTTGTATAGACAGGTTATTCCAACATAATAATAAAGAATGGAATAACAGAAGAATTTCACCAAGTATAGGGTATCTCGCGTATATAGGTTATTCCAACAGAATAATAAAGAATGGAATAACAGAAGTTCTCTTCATGCATAAGAAAGAAAGAATACCCCTTATGAGTACAATAAATAACATTCCCTACCTTCGAAAGAAGAGTACTGGATATAGAAGTAGTGAAATAGCAGAACACTTTTCTTCTTTCTCTCTATAGTTTATCTCTCTAGAGTTTCAGTGAATTCGTAAGAAATAACGAATGAATGAGCTTTTATTTATAGAAAAATGGACTACATAGTAACTAACTCATGAACGGTCCAGATTGATTTACTTTAATCTGACGGTCCATATTTAAAGCAAAATCTTTTAAATAAAATATAATATATTCTATTTATAATCTAATAAAACGAATAACTTTATAAAAGTATTCTATTTTATATAAAAAGATTTTACTATGCAAAATACTATGCAGGCACTATGTACAACACTATGCATAATAAAATATAATATATTGTATTTATAAAATAACTTTATAAAAGTATTCTGTTTTATATAAAAAGATTTTACTATGCAAAACACTATGCAGATACTATGCATAATAGAATATAATATATTCTATTTATAGAATAACTTTATAAAAGTATTCTGTTTTATTACATTAATAATACCAATAAAACAAAACTGAGTGACTTATCACATAAACATCAATAATCAATACCGGTAGTGTTACTATGCAACCACACGTGACATCTTTATTTCTTTACTACCGAAAGTATTTCAACATTATTAACGGTAAAACTTCCGCTGTTATTTTTAATAAAATATTTTTGTCGTTTTCTCATTCCGACAATAATTCCGTTGCGGGGTCCACCAATGATTCTGTCGTTGCATGAATATTCCCTGATAAAACAAATATTTTCCGACCAATCGAATATAATATGACAACTTGCATACTTTGCAAAATTTATAAATACTACCCACAACTATAACATTATATCAAATCCACACCATAATATTCAAAAAAATATTTCGAGAAAATAAAATCTTTATTCATAAAATCTGGGGTCTCACATTATAGCCTACAGTACTCCTACCTAAGGTTTATAACCTACGGCTTTGATACCAACTGTAACGACCCCAAAATTCATACAATTTAATTCTTGACTTCGGTCGTTAATAATACATTCAACCTCTAATTTTACATCATTAAACGATAATACAACCATTGAAATTTGCGGAATAATTATAATTTTCTATTACAAACTATCCTCGTTCCCAAAACCTTCAACCTTTACATCTAAATATCTAAGAATCATTTTTAATACTACAATAGTTTACATTCGCAAAACAATATTACAATTCAACATTTATACATTATTCGAAACCTTAAACATGGTTCAAATAATAATAACACAACCAAAGTATATAAATCTTCAAGTATCACATCTGATTCATGTCTTTCAAGTAACACATAACTTTACCTTGAATCTTGAACCTGCAAAAGTGGTTATTTACAAGGTTGAGCTCGACAGCCCAGCAAATTTAACATTCTATCATGTTTCACATAGCACACAATTCATGCATTCCACATTTCTAATTTATCAAGTTACATTATACAACATGCATGTGCTATCACATATCACATATAAATTGAGTTCCATAACCCAATTAACTTGGTCATATTTTGACTTTAACAATTCATAAAGCATGGTATGTAACTCACCACATAATCACATTTAATCCACAAACATAATAGAAAAGAAAAACTAGCCTTGGATGTTGTTTAATGTTTATAACTTATCTGCGCTGTGATGATCCTACACAAATTGAGGATACATACATGTACATATTAGTTTCACATACAAAATTCACGTACTCAATCTAAACTAATTTTATTTAACTATAATATTTTGTTCTTGTCTTAAAACCATTCCATGTTTCTTTAGAAACTTTTGTCCGTTATAACCTTTTTACGCCCAAAAAGGTTCTCTCATTGATTTAGTATGTAAACACTTTACGTATTAAAACATAAACCATTTATATCCCCTTCATTTTACATTACTAGGTTCAATATAATTTCAAATGGATTTACGCATTTCATTATGTTACATACGTTTTACATATCATTTTCTGAATTACGCTCGCATAGTTATGAAAACTTACATTTACATTACATTTCTATCGTTTTCTTTACATTTAAAGTGAGTTTTCGCGATATATAAGCATTATATAATATCTATACATCACTCTCGGTGTTTTGTTACATGTTAAATGACCACAAAACCACCCAAAAGCGTGCTACTGGAAAAATCGCTTGTTGAATGACCCATGGTGGCTTCAAGCTATCTATTCGCCACAAGGCGTGACCCTCACCTTTCGACAAATTTCTTCATGGCGTAATAGCTTGCAATCTACTTATCCAATCGTAAGGCATTTTTAGTATGTTTTTCATGGCATACAAGACTATTTTTAAGAAATACTAACCTCTCATTTAGGGTTTGTTAAGTAGTCTAAAAAGTGTGCCAAAAATTGACGTTCATAGCAGTCTTCAATTTTTTTCCCAACTTTACCCTCTCTCGCTAAAATAGTCATAACTAATTCGTTTCAAAACATTTTTGAGCGACTCTTGAGCCCACGCGAAGCTAACTTTTGAGGGTACAACTTTCAATCTTTGACCATTTCCAAATTCAAAACACAGAATTCCGGAAAATTCGTTCAAGGTGACTGCCCCGAGTTGGTTAAACAGTTTTGACGCGACTACTTTGAATGGTCATAACTCTTTGCTCCGAAGTCGGAATTAGTCCGTTCCCGAGTCTATGGAAAGCTAATTCAGTGTATTATAACATATTAAAAGCCCAGAAGTTTGTGGAAATATTAACTAATCAAAACAGTGTCCCGAATAGCACATCCCGCTGCTGACTTTCAGTTTGACAAATTCGACACATTTCTTTCCAATCACCGTAACTCCCTCATCCGAGGTCGGAATGAGGTCATTCCAAAGCCTATGGCTTCCTAACTCAGTGCACTACAACTACCCAGAAATTCAGAATTTTTCAGGCAACATAGCTATTCTAGAATTTGATACTATAGTCACTATTCATTTAGTTTTTATTTCTAGACATGGTTTACTAAAATCTTCACCATGGATTCATTTTAACTCCGTTTTGGTTCATTCAAGTTAGGATATCATCAGAACTTAGAGGGATATAACATATAATCATCAAATTAAGCTTTTAGACATAAATCAAAAGCACAAATGGTCCTCAAGCTCAGTCCCAAAAACTGCCCAACAAGGTTCTTTGTAAATCTTTTATTTTGTGAGTTTTGGTTACACTTGGATGATGTTAAGGTTTCATATCTCTAATTTCAATCATTAGAACTCATTTACATAATCAATTACAAGCCAAAATAAACATATTAAACTAACTAGTTTTTTAACAAAACTAACTAAACTTCCAAAATACAAACTTTAACTAACAAACTAAATACAATATTTAAAATAATAACATTACCAAAAATTAAATAAGAAACATACCCGAAAATACGAATTCCACAAACTGAATACGTACTCGACCAAAATTTAACTACGAAGATCTTTATAAAAAGTCCTCCCACAATAAAGCCTTTCTCAAAATTGGAGGCCTTATTGTTGGTGAATGAAACAAAGGATCAAGCCCTTCTATTTATAGGTTTAGCAAAAGGTAAAGTTCTCAATGTAGTTGATGTAGGACTTGGTTTATACTAATTCTAATTTGTTTATACTAATTTTTCCTATTTTCAACATACTGAGTGTATTCATTCATCACGAATTCGTTTCTTAACCAATTCGATCCGTTCAAGTGGCGTTGTTTTCGTTTTATAGAGGAGAAAAACAATCATCCATCAATTTAAAGTTTCCATCATGAATTCATCATCAACTTTAGTCCCAAAGTACACCAAAACACACATTACAATCAAAACCCAAATTCCTCTTCTTTAGTATAAATACATGAATTTGATTTTCGAAAATTTGTTTCTAGATGACCACTATCAAATTATAAATATCTAATAATATATAGAACATCACCCACAAATTCATTAACCAAAACTCCAATTTTAAAAGAAACTCGTAGTGAAAAAGGGAGTCGAGATTAAAGATATACCCGTAGTGAATGAATTTCAAGACTTGTTTCCGGACGATCTGCCTGGTCTTCCGCCAGATAGAGAAATCGAATTCATAATAGACTTAGCATCGGGAACGTCACCTATTTCGAAGGCTCCATATCGTATGGCGCTAGTAGAAATTAAGGAATTGATGATACAACTTCAAGAGCTATTAGATAAGGGTTACATTCGACCGAGTGTGTCTCCTTGGGGAGCACCAGTGTTATTCGTGAAGAAAAAAGATGGATCGATGAGGTTCTGTATCGATTATCGAGAATTGAACAGAGTAAAGATCAAGAATCGATATCCATTACCGAGGATAGACGACTTGTTTGATCAACTAAAAGGAGCGAAATGTTTCTTGAAGATCGACTTACGGACGGGATATCATCAACTGAAGTGCGGGATGCAGATATACCAAAGACCGCGTTTCGAACCCGTTATGGACATTATGAGTTTTTGGTAATGTCCTTCGGTTTAACTAATGCTCCGGCAGCATTCATGGACTTGATGAATTGAGTTTTCAAGCCCTACTTGGATAAATTCATAGTAGTTTTCATTGACGACATTTTGATCTACTCTAAGACAGAGGAAGAACACATCAAACATCTGAAGATTGTTTTGGAGGCACTACGAAAGGAGGAGATGTACGTAAAGTTTTCAAAATGCGAATTTTGGATGAAGAATGTTCAATTCTTAGGCCACGTGGTGGATGAGGATGGGATCTCAGTAGACCCCAAAAAGGTCAAAGCAGTAAATAGTTGAGAAAAACCAAGAACGTCAATGGAGGTGAGGAGTTTCTTAGGGTTAGCAGGGTATTATCGAAGATTCATCCAAGATTTTTCTAAGATAGCGACCCCGTTGACTAATCTGACAAGGAAGACGGTGGAATTCGTATGGACTGACAAATGCGAAGAGAGTTTTCAAAAGTTGAAGAAGAGATTAAGTGAAGCGCCTGCATTATCCCTACCAGATGATACGGGTAGATTCGTGATGTATAGTGATGCATCGCATAGAGGACTGGGTTGTGTGCTAATGCAACATGGCAAGGTCATTGCGTATGCATCATGACAATTCAATGATTACAAAAAATGATACCCTACTCATGACTTAGAGTTAGCGGCAGTAGTTTTTGCGTTAAAGATCCGGAGATATTATTTGTACGGAGAGAAATGTGAGATATACACGGACCACAAAAGTCTGAAATATATCTTCACACATAAGGAGTTGAATATGCGTCACAGAAGGTGGTTAGAATTAATCAAATATTATGACTGTGAGATTCTTTACCACCCGGGGAAGGCAAATGTAGTTGCCGATGCTCTGAGCAGGATGGGAAGGGAGAAATTGTTTCAACTAACAACTCAGGAGGAGTTAATAAGAGATATGGAGAAATTGGAAATAGAGGTGAAGGGACCCGAGAAGCTTGACGAGAAATTATTTATAATGGAAGCTTGTCCGACATTGTTGGATAGAGTAAAGGAAGCAAATGAGAGAGATGAAGAATACGAGAAAATCAGGAAAAGAATTACGGAAAATGAGGAAGAAAAAATTTCGAATAGATAAAGACGGTATTCTAAGATTTGAAGAGAAAGTGTGGGTACCGGTGGTAACCGAGTTGAGAGAGGAGATTTTACAAGAGGCACATAATACGACATATTCTGTTCATCCGGGAGGCACCAAGATGTACCGAGACTTGAGGCAACATTTTTGGTGGCCCAATTTGAAACGGGAAGTCGCAGAGTGTGTTAATAGATGTTTGACTTGTTAACGCGTAAAAGTAGAGCATCAACGGCCGAGTGGGTTGCTACAACCGTTGGAAATACCAGAGTGGAAATGGGAACATATTACGATGGATTTCGTGGTAGGACTTCCTGTCACACAAAAAGGATTGGATGCCATTGGGTTATCATGGATTGACTTAAAAAGATCGCACATTTTCTACCAATCAAGATCCGCTACAGTTTGAATCAGTTAGCGAGTCTGTACGTAAAGGAGATTGTTTCTCGAAATGGGGTACCGGTATCGATTGTTTCTGACCGAGACCCACGTTTCACGTCAAAATTCTGGAAAAGCTTGCAAGAGAAGATGGGAACACAGTTAAGGTTAAGTACTGCTTATCATCCTCAGACAGATGGACAAAGTGAAAGAACCATACAAACGCTAGAGGACATGCTTAGAACTTGCGTGATAGACTTCAAGGGGAATTGAAATGACCACCTACCCTTAGTCGAATTTGCGTATAATAATAGTTACCATGCGAGTATCGGCATGCCACCGTACAAAGCTCTTTACGGAAGGAAGTGCAGAACGCCATTATATTGGGATGAAGTTGGCGAAAGACGAATACTCGAACCAGAGTTAGTACAACAAAACATGGACGTGGTGACGATAATAAGGGCTAGACTTGTTGCTGCTCAAGATCGCCAGAAAAAGTATGCAGATTTGCATCGGCAAGACCGAGATTTTGAAATCGATAGTTTTGTATTCCTGAAGGTATCTCCTGGGAAGGGAAAGATCCATTTCGGCAAGAAAAGGAAACTGCGTCCAAGATTCATAGGACCATTCGAGATACTCGAGCAAGTGGGCGAAGTAGCATACAAAGTTGCACTACCACCTGAGTTAGAGCACATCCATAACGTGTTTCACATATCCATGTTGCGTCCGTACAAGCCTGACTACAAGCATGTGATTTCTTATGAACCCATTCAAGTGGAGAAGAACTTAGCATACGAAGAAATTCCTGTCCAAATTCTTGATAGGAAAGAGCAAACCTTGAGAAATAAAGTTATTTCCTCTGTAAAAGTACTTTGGCGTAGCCACGATGTCGAGGTGGCAACGTGGGAGCTATGAGATAGGATGATGAGGGATTATCCCCATCTATTTGTGTAACCTTGTAGCAATTTCGGGACTGAATTTTTATAAGGGGGGGGGGATGTAATACCCGAGAATTTTCACGTATTATTAAATGAATATATTAATGAAAATACTATTTATGTGAAAATAAGTGTTATTGCTTTATGAGTTGGATACTACAATTGATTATATTTGATCGATGCGTATTAAGATGTGTGAAGTGACAAAGTGATTTGTGAAATGCCTTGTGTGGCCTAATGCGAAACGAGAAAATTCACTAAGTAAGTTAACCCGGGAATTAGAAATATTAATCGGGTGTGATCATGAGATTCTATATAGGTAATCAATACACTCGTAGACTCGTGGTAACACTCTTGTGGAGATCAATTCACGTCATGTATAACAAGTTAGCGTTGAAAAGCGCACGGCGTAAAAACTACACCGGTCTTGGCACGGTACATTGCAATGCCGTCTCAAAGAAGATAAATCAAGAATCGCGCCATCGTCGATTGAGTTAGTTATTTTCTTCTATAGCACTGAATTGGGGGACATTAATGTTATATGTGTAACATGGGTGAAGCCATATGATAAGGAGTATATTGCAATGAAAAATGTTATGTCGGACGAAGGAATTATTAAATCATTAATTAGTATTAATTAATTGTGGGAAATGGACTTCTTTGTAATTAATTAATAATACGTGATTATTATTATTTGCAATATATAATTAATGATTATGGAAATCCATAACTACATTAATCAGTTGTTGGATTAATTAATATTAGTAGTAAGTAATTAAGGAAGTGCATGATTTATTTATTTAATATGAATAAGTAAGTTAGTGATATAATAATAATATGATATTCACCATTATGTGCATATGAGTGCTAATACAACTATAGTATATAGTGTAGTGTGACATTGTGTGACTATATATTAAACTATAGTATTTTAAGTGGTAATTAATCAAGGAAGTGAATAAATTATTTAATTGACATAAATAAATAAGTTACCAATATAATAAGGTTATTATCTTATTTTATGAACGGTAGATATAATTAGGGAACTACCCGGACAATAATACATGACTGCCTTATTGTATTACGTGTATTTAATGTACATGAATTATATGATGTGAGTATATATTTAGTCCCTAAATTCCTAATATGGTAACAATTGTACATTAAAACTACATTATGGTAATTAAATAAAACAAACCAAGCCTAGACAACATGAAATGTTGGGATTTCTCTCTTGTCCCATAATTAGTGTCACCAAGTACAATGAATAGTGACCCAAGGCTACAATACGTATTCTCCAAAAGGCTAAAGCTAGGTGATGATGGCTGAGCTTGAGGGTGGTTGGCCAACCCTTGAGCAACCATTGTTTAATCTCATTTCACCATGGATTCCCACTTTGTGTAACACCAATGTCCAGTCCACAATTCTTCTATAAATGGCAGTCATGGTTATAAGTTAGTGTTTTTTGAGAATTTATGAGAATTGCTAAGTAAGAATTGAGAGCATACAAACATCCTTAGAGTTTAGGAGTTCAAGTAGTAGCAAGTTCTTTCACGTTACAAAGGTATAATTCCATTACTAGCTTTCCATTTCATTCTCTGTAAAAAAAATGGAGTCTTGAGTATGGAAATTCAAATTCTTGATTTTATGGAATTGTATGTTAATGAGGTTGAGTAATGTCCATATAGTTGTTAAATGATCATATAAGCATGTTGCAATTAATTTATGAGTGTTTAGGAGTGATATCATGAATAATTTTTGAGGTTGGGCTAGCTTTCATCAAGGCAGACTACTTCTACGCTGAATCTGTGCATGGCAACACGCACATACATTTGTATTGGAAGTAGAAAATACTACTTGCCATTCTCGATTTCAGTTGAGCAATCTGTTTTCAAGTCTGATCCATATGAGCTAGTGGTCATGACTTAAGCTAGCATGTGAACATGTGTATGATGTATATGTGGATATTTTAACCTAATGTGAGCATGTTTAAACTAGATTCACATGAATAACAAAAGTGTGATTTTAAATGGATTTAGGAACTTAGAAATGAACTTAATATGCATATATTCCATGTATATATTCTGACCTTGCAAGCATGATAGCATGACTTAGAAATGCATGAATAAACTTTTAGCTTGTATATATGAGATTAGTATGCAAGCATGAATGTATTGAACTAATTAGTAAGCTTTTGATGTAAATATTGTCAAGATACCATGAGGACTAAAATCTGACATTTGTGAGCATGTTTGATGACACTCTTAGACTCGCTCATGTAGCATAAACATATATATACCATGCTTAGGTAGCACATTTCAAGAAAAGCATGAACAAAGCCTATTTTCAACTAAAGCGATGTTAGTTTCACGTATATGTTGTGAATACACACAAACATGCCTAATATGAGTTTTAGAACTATCTTGTATAATTAGAAAGCAAGCATGCTAGACCTTGTGAATTCAAAACCTCGAATGGCCTTAAATGGTTTAAGTGTTTAAATTAGAAATATATTAGAAAAGGGAACCTAGATTGACTTGAGGAGCATGAAAGGACCCTAAACATGACAAATATATATTTGTGTGATTATTTTGGTCAAGCCAGACAGAAACCAAAAGGCAGCAGATGCATCTTGGCTTGGCCAGAGGACGGTGCAGCTGCGCCGGTCCTAGGCTTAGCCATGGCGCAGCTGCGCCAGTCTGGAATCCCAGATAGTAAGTTCTGATCTTTTGGACAGTAACTATATGATGCTTATATTGCTAAAAGTAACCTAAAACCTACTGATGTATATATATATGTGTGATGCTTAGTTGTTAAGATTGAAATGGAAAGTTCATGAGTAGAGAAAGTCTTAACCTTGAGCATTCATGATTCGCTTATAACAAAGTATTTAATTCATGATGATTTATGAACTGATTTTGTACTATATGTGCATACTTGAATCGTGTCGAGCTTGATTAAAGACTGTGTTAGCTAATGAACATTGTATACTTATAATGCGCTATAAATAGGATTCGAAAGTGTTGATTTATTAAACGTGGATAAACTACGCTCAAGGCAAGTTTCTCTAACCTTTCTCAAATTTATATTGAGCATGTATCCGAACCCTACTATTATTGTTGTGCAATATCATTGCATTATTTTATTCGACAAATACCGTAAGCTTATCCCTTTGAATACAAGTTATATTACTTTCTCGTTCAAATAAGCTAGTATGTTAAACCCCGGTGAAAGCTTTTATTCATGTTGAAACTGATATTTTCCTTGAATATAGTGAAAGAGTCGATGCCATTTGATTCGGCTAGACTATATGCATGTTTATAAAAACTGTCCAAACCAATTGATTGGTGCAGAAATCTTGAAAACTAAGTTGAACAACTCTTTTGGTAAGGGGAGTGTATGTCGTTGGAAACCCCAACACATGAATGAATATTATTGTGGTGTTATGCATAACGTATAGTATTGTAGATTGATCATCTATAGTACTTAATATTTTTGGGTTATCAGTTTAATATTGGTAACTCTAGTGGAAGTTCAATAGTCCTTAGTGACTACTCAGTATAAATTGTTTATTCAGTTGGACACCTTGATAGTCGTCGTTGAATTCATATATATCTGTTGATTTATATTGAATTGTTGTTCTTATTCCAAGAATTGTTGATATTTCTGATCCATGATATTATTTCTGATACTTTAAACTATCCTAGAAATGACACTTCAATATTTCAAACCTTGTGGTATATATATCCTACACCCTTGTTGTATATTACTTACTGGGCAATTTGTGCTCATCCTTGCTTATTTAAAACCTTTCAGTTAAGGAGAAACAGGGAGGTGTATCTGGGAAAGACAAGGGCAAGGGCAAGGCTACCGACTAGCTTGTCCCTTTATGTTTAAATTAATCATGTTGTATTAAGACTATTTGCAGACTATGTTTAAGCTTAAGTAGGATCATGTAATAAGTCTTTATTAGATATTATTATGTAATCTATTCAGCATTGTAGGTTGCGAGACTTGGGGGAATAATTATAATAAATCATTGTATATTATTCTAAAGTAGATTTTCCGTTCTGTATGCGTTATTTTAGTTATTGTGGTAATAGTTTGAGAAAGTGACGAATCGAATTTGAGTGACCAAATGGAGGTCAGAATTTGGGGGCGTCACAAAGTCCATCTATGCACTACGGCCAAATATGACTTTCAACATAATATAAGCATGAGGATGATGACAATGACATAATAATTCAATAAAACAAGTTCAAGGATAAATTTTTAAAGATTTATAATTTAATTTATCCAGAATTCAATAATGTCCAAATTGTCAACATGATACTGCTTTGTGGAGTAAAATTCAAGAATAATATTGTATCAAAAATAATTTGGACTGAAAAGAATTAATTTTTTTAGTTATGAATAGTACCCTGGGTGAATAGTAACTTCAGGAATAGTAACCCCGTGAATAGTACCCCAGCATGAAAAAGTTAAAACTTATCAAGAATGCTCAGAATAATATTTCCATGAAAAGATACTGGATGAAGCGCAAATGTCAAGGATATTCTATTATTTTCATGGAGTATAGAAGCCAAAACTTTAACCAGATGAGTATAGAATTCGAAATTTGAAACGAAATAGTATTACTTACATACTACAGAGTATGAAATAAAATATTATTTTATACGAATACTAAACAAAAATAATATCCCTTATGAATATTAAACGAAAATAATATTCATTACGAATATTAAACGAAAATAATATTTATTATGAATATTAAACGAAAATAATATTCATACGAATACGAAAAATAATATCTCTTCAGAATATGAAATTAATAATACCCCTTACGAGTATTGAAAGAAAATAATTCTCTTCATGAATACGAAAGACATAATACCCCTTACGAGTATTGAAAGAAAATAATTCTCTTCATTAATACGAAAGAAATAATACCCCTTACGAATATTAAACGAAAATAATATTCATACGTGTAAGACCCCGAATTTTATGAAATAAAAGTATTCAATTTTTCTTATAATTACAATTCAGTAAATGGTTAAATTGATAAAAAGTTAAAGTTAAGGGTGATATATGAATTTTTTTCAAAAATACGCAAGTGATTATAAAATATTCATTGTTGTTTGGGAATATTCGTTTGGTTGTGGAATATTCTTTCCGCTTGAGAATATTCGTATGATTTGCTACCGCCATTTGTGGGCCCCATAACTGGATAAGCATCGGATGAAGAAAATGACAAATTTGAGTTTTTACAAATAACTACAGTAGTTATTACCGAATTAACATCGTTGGAATACCCGGTGGTTAAATAAAGAATACGCATTATCGCACAAGAAGGTACCAGATTGCACAATATTTTGAATTATTGATTCTTACGTAAGAAGGCACTACTTAATAATTGTTACGGTAATTATTGCTCAATATTTTATTTTATTGATTCAATAATTGTTGCGTTGATATTTTATATTATCGTTGTTTCAATAATTGTCACTACACAAGATTTTCCATTATTCAAGCAATAATTAATATTATCCGAATAATATTATTAGATAACATTATTGGCAATGTCTAGAAAGTTCATCTAAGGAGAAATTTGGTCACCTAATTCATGGCCAAGAAGGAGAAATCCTTATTGAAAGCCCCTCTTTCCGGGAACGTACTGGTTGTCAATATTGTGATTCTGTAATATTATTTGTGAATAATTAATTATTGATTTATATGATGAGGAAAATATTCATTTTATGTGGATATAGATGGAGAAAACTTTTAAAGTGACAATTGTTGAAAATCGATATTTTATCTTTTCTGATAAAATAATATTTTATTATATTATTATAATATAATAATGGTGATATTTTTTACAATGAATGTGGGATATATGAGTATATGAGGAGGAAGAGTATTTTTATTGCAAAAGTTGTTTAAAACATGTTAAACATGTTGGTGGACCCATTTCTTGACTGAAATTTGATTATAGCCTGTAAAATCGTCCGTTTATGGATTTCGGTCAATTTCTGTTTGGAATTTGAAAAAACTTTCTTCTGCAAAGTTGTAGAGAATTGAATTTCCTATAAAAGTAGCAAGATTCAAATTTTCTGATAAAAGGGCTATTTATTATGAATTATTGAAGTTTCGAAGTTCCGAAATAATTGATTTTTGAAAGTTTTAATTATTTTTAATAACAAAAACGTTTTTTTGATTTAGTTGACTATTGGTGGCTGATGTTTGGATCTGATTTGGTGTGCGTAAGAATTTTTATATAATATATTAATATTATATTAAATTTTCTACTTTGGTGTTCTACACATTTTCCTATAAATAGGGTGTTTAGGTTAGAATTGAAAATCACACCAGAAACTACAAATTTCTCTCTCTTTCTCTCTCTATAATATCGAGCGTATTTTTGTGAGTATTTTAGTACTTCGAGTATTGCTATACTAATTGCAAGTTCTTTTAGCACTATATCCGAAGTATTCCAGTTAGAAGTACTATTCTTTCCGAGGTAAGGAGGTTATTTTCTTCTAAAATGATATTATTTCTTCAATATCATAATGCCGTAATGTTGGTTGGAAATTTTTATCAAATTTGGAACTTTTTCATGTCGGGTTACTATTCATGAGTTACTATTCACGAGTTACTATTCATTTAAACGTAATGATGTTTTTTTGTGAAATTTCTATCTTTTGGTGTGGAGTTACTTATTCACGATATCGCCACTATTCACTTAATCACCAAGACTATTCACCATAAAATGAAATTTCTTCTTTTTGTCCAAAATATCTATTTCGGATACTATCTTTGATTGGATCTATATTTTGGTCATCATTCTTGAATTTTACTCCACTCTGGTTATTTATGAAGTATTTTTGAATGGAAATTGTTTAAAGTATGTAATCCTTAATATTTGTTCTTTTGTTTCTTTGGATTCGTTTTCTTTAAAATATTTTTCATCATCCCTCACCCTAAATGATGATATAAATGAATATCTTTATTCAGAAAGTCAAAAAAGATGAATGATTTTCGATGAATATCTTTGGCCCAGTAGTGCAAAGATGAACAGTGTGTTTAGATGAATACATGATTAATCGATAAATATCTTTGGCTTGTAGTGCAAAAGATGACTTGTTGATGAATATCTTTGGCATGTAGTGCAAAGATGACTTGTTGATGAATATCTTTTCGTCAGTAAAAAAGATGAATTTATTAGTTGGATTACTTAACATAAATCGTGATTTGGTATAACCATAATCTTTGATGTTTCGTGTGATGAAAATTATCTTTTGTCTCGAATGAGAAAAGGAATTTAGAACTACAATTACGATTATGAGTTATACATGTGATTGTGGACATGAATTGTTGATTGATGTTACAAGGATAAAACATTGTTGGTGGACTTTTAACATGGAGAAGATAATAGACTTTATAGTCTATTTGACTTCTTCTAATGGATCGCTCATTCACCGCAACTATGGTTGAAAAGTTTTATCATCTACCGTATGTTCTAAATCTCTGATTTATTACTGTTGAAGGCTATTGATAATTTATTTATCTTTAGTCATGATATTCTTTACTGAGCTAGTTGTGCTCACCCTTTTGCTTTACAATTCCTTTCAGGTAATAAAAGTGTAGCTGGGTCGAGCGGGGGATAACAAGGGAATAGAACGATGGTCTATAGATGTTGAGGGTGAGGTGAATTTAACTTGGAAGGGTGTTTTGCCACTATCATACAAGATGTCTAATGACATACAACCTCGTGTCATCATAAGATAGGGTTGTGCTCATCCACTTGCGGAGTATATTTACAACCACTACCTATATAATCTTGGTGTTTGTTTGGAGTTTAATTCCCAATTAGAGACAGTGGAGATAATGATATGTCAAGAGAAGACTCATCATTGGGAAGAATATGATAATAATCTTCTCGTTTTTCTTTGGGGTCTATTAGGTCAACCAAGGATAATTCTGTGGCCATATGATATCTACCATAACCTAAAAGCATGGCCTCCCATGTACGAAGGTTTCCTTGAGCACTTCCCAAAGATTCTAATTTCTAAAATAGTTTTTGACTATACCTTTATGTAAGGTGTCATTGTGACATGCTACAGTTGGTATATATTTGTATCCAAACTCACAACATATGTGTTGTTGTATTTTGCATGACAATTGTTGTAATAAAGTTGTAGTTGTTTTCCGTACCATGTATTTGGCGACTCAGAATGGGTTGGATGGAATGGACCTATTTTGGGGTCGTTACATTTGGTATCAGAGCTTAGGGATATGATCTCTGGCGGAGATTGAGATTAGAACTAGGAAGGGAGAGATGAGTAAATCCTTCGCTAGTGTGTCCTACCTAAGCTTAATTGTTGGTCGGTCATAATATACGGATATTATGTGATATGTTAATTTGCTTAATTAACCCTTGTTTTATGGCAGTATTTGAGAATGGCAGCTGAGAATGCTAACAATGGAGTGAATGAGACTGTGGGGATACCTCTAATCACTAACCATGATAATGTGATGTTAGACGAAGAAGGAATTAGAGATATCCATGTGGTGAGTGAAGAATTGATAGTTGCATCTTTAGATAGTCGTAGAGGTAACAAATTTGAGAGTGAGGAAGTAAGACAAAGAAGAGGTACCTGAGGAGAGTTTATTAGAGGTATTATATGATTAAAATGTAGAATTTCAAAATCGTATTCATGAGTTAGAAGAGCAGGCTGAAGAACGACAGATGGTCGTGGAGCAAAAGGATGCAACAATTCAAGCTTGTGTTACCCGATATGTGATGCTTGAACAGAAGAATTCTTTGGCAGAGTATAAGATGATAAAGATGGAATCTGAGCTGAAAGAAGGAAAAACTGAACGAGTGAGAATAAGTGATGCATGGGCAAAAGCCGCACGACATGTGGATATTGTGGAAAGAGATGTCCAATCTAAGAAGGCTAAAATAGATGATCTGAATTTCTCTTTTTGGAAAGCAATTGGGAGAACCCAACATCGAGTTTTGAATTACCCTGTACAGAGTGGTCAACCTGAATTCGATATGGATCGAAGATTGATTATTCAGATCATGAATCAGGAGTACGACGAGACAGTTGAGGGAGGAATATGCCCTATAGAAAAGTATATTCCAACGGTAGTGATGACGCCAAATGTCGCCCTGCACAAGTCAAAGCCGAGTAGTTCGAGGGATAGCAGCTTGTCATGACTTCCCAACAAATGAGGAACCCAAATGAAGTTATCACGGAGATGAGCAATGGAGAAATCATGATGACCCGGAGATAGAATCGAAATGAAAGCAAGGTATTCTCAACTTTCGAAATACGTGTACGTAAATTTGGGACTTAAATTTCATAAGGAGGGAGATTGTAAGACCCTAATTTTATGAAATAAAAGTATTCAATTTTTCTTATAATTACAATTCAAGAAATGGTTAAATTGATAAAAATTTAAAGTTAAGGGTGATATATGAATTTTTTTCAAAATACGCAAGTGGTTATAAAATATTCATTATTGTCGGAAATATTCGTATGATCACAACGCGTTAAACCATTTGTGGGCCCTATAACGGATAACCGTCGGATGAAGAAAAACGACAAATTTGAGTTTTTACAAATAACGACGTGAAGTTGTTACTGCTAACAATTTGTTGGAATACCCTATGGTTAAAATACTGTGTAATACGCGTTATCGCATAAAGAGCATACCAGATTGCACAATATTTTTGAATTATTGATTCTTACGTAAGAAGGCACTACTTAATAATTGTTACAGTAATTACTGTTCAATATTTTATTTTATTGATTCAATAATTGCTGCGTTGATATTTTATATTACTATTGTTTCAATAATTGTCACTACACAGTATTTTCCATTATCGAAGCAATAATTAATATTATCTGAATAATATTATTATATAACATTATTGGAAATGTCTAAAAAGTTCTGTCTAAGGAGAGGTTTGGTCACCTAATTGCGCGCCAGTAAGGAGAAATCCTTATTGGAAAGCCCCCTCTTTCCTGGGAACAACCTGGTTGTCAATATTGTGATTCTGTAATATTATTTGTGAATAATTAATTATTGATTTATATGATGAGGAAAATATTCATTTTATGTGGATATAGATGGAGAAAATTTTTAAAGTGACAATTGTTGAAAATCGATATTTTATCTTTTCTGATAAAATAATATTTTATTATATTATTATAATATAATAATGGTGATATTTTTTATAATGAATGTGGGATATATGAGTATATGAGGAGGAAGAGTATTTTTGTTGCAAAAGTTGTTTAAAACATGTTAAACATGTTGGTGGACCCATTTTCTTGATGAAATTTGATTATAACTGTAAAATCGCCTGCTTATGGATTTTTGGCCAATTTTCATTTGGAATTTGGAAAAACTTTCTTCTGCAAAGTTGTAGAGAATTGAATTTCCTATAAAAAGTTGCAAGATTCCAATTTTCTGATAAAAGGGCTATTTATTATGAATTATTGAAGTTCCTAAGTTCCGAAATAATTGATTTTTGAAAGTTTTAATTATTTTTAATAACAAAAACGTTTTTTTGATTTAGTTGACTATTGGTGGCTGATGTTTGGATCTGATTTGGTGTGCGTAAGAATTTTTATATAATATATTAATATTATATTAAATTTTCTACTTTGGTGTTCTAAACATTTTCCTATAAATAGGGTGTTTAGGTTAGAATTGAAAATCACACCAGAAACTACAAATTTCTCTCTCTTTCTATCTCTATAATATCGAGCGTATTTTTGTGAGTATTTTAGTACTTCGAGTATTGCGATACGGTGCAAGTTCTTTTAGCACTATATCCAGTATTCCAGTCAGAAGTACTATTCTTTCTGAGGCAAGGGAGTTTATTTTCTTCTAAAATGATATTATTTCTTCAATATCATTATGCCAGAATGTTGGTTGGAAATTTTTATCAAATTTGGAACTTTTTCATGTTGGGGTTACTATTTATGAGTTACTATTCATGAGTTACTATTCATAAGTTACTATTCACGAGTTACTATTCACGAGTTAATATTCATGAGTACTATTCACTTAAACGTGATGATGTTTTTTTGTGAAATTTCTATCTTTTGGTGTTCTGAGTTATTATTCACGATACTTCAAGACTATTCACTTAATACTGCAAGACTATTCAATTTAAAAATAAAATTTCTTCTTTTGTCCAAAATATCTATTCGGATACTATCTTTGATTGGATCTATGTTTTGGTCTTCATTCTTGAATTTTACTCCACTCGATTATTTATGAAGTATTTTTGAACGAAAATTGTTTAAAGTACGAATCCTTAATATTTGTTCTTTTGTTTCAATCGGATTCGCTTTTCTTTAAAATATTTTTCATCATCCTCACCCCTAAATGATGATATAACTGAATATCTTTGGCCCCGTAGCAAAAAGATGAATGATTTCAGATGAATATCTTTGGCCAGTAGTGCAAAGATAAACAGTGTTTAGATGAACATGATCAATCGATAAATATCTTTGGCTTCAGTAGCAAAAGTCGACTTGTTGATGAATATCTTTGGCATGTAGTGCAAAGATGACTTGTTGATGAATATCTTTGGCCATAGTGCAAAGATGAATTTATTAGTAGGATTATGAAAATAAACTATGATTTGGTATAACCATAATCTTTGATGTTTCAGGTGATGAAAATTATCTTTGTCCTGGATGAGAAAAGGAATTTAGAATTACAATTATGATTATGAGTTATACATGTGATTGTGGACATGAATTGTTGATTGATGTTACAGGGATAAAACATTGTTGGTGGACTTTTAACATGGAGAAGATAATAGACTTTATAGTCTATTTGACTCTTCTAATGGATTGCTCATTCCGCTGCAACTATGGTTGAAAATTTTTATCATCTACCATATGTTCTAAATCTCTGATTTATTAATATTCTTTACTGAGCTAGTTGTGCTCACCCTTTTGCTTTACAATTCCTTTCAGGTAATAAAAGTGTAGCTGGGTCGAGCGGGGGATAACAAGGGAATAGAACGGTGGTCTATAGATGTTGAGGGTGAGGTGAATTTAACTTGGAAGGGTGTTTTTTGCCACTATCATACAAGATGTCTAATGACATACAACCTCGTGTCATCATAAGATAGGGTTGTGCTCATCCACTTGCGGAGTATATTTACAAGCATTACCTATATAATCTTGGTGTTTGTTTGGAGTTTAATTCCCAATTAGAGACAGTGGGGATAATGATATGTCAAGAGAAGACTCATCATTGGGAAGAATATGATAGTAATCTTCTCGTTTTTCTTTGGGGTCTATTGGGTCAACCAAGGATAATTCTGTGGCCATATGATATCTACCATAACCTAAAAGCATGGCATCCCATGTACGAAGGTTTCCTTGAGCACTTCCCAAAGATTCTAATTTCTAAAACAGTTTTTGACTATACCTTTATGTAAGGTGTCATTGTGACGTGCTACATGTTGTATATATTTGTATCCAAACTCACAACATATGTGTTGTTGTATTTTGCACGACAATTGTTGTAATAAAGTTGTAGTTGTTTTCCGTACCATGTATTTGGAGACTCAAAATGGGTTGGATGGAATGGACCTATTTTGGGGTCGTTACAATACGAATAAGAAAAATAATTTCTCTTCAGAATATGAAATAAATAATACCCCTTACCTCAGAAGAAGACTGGATACTGGAATAGTGAAGTAGCTGACTTCTCTTCTTCTTTCTCTCTATAACTTCTCTCTCTATAATTTCTCTTGTGAGTCTTAGTGAATTGGTGAGAATGAAGGAAGAATGAACTTCTATTTATAGGAAAATATAGTTTTGATAATTGCACGTTTTGGGGCTCAAAATATTACAGTATAATACATTCATCTTTTCTTTCATTTTTAATTTAGTCTTGCAAGTATTATCAAACTTGCACCACCTCCCCTAATAGTATATCATGTGAATCAATAGTACACACATGTGAACAAATAGTTACAAGCATGTGAATTAGTAGTAATTAATTGCTCATTTATCCGATTAATTACCCGATTGGTTAATATAACCTCCAGACATAAATTATTATCAAAATAGATGTCGATTTCCTCTAACACTAATAATATCAACACAATGGAAATATCAATTTCATCTTTAATCAACACAAACTTATTCATCATTAATATTATAACTCACAATATTTAACAACCAGATCATTCTCATGAAAGAGGGGGCTTTCCGATAAGAATTTCTCCCTGTTAGCGCACAATTAGATAACATAACCCCTTTCCTCAACAGAACTTTCTAGACATTGTCAATATTGCAAATAATAATATGAATAAATGTGTCATCTCAATTATTGATTTAATAATATAAAATATTATGCAGATGATACTGTGACAATAATTGAATCAATAATATGAGAGATATTATGCAGCAATTACTGTAGCAATAATTGAGTATAACTGAGTGACTTCTCACGTAAGCATCAATAATCAATACCGTGTGCTACTATGCAACCACGCACATCAGTATTTTTTACCACCGGTTATTTTATGACAACTTGCTTACTTTGAAAATTTTTCACATATCACCCTTAACTTTAACCTTTTATCAATTTAACCATTTACTAAATAGAATAACAATTATCAGAAAATTGAATACTTTCATTTCGTAAAATTCGGAGTCTTACAATCTCGCCTCCTTATGAAATTTCGCCCTCAAAATTTACGTACCTAGTAGTTCGAAGAGATGAGAATACCTTGCTTTCTTTTCGGATTGTACCTTCCCGGTTATTTCCACTGTATCATGATTTTCCCATTGCTCATCTCCTGTATTTCAGATATCATTCTAGAATACATCTTCAAAATAAAGGTTAATTGACATATCATAATTTGTCAACTTATCAAGTAAACAATTTCAGCTTAGGTAAGTCACACACTAACGAAGTATATTACTCGTCTCCCCCCACCTAGTTCTAGACTCATATCCCCGCCAGTGACCATATCCCTAAGCTCTGATACCATTTGTGATGCCCCCAAAATAGGTTCACACGACCCATTCTAAGTCGCCAGATATCACATTATAGAAATCAAATACAAACTTCATTTATACAACTGTTGAACTGTCGTGCAGAGTATAACAATACATAAGTTGTGAGTTCTAATACAAATATATATAACTCTCATGGTGCCTCGACCACAACACCTTACAATGGTACTTTACATAAAAGTACAATCAATAACCTTTTTAGAAATTAAAATCTTTGGAAAATGATCAAGGAAACCTTCGTACATGGGAGGCCATGCATCTAAGTTATGATAGATATCATATGACCACATAATTATCCTTGGTTGACCCAATAATCCCCAAAGAAAAATGAGAATATTGCTATCATGTTCTATCCAATGGTGAGTCTTCTCTTGACATATAATTATCTCCATTGTCTCCATTTGAGAATTATATATCAACCAAACTCCAAGATTATATAGGTAGTGCTCATAGATATAATCAGCAAGTGCATGTACACAACCCTATCTTATGATAACACGAAGTCGTCTGTCATTAGACATCTTGTATGATGGTGGCAAACACCCTTCCAAAGTTGGGTTCACCTCACCCTATTCAGTTCACCAAAATCAACGGTTAAAATGACGTATAAAATACGACACACTTATCTAAAATTCTCAATAAAATTATTTGCATACTATTTTAGGGGAAACCTCAACAGCTATAGACCATCTTTCTATTCCCATGTTACCCCCGCTAGACCCAGCTACACTCTTATTACCTGAAAGGAATTGTGAAGCAAAAGGGCGAGCACAACTAGCCCAATAAAGAATATCATGACTAAAGATAATTAAATTATCAATAGCCTTCGTCAGTAATAAATCAGAGATTTAGAACATATGGTAGATGATAAAACTTTTCAACCATAGTTGCAGCGGAACGAGCAATCCAATAGAAGAGTCAAGTATAGCATAATATCTACCATCTTCTATGATTTAAAAAGTTTATCATCAATTTTATCGCTGAGACTCAGCTTAATAAATAATCCACATCATTGAATCATCCCTGCACTATGGGCCAAGGATATTCTTTAGTATCACGACCACGAATTATCCATCCACTATGGGCCAAGGATAATTGTGTTTTCATCAATGGTTATGATCGTGCTATAAAACAATTCATCTTTTTACCCTTGGTCGAAGAGAACCCATGGCCATGATCATACCCAAAACTGTCCATCAATACACTACGGGCCAATGAGAACTTTTACCTCATCATTTATAATATTACGATCATGATTATACCGAATAATCCCTGGTCATAATCATACCAAGTCCATCTATGCACTACGGCCAAAGATGACTTTCAACATAATAGAAGCACGAGGATGATGACAATGACACAATAATTCAATAAAACAAGTTCGAGGATAAATTTTTAAAGATTTATAATTTAATTTATCCATAATTCAATAATTTCCAAATTGTCAAAATGATACTGCTTTGTGGAGTAAAATTCAAGAATAATATTGTATCAAAAATGATTTGGACCAAAAAGAAATCATTTTTTTATATGAATAGTACCCCAGGTGAATAGTAACTGAGTGAATAGTACTCCGTGAATAGTAACTTCGGGAATAAAAACTCTGTGAATAGTACCCCGGCATGAAAAAGTTAAAACTTATCAAGAATGCTCAGAATAATATTTCCATGAAAAGATACTGGATGAAGCGCAAATATCAAGGATATTCTACTAATTTCATGGAGTATAGAAGCCAAAACTTTAACCAAATGAGTATAGAATTCGAAATCTGAAATGAAATAATATTACTTACATACTACAGAGGTTAGAAGAAAATATTATTTTATACGAATACTGAATAAAAATAATATCCCTTACGAATATTAAACGAAAATAATATTCATTATGAATATTAAACGAAAATAATATTCATTACGAATATAAAACGAAAATTATATTCCTTAGGAATATTGAACGAAAATAATATTCATACGAATACGAAAAATAATATCTCTTCAGAATATGAAATAAATAATACCCCTTACGAGTATTGAAAGAAAATAATAATCTTCATGAATACGAAAGAAATAATACCTCTTACTAGTATTGAAAGAAAATAATTATCTTCATGAATACAAAAGAAATAATACCCCTTACGAATACTAAACGAAAATAATATTCATACGAATAAGAAAAATAATTTCTCTTCAGAATATGAAATAAATAATACCCCTTACCTCAGAAGAAAACTGGTTACTGGAATAGTGAAGTAGCTAACTTCTCTTCTTCTATCTCTCTATAACTTCTCTCTCTATAGCTTCTCTCTCTATAATTTCTCTTGTGAGTGTTAGTGAATTGGTGAGAATGAAGGAAGAATGAGCTTCTATTTATAGGAAAATATAGTTTCTTTAAATTGCACATTTTGGGGCACAAAATATTACAGTATAATACCTTCAACTTTTCTTTCATTTTTAATTTAGTCCTGCAAGTATTATCAAACTTGCACAACCTCCCCTAATAGTATATCATGTGAATCAATAGTACACAGATTTGAACAAATAGTTATAAGCATGTGAATTAGTAGCAATTAATTGTTCATTTATCCGATTAATTACTCGATTGGTCAATATAACCTCCAGACATCAATTATTATCAGAATAGATGTCGATTTCCTCTAATACTAATAATCTTAACACAATGGAAATATCAATTTCATCTTTAATTAACACAAACTTATTCATCATTAATATTATAACTCACAATATTTAACAACCAGATCATTCCCATGAATAAGGGGGCTTTTCGATAAGGATTTTTTCCTATTGGCCCGCAATTAGATAACCTAACCCCTTTCCTCGACAGAACTTTCTAGACATTGTCAATAATGCAAATAATAATATGAATAAATGTGTCATCTCAATTATTGATTTAATAATATAAAATATTATGCAGATGATATTGTGACAATAATTGAATCAATAATATGAGAGATATTATGCAGCAATTACTGTAGCAATAATTGAGTATTACTAAGTGACTTCTCACGTAAGCATCAATAATCAATACTGTAGTGTGCTACTACATGCAACCGTACAGACATCAGTATTTACTTTTACCAGCAGTTATTTTATGACAACGTGCTTACTTTGAAAAATTTTCAAATATCACCCTTAACTTTAACCTTTTATCAATTTAACCATTTACTAAATAGAATAACAATTATCAGAAAATTGAGTACTTTTATTTCGTAAAATTCGGGGTCTTACATGTGCAGTATGTGGTTAAGGGTTAATCAGATAAGTTATAACATTGGTAAACCCTAATGTTATGTTAAGAACCTTAATGTTCAGTTAAGAAACCCTAACTATCGATTTAAAACCCTAATTCCAGCTTTGGAAACCCTAATTTCATTTTTGGAAATCCTAAACCCTAATCGGGAATTCTAAACCCTAATTTGGGAACTCAAATGCTAAGTATAAAACCCTAAGGGTTAAACGTTATGTGATATATGTGAAATGACCAAATTACCCTTCAAATTATTGGGAAAATGACCAAAATACCCTTAGTAGGTGCAAAATTACTAAAATGCCATTTTATTTAACTTTTAAGTAAAAGATATTTCAAAACCTTGGTGAGTCGCTACTTGAGCTTGCCATGTGTTCTAATTTAACACCAATTAGCCAATATGGCCACCTAGCAACATTCTTGACCATGGAATCAAAGATTTAGAAAGTGAAAGTAAGAAAAATCTTTACTTTATGTTCATAAACCAAGCCAAGACTTCTCTTTCTCTAACTTTCGAAATTTTGAGAGGAAGTTAGTCCAAAGTTAAGCTAAGACCACCTCTTAGCTATCCAAGATCAGATTAAAGATCAGAAATCAAGATTTAGCATGAAAAGGTATAAACCCTAATTCAAGCTAGATCCTAAAGATTTCAGTAGATTATGTGTTTTGATGTTTAAATATGTGTTATATGATGTTTTTTAGTGATATATGATGATACATCATGGATCCATAACATCTAAGTGCATGAAAATAAGGATTTTAGCAATTGACATGAACCCTAAAAATGAGGTCTGATAGTCAAATGTCAGAGCCTCTAGATCTTAACCTTTTTATAGTTTAAGGTTATAAGTGTATCATTGATATAGTATGCCATGAGGAGAGTACACTGGAAGTGGAATCAAGTCCATACCATGAATAGATCTCAAGTTATTAATGGTCAAACATGGTTGACCAGTCACAGAAACTAGAATCTGGAAAACCCAGATTTTCCAGAAACTGTCTGACAACTTGTTTAGAGGCTTATATCTTGCATCTGTATCATTGATATACTCTGACATGTGGACTATAGAACCATGACACTAGATCACCTAGATCATGACCAGAATCAAAGATATTGATGGTCAAATATGGGTTGACCAACTGCCTGGAATGAGTTTTTGGAAAACTCAGAAATCTTCAAGAACAAGTTCTGGCAAGTGCTTTGACTAAGCCAGATCTTGCTTCTGTGATGTTGTTAAGCTACCTAAGTGTATTACTTTTGTACCTTGACATACATAATACACAAGTGTGACACTTTAATACAAAAACAAAGCCCATAATCCAAGTTATAAAGGCTAGAAAATGGACCCTTGACACTGTCTGAGTTTCTGGGTAACCTAGAAACTCAAGAACAGCTCTGACAGCTAGATTTATGGTGTGACGAACGAGATTTTGTAATTTAATTTGAATATTTATTGAATTAAATAAATATTTTTTGATGATGTAATTATTGGATTAAATAATTAATTGATGAATTTGTGGTAGATTAATTTAATTAAATGTGTTATATTGATTAAATTAATGTGGGGAATTTTATTATTCAAGGTATGAATTTAATTAAGCTTATTTGATTAAATGAATTACTTAATAAGCATAATGTTATTTTAATTAATTTAATAATTAATTAGAGATTTAATAATTTGACATAATTAATATATGAGAAATCTAATTATGTGACTATGTGAATTAATGAGAAATTATTATATTATATTTAAATTAAATTAAATAAGATATTTGATTAATTACTTAAGTAGGTGTGACATTATTAAACTATATAATAAAGGACTAATTAAATTAAATAGAAATAGTCTTCTAATAGTTAGCCAAACAAAGCCCTAATGGGAGTGGGCAGTTAACCCACGAATGGGATTAACTGAAAATGTTACCAGTTATTATATGCATCAGTCTTATTTTTTCTTACGTATGCTATTTTTGAAACAAAAACTTGAGAGTTCAGAGAGAAATCAGAGAAATTGTTGAGGAAAATTATGAGATTGAAGAAGAATCTGAAAGGGATTTCATCTCCTACTAATCTACACTTCTAGGTAATCTCTTTAACCAAACCTTATTTACGTTCTTATTTTCTCTTTGTGAAAAAAACTATCTATAAGTTCTCTGTAAACTAAAATTTATGGCCAATGTGTTAGGAAACTGATTATATTTGTTTATTAGCATTCATAAATCAATTCTATGTGATTTGAGTAGTTGATTTCATGTAATCACGCTAAAATCAGAGTTTTCCATTAATAAGTGTTTTGAGTTCTCTGTAAAACAAAAATTTAGTGATCAATGCATGAATTGTTGTTTGACTTGAAATTAATAGTAGATTATGATAACACATGTTAAAACAAAGAAAACAAACTTTGAACAGACAGATCCGGAGTTATAACAAACTATAATGTCAATTTTCATGTTTTTACCTTCAAAACTTTCAAAAACACTAAGAATAGTGAAATTACATGATTTGATTCAAGTAATTGTATGTTTTAACGTGTTAAAATCATGCTATAAAGGTTGAGTAATGGTTATATGTGTATTATAGTGTCTGGGTATGCTTAAATTCATGTGTGAATAATGTAATTAGATGTAATTGGTCGTGATCTGTGTTCCTCGCGAAACTCAGAATCAGGAATTGGTATGTCGTGCCGCAACGCCAACCCCATGCCTTAAGGTCCGCGTTCGCAGTTGCTCCGATTCCAAGTCTAGCAGCCATACCATCCGCTACCAATAACGCTTGTGGTTAGCTAGCTCAGAGGGAGAAAGTCATGGCGCCACTATGCAGTGTGTCCAAGAATGAGAATTTTAATTGTTTTATTTCAGGGAATGTAATAGTAACCTAATCTAATGAACATAAAAATGTGTTCGACATATAATGAAATGTTAAAATATATTCTTAACATGTCAGTGAGGTACTTACATGCTTAGTTAAATTATTGAACGTATAGTTAGCTAGTCGTTCGTGAAATCTAATATTATGTGAAAACAAGTGTTGTGATTTGATTAGTATAATCATAATCAGAGTTTAGACAAAAGAGAATGAACTTGTGATGCTAGTTACGTTATAATTGACTGGTATTGTGAATGTAAATGGTATGTAGGATTAAATCGAGGATCGTGTATAATTAACATATAACCTACGCACGAGGTAAGTTTCATAACCCTAATTATTATCATTATGCAAGTTTCTAAACCTTACCTCTTTACATTGAGCAAATTCTAGGCTTATACTTGTATCATACAAGTTCTTGTTATTTATTGATCAAGTTTAATATGTTATAATAAAGGTTATCAATCTTTTAAAGCATGATTCCTGTTATATAATGCTTATTCCATTGTATACCTCTTGAGTTTATTATTCAATTTGAATATCAGTTATTGTTGAACCTTGTAAGACTAGCGAACCCTTATTGATTCGACTAGTCCATAGTTGATGAACGTTGTCGACGTCGGGATTTTTGGATGTCCCTTTCCGTTACTTGTTCTTTAGTGTTCTCATTTTAGGTGAGATTTGTTTGAAAAAATAAGTGAAAAAGGTCTGACATGTATAATGTCGACGATGGACTGTTAAGAGTCGCCAGTTGGTTTTTTAAATGGTTGTACCAACACAACCAAGAAAAGGTTTGCACATTGACCCAGTTGATGTGACATCACGCTAAACGGTCTGGTGAAACCGAGATTCATTAGGGTTCGGGGACTTGGTTATGCTGGGGAAAGTGTTAGGCACCCCCGACATCCGTGTTACCACTACGGTGATCGCCTCTTTTCAAGAAACTATTATCCTAATGTGTGTGTATGGGTCAATGTCTTTGTTATTTGAAGTAGTGTGAAGCCTCGCTCAACCTATATACATTGTGGTTTGAATTTATATGAAAATTCAGTTTTTAGCAAGATATAGCAATCTTGTTTTATAAAAAGGTTTTTCAAACCCCGATGCTCAATAGTAATTCGGACCTTTTACACTCCCATTTTATTAAGTGTTCGATTGATTGATTTTATTTAATGAGATGCGAGGCATCCCAACGAAAATAATGTACAAAATAATGCCGACTTCCTCGTGGGTATGGAAACCATCTGAGGAAATTCAGACACCGCAAAATAATTTATAAGTCGCACATTGAAAATGTCCATCGAGGGAACCGAATCTAGATCCAATAGGTTGAATCTATGATCACATGATTCCTAGGCGCACAAGATACCGCAATTTGTATGAAAGCAGTAAGCAGGTATATATATATAAGCTGTAAATATATGTATACAGATAGGATAACCAACCACGAAGCACCTCCATGGGGGATCAGGAAAGTAAATAAAGCTGTAAAAAGCTATCAACCGCCACGGAGGAAACTCCAAAGTGACAAAAACGTAAATAAAGTTGTAATACGGCCAACCGCCACTTAAAGAAACTCCAAAGGACATAGTGTAAATAAAGTCAGAA
This sequence comes from Panax ginseng, assembly GCA_020205605.1. NCBI lineage: Eukaryota > Viridiplantae > Streptophyta > Magnoliopsida > Apiales > Araliaceae > Panax > Panax ginseng. The sequence continues at coordinate 35,190,215 of CM035127.1, read as the reverse complement.
ATATCAATCGCCACGAAGAGAACTCAGTGCAGATTTAAATATATATATATATATATATAATAAACGCACTTGGATGTAAAATCTGTGCTCATCGTAATGAAGTTCACCACGAGTTCATATATATAATATATATATATATATATATATGTAAAAGCGAATAAACGCACCGGATGTAAAATCTGTGCTCATCGAACAAAGTTCGACTACGATTCATATATATAAGTATATATATATAGTTTAATAAACGCACCGGATGTGAAATCTCGCTCATCATAATGTAGTCCACACACGTTAATATATATAAATGTATATATATATATATATATATATATATATATATATATATATATATATATATATATATTAAAGCAAGAAACGCACTGCATCAAGTTCAGGCTCATCGAACAAAGTTCGACACACGATTAATATATATAAAGGTAGATATATATATATATATATATATATATATATATATATATATATATATATATATTAAAGCAAATAAACGCCTGCATCAAGTCAGGCTCAATCGAGGCATAACTCAATGTTGTTAGTCAATATATATATAAATATATATATATATATAGAGAGAGAGATCTGAATAAAACCACGGATCAAGTCCAGGGCAAAAGCAAGCAACACGACTCTCAACGTGTAGAAGGGGTGTGCAAAGATGAAGAGAAAGACTCTAAAGTGTGTGAGAAGGCTTACAATTTGATCGCTAAAGAAGACTTCTATATCTTTAGAGTGGGTAAACACTGACTTTTGTTGGTACAAAAGGGCTATATATGAGCTCACAGGTGTTTAAAAGGGGAAAGTACACTACATGGGGTGAGTGCAGAGCAAATTAGGCAGGGCTTCCTCGCCTTTTTCTCTTGCAAAATGGGCAGCCCAAGCCCTCTATTTATAGGCATTTTAGTCGCAGGTGTACCTGCGGCTGAGCCACAGGTGTACCAGAGGCAACCCGGGTGGGCCCGAGTTTTTCGGGTCGGGTCGTCTCGAAGTACGTGCACTCAAGCACTGTAATGTCCACTCGAACTTTCAGAAGTGCAATCCGGGCATCCGTTTGAGGTATACAGGACCTATTTCGGACCGCCGTTGTCGAGAGTTGTACGATGGCATGGGATTAGAGTTTGTACAAAGTCATTGAAGATGGGACGATTCCCTCCGATCTTCAAGCTTCAACTTTCATCCGTTACCCCGCACAATAGTCACTCGGGATTGGTTAGTCTTGTGGGACATTGTTGCGTAGAGACGTGACATGGCATCGTGTTGACGAGATGACAATGTTGCCCCTCACCAGTGTTATCGCCGGATTGAGTTGATGAAGCAGACGTTGCTCAGACTTCGCTGAGATTGGACTGCTGTAATTATTGAAGGTCCTCATTGTCACCTTTGAGGTGTGCCTGTCTTCCCGATGTTATTGCTGGGTTGGTGCAGTGTATCTCGTTGTGAGTGCCGACATTGAAGCTGGTCGCATTTGAAACAAGCATTTCTGGGGTTATCGTCGAAACTGCATTCCTTGGGGTTATCACCATGGTTGGTGGCTATTCCCATAGTTGGGACTGAGACTGGATACCTCGGGGTTATCTCCAAGATTAATCGATCTTCTCCGGTGTGTGTTCCAGTATTGGATCTGCATGCCTCGGGGTTACATCCGAGGTTGGAATTGTTACTCCCAGAGTGATCTGGGGTTGATGATGAACTTTCGGTAGTATCCGGTATGATTTGGATTCTCTTTCAGGGTTCCCTCTTAAAAGACGAATCTGTCCTCCTGCAATGTTAGTGACAGTGGTACAGAAAATTTTGAGTGTCTACAAATGCCCCTCTTTATCATACTCATACATGGCGATGCATGGGTAGGATAAAGAATCCTAGACACTTGAAACAAAACAAGACAAATGTGGTACTATGGGTAACAAAATGATACAAATGTATGATGCATGTGTACGGGGTTGTAGCCCAACATGTTGGGGATGATTGCTGGATCCCTGTTGCTTCAACTGGGGATTGGCAATGCTGACCAGATTTGATGTGTAAGCCGAATCTATTGGGATGTTGATGTTAGAGTTATCACCAAATTCCTGTGTTCTTGATAACGACTTGATCCTGAAGAGGTACCTCTTATGTGCAAGAGATCTGTGGGGAGAAAGCTTGGTCTGTTTGAGGATGTGTATAACATATTCCATCATCTATGCTCTTTGATAACATTAACCTTTCCTGGTTGGTATCGCCAGGACATGTCAAGATTCTGTTGGACTTATTGCCAACATCAAATGTTGTCAAGGATGCCTGACCTTTGTTGACGTGTACTTCACCGACATGTGAATCAACGGCTAAAAAATCTTGTGGGATATACTGTTAAGGTTGCTTGACCTTCGCTAATGTGTGAATCAGCGCCTGAGGCTCTGTGATTAGATTGTCAAGGTTGCTTGACCTTCGCTGTCGTGTAGATCAATGGAGCATTGCGTTGTAACCCCCGCCGGGGATCCGCTGGGGGAATATGAGTAATCGAGCATGAAATCCTCGAATAGCTCTAGAGCTCTGATAGGTTTAATTGCTATCGACTGAGATAACGTCAAGGTTGCTTGACCTCCGTTGATATGTGTGTCAACGGCTGAGCATGCGTTGTTACTCCTGCCGGAGATATACGTTGTAACCCCCGTCAGGGACTCACGTAGGGTAACGACCGAGTTGGCACAGATCGCACTGAGATAAGGTATTGCCGTATGCGATTCGTGACAACCGAGGTCATCGATGTGGGTATACCTTGTGTTCAAAGCGACTACCAATGAGTGATGTCTGATTCAAAGTCTCATCCGAGAAGACCAGATTGTATGATGTTTTGCTCAATCGCGTGGCATTTTATTCCGATTTGACCTTTCTAGTCCGTAAGAACTCCTCAGAACTCGAATCGGACCGAGCCGGAGGGTGGGGCCTATATATAGGTGCCGAGGTGCAACTCCCACATACCGCAGTGAGCTGCGGCCAACCATGGATGATAAAATCCAGCAGGTTGGTCTCACAAGTCATTTTCAGCTTTGCGCGCGAAGAGAAATCCGTGAGCCTCCTTCAGATCTGCTGAGTTCGTACAAGTGTTATTTTCTGCAAATTTTGTCACTATACAAGTGTTCTACACTATCCTGGTAACATATGCATGTATTTTTTCCAGTTTCTATCCGTTGGATTGTGAGTTATAGCACGAAATGCATCTAAACACATAGTAGTGATTATGTATGCCCAAATGACTTGATAAAAAATATTCAACATAGTAAATGTTAGTATTAAACCATGCTAAACATAATGATGTGAAAAAAATTGACTTTTGAGACAGTCAAATTGGCACCTTTTTCTACTATTTTTTGTCCTATTTGAGGTCCAAAGAGCACAAGGTAGCAAGGCAAAGTACTCCTAGTATTGAGGTTGGCCTTATGCATGACGATTTTAATTTTTAATGCATATATTATGTATATTACTTTGGGGCAGGTGTGCTACTGAATGGCCACCTAGACATGCCTATGTGCATGTGGATAGTCCTATTTCAAAGGGGACTATGGCAAAAAATTTCCAAATGTAGGCATTGGGTAGTCATGCATTTTAACTCTATTATATGTTAAAGTACATGCATGCATGCATATAGTTATAAATGCATTTTAAAAAGCTCCAGGTAAGGAAATATCACACCCTTTCTGAGGTGATTTGGAGACTTGTTGTCCAGATATTATGGATCCAGATCAGCCGAGCAGTTCCTATAGGACCACTTCTGGCGTACGGTGGAGGGCTTCCGAAGTGCCTCATCCCCGTTATGTCAGACAGCCTCGTCGGTTGGTGGAGGCCGTGATTCATCATGTCCGGGTAGATGTGCCAAACGTTGAGGATGAGGAGGCAGGTATTCCGATTGAGGATCCCGCTCCTGCTGCACATGTCCCTCGTAGGGAGCTCCCGAGCATTCAGGTGGCAAACCCAGAGTTGCTGGGTGATTTGAGTAGACATCCATCGATGTACTTGCATGCTAACGAGGTATGGCGTTAGACTTTGATCTTCCTTCTTTTATATTGATGAGGATTAAAGGGTTTTGATGTTGATCTGCATTTCATGCAGGTTCCTGGTTTTACACAGTCTCGAGGGAACTGGTTTAGCATTCACTCCATGTACCAGGCGCTTCATCCTGACTATAGAGCGGTAGTGCATGAGTGGGGATTTGGGGCATTCTTCTCCAACCTTCCCCGTCATTGTCCCTGGGGTTACCTCAGGGCATTGTCTGAGCGATGGTTTCATCAGACTCAGTCACTCCATCTGCTAGATTGTGAGGTGATGATGATGCCTATGGACTGGCGATTTATTACAAGTATGGAGTTTGGAGAGGAGCCAGTGCCTTGCATGGCGAATATTACCCCTACTGTCGTCCGCTCCTTATTAGGAGTTTCGGCGGAGGTGCTCAAAGGCAGGACTGTCCATTTAGGTCCTTTGAGCGTAGATGCTATGAGTGGGCTTTTGAGTGAGCCCATGCCTGATGATGTCAGAATCAGGGATCGCGTTCTGTGGTGATTGTTCCTAAAGATCATTCGAGGCTGCTTCATAGAAAATAACTCTTCTATGGTATCCTTTGCTTTGATCAGCGCCACACGTGATGTGGACCGTAATGAAGAGTATGATTGAGGCTCCTATACCTTTGCCTATTTCCTCCGGGGCATGCGTATGTGCTCACAGGGTTTGACTGAGGCTTGGCTAGGATTTTACCCATTTCTGCTGGTGAGTATTTCTCGTCTTTTCCCATTCATAAGTTAAGAGTGTTTACTGATAGCAGATGTTTTTCCATTGTGTTGGCAGTTTTGGGCCTATGAGAGGCTCCCATGTTTGCGTCCTATGAGTGTGTTAGGTTTAGATACCTATCCACGAGGACGACGATGGCACCATTCTATTTTGCCGGAGGTTCCTGTAGCTGAGGGATTCACTCACTGTCGTATGTAGCTGGAGTTGCTGACAGCTGGTACCATTACATGGATTCCCTATTCAGGGGAACATTTGACCATCGGCTTTGAGGATGGACATCCAACTGGAGTCGAGTATTTGATTTCCACCAGGAGAGTTCCTCTCTTAACAGATGGAGGCTGGGAGCTCTATTTAGGAGAGCGAGCTATTAGGAGCACCACAGGGGAGATCTGTATACCGATCTTGCCTCCTGCCAAGCGTCATTGGACTGTATCACAATCACCCGTCACTGATATCCCATTGTTGGGGGTTGACGGTTTGCATTATCAGAGGGTCCATGTACTCGTGGAGACGCTCCCAATGGTGGTGGTCCCTCGCACTATTGGAGCCCCCGCCACACAGATTTATGGGGGATATGGTTCCAGGATCCTTGATGATGACTTGATTGGGTAGCTTGTGTCCGAAGCCCGACTCATATGACCCAGATTGATAGCTTGACCCGGCAGTTGGATCGAGCACATATATTTATCCCAGATTTGGGCGTAGATCCGGCAGAGAAGTGAGTCATTTGTTCCTTCCAGGCTCAAAGTACCGCCCCTTAGACGACCCATTCGGTTTGCACGGCACAGCGAGATCCTCTCTTTATAGGCCTGACATACCTATTGATAGAGATCCAGTGACTCAGGAGGAGTTACATCAGGTGGACAGGATAGAGGACGTAGACCTCGAGACCCTGGTTTTCTTCTTATGTATATTCTCGTTATATCTTTTGATAGGCCTCTGTTAGATATTGGGTGGTTGTTCCCCATTCTCGCTATATCTTTTGATAGGCCTCTGTTAGTAGTAGGGCGGATGTGCCCCATTTCCCTGTATTTGTAGTTGTACAGAGCTGATGTATTAGATGCTGATATACTTAGGAATGTATGTACCATTTTTTCATTCCCTATATCATATTGCCATCCATTATCTGTTATGCATGTATCATGTTATGCATATATATGTATGTCCAGAGATATTCGGCATTGACCCCCGGATGGTCTTATGACACGACCCGCACAGATGTCTTCTTCGACAGTTAGCCGTATAGATCATACCCCACCGTCAGTGGTGGTATTGGGTATGCGATCGTGGTATGATAGCATGTCACCAGCAGACAGGGTGAATGTAGATCAGCTGTTGCAGCATACCATTACTTTATTTCCTTTTCAGGTTCCCGCAGGGTTTGTAGACGGGATGCTAGAGCATTGGCTACCGGATAGACAGGTATTCCGATTCGGCACCCATGAGTTAACTCCTACTCTGGAGGAGTATGCACGTTTGACGATGTTGCCTTTAGACAGACCTTGCGTGCATCTGGCTTTGGGAGACATGAGTAGACGATTCATGACTCTCACAGGATTGCAGTGCAGAGTAGTGCAGGACGAGCTGACATCTAGCCACGTGATATCCCGTTTCATCACGGCAAATTTGGCTCGGAGGATAGCTACTCATGATATTCCGAGGATTTCACGCATGACCGAGGACCATCAAGCGTTTGGCGAGGTTGATGTCTTGTTGTTGTATGCATCTTGTCATATGTCTATATGCCACGATATATGGACGAGATAGACATTGGTGTCATCATGGCTGTGAGAGCTCTTAGAGAGGGTCGTACCATTGTACCTATGATTGTAGCAGAGACCCTGCGGTCGGCATCCTATTGTTGCACGTATCCTACAGGAGTGTTCACTAGGAGTTCGGTCATGTTGTACGTGTGGTTTATGTCACACTTGAGACCGGTTGGTACCCTTAGACGGCATAGGTATTGGTTCACCCATGATGTAGCCATGTCATACTCCTTTCAGCCGTCGGAGTGTATAGATGCTCTGTCTTGGTCCGCATTTTTGGCGGATATCGAGATCCACTCAAAGATATTGCGCGTGCTTTCGGGCTTTGTTCACCATATCTGACTTCATTACTCACGCCGGGCATGGACTTCCTCCCTCCGCTAGCTAGCTTGAGGGCGTGACTACTTATCACCCATCGCCGTGATGTCGCGATTCGACTCGGCCCGAGATTTCCATCCTTTTGAGGGGGCGAGAGGTCAACGTTCAGCTTCTTGATATCTCTCGGCAGAGGACCGATCCCGTGTGTATGCTTGTTGGGATCAGCGTGAGATAGCTTCTTTTTCTGTCAGTCATCCAGGTAGTTCTGCAGAGTATTCCGCATGGATGGAGATAGAGATTTTGTCGACTACAGCAGTATCGGATAACGAGTCAGGCGATGTAGAGCCCATGGAGGACATCGATACCTACATCGAGGAGGAGCCCACTGCTGGGTTGCCAGCATTTCTTCCAGATTCTTCTAGAACCAGTACTGTTGTGATTCAGCACTCGGCACAGTACTTAGAACAGAGTCTTCATCTGATGACCTTTGAGAGAGATCATGCTCGATCTATGATGTTGACTGCCCTTGAGGGGAGGGACGCAGCTCTATTAGAGAGAGACGAGGCATTAGCTCGTAGAGATGCCGCTGTTGTTGAGCGGGATGAGGCTAGATCAGCCAGAGATGCAGCGATAGTTGAGCGGGATAGTGCTATATCTGCCCGGGATGTAGCCGTCATAGATAGTACTGCAGTGAGGTCCCTTACCACTGGCATGATCGCAGAGATGAACGCATATATTGATGATCATATGGTCACCATGCAGATGGCTACAGATCTATTGGGTCGTGTGGATATTCTCGTATAGGAGACCACAGCTTCATCTCCTTCCTCTGAGAGGGACGCCATGTTGGGCTTGTTAGCTCGCATATTCCCTGACTTGTAGATGAGCTTGTATTTACCTGCACAGACAAGCTTAGCCATTTTGTCATGTACAGTTTACATTGTATATATATCAAACAACATTATATATGACAGGGAAATATATTTTTGGATCACTTCCCTTTTAGATATGCCTTGTTATTTGCTTGATATTTTGCTTGCTTCTTCAGGGCTTGTGGTCTTGATGTATTCTGAATTCCTCCTGAGTGGATGGATACTAAGTTGTCTCTGGATAGTTCAGAATGGATCATCGATCTCTATGTTTCCCTACCATCTTTGGTGTCTTGGGACTGGTTTATGGATGAAAATGTGGAGAGGAGTGTGGCTTTCCTCTTTGAGATTAACCGCACCACAGATGGTCGCTAGTATTTCTATTTAGGAGAAGCCTAGTTAATTCCATCTCTTATGGATTGGTGTTACTCTTCAAGGTATGACCGCAACTTAGATGGTCGCCGAATCTCCTATTTGGGAGGAGTTTAGGTAATTCCATCCCTTTGGTCTGAAGCCAAATGAAATGTAGTGTATTGAAGGATGATCCCAGTACCAACTGACAAGGGTTTGTGTTTTGGTAGGGGGTGAGACCTCACCAAGAATGGCTGCCTACGTACTCCTATTAAAGAGGAGAGCAGGTCTGCGTAGTTCGAACCTTGTGTAAGAGGTTCAACGCTGTATATGGCATACCTGGTGTAGGAATGTTTTTGGTTGTTATTGTTTTTGTAAGGGTAGAAATGTTTTTGTTGTTTTTGAGACGCCCCCAAAATTAGGTATACATCACCCATCTTGGGTCGCCACTTACATGGTACATAAATTCAAATACAACTTAATAATACATCTGTCGTGTACAATACGACAAAACATAAACTGTGAGTTTGAATACAAATATTGTCTACTAGAGATTATACAAACTCAAAAGGAGTCCTTATTACAATTATTATTACACTATTTCACAGAATAGTGAGGACTACTAATGCTATCATCTGGTCCATCACTCCGTTCCCCGACTAGTCCCTGCTACGTTCTCATTTCTTGGAGAGAACAATAAAAGTAAAAGGGTGAGCTCAACTAGCCCAGTAGGAAATATTATGACTAAGATAATGCAGAATATATTATCTTTAGCCTTCAACAGTGTTAAACTGATACAATATAACAACCATCAAGTTTAACTGCAGCGGAACAAGCAATCCATTAAAAGAGTCAAGTAGAGAATAAAATCTACTATCTTTTATGATTTAGAAGGTTTTTCATCACTTTTATCACTTTGGGACTCAAATTTTAATAAATAATCCACATCATCGAATCACCCTCGCACTACTGCCAAGGATATTCTTTAGTATCACGACCACAATTATCCATGCACTCTGGCCAAGAATATTTGTGTATTCAATAATGGTCATGATCATGCCAACAATCGGTCCATCAATGTACTACGGGCCAATGAGACTTTTTACCACATCATTTGTAACATTACTACCATGATTACACCAATAATAATCCTCGGTCATAATCATACCAAGTCCATCTATGCACTATAGGCCATGATGACTTTCAACAAAATATAAACATGAGGATGATGACAATGATATAAGAATTCAATAAAACAAGTTCAAGAATTATTTTATCCGAGGAACTAATAACGCCCAAATTGTCAACATGATATCGCTTTGTAGAGTAAAATTCAAGAATGCTCGTAAGAATATTTCATGAAAAGATACTAGATGAAGCGCAAATATCAAGGATATTCCATTAATTTCATGGAGAATAGAAGTCAAAACTTTAACCAACCGAGTATAATAAGGAATGGAATAACAAAAGAAATCACCCAAAATGCGATAGACCACAGCAAAAGTTATTCCAATGTAATAATAAATAACGGCATCAAGTCCGTAGAAGCGTAAAAGCGTGACATGAGGATATTCCAACAGAATAATAAAAGGCGGAATCAGTCCGGCGTAAAATGCATGTACAAGATATTCCAAATGTAATAATAAAGACGGAATCAGTCCAGGCGTAAAAACGCATGCAGACGTGATATTCCAATGTAATAATAAAGACGAAATCGAAGTCAGCGTAGAAGAGAACGCATGCATGAGGATATTCCAAATGAATGATAAAGAATGGAACAATGTAAGAATTTCACCAAGTATAGGGTAGCGGCGTGATACAAAAGTTATTCCAATGTAATAATAAAGAATGGAATAATGTAAGTTCTCTTCATAGATAAGAAAGAAATAATACTCCTACCTTGGAAAAAAATCGGATATCTTGGAATAATGAGGTAGCGAGACTTTTCTTCTTCTTTCTCTCTATAATTTCTCTCTATAATAATCTCTCTAAAGCTTTTGTGAATTGGTGAGAAATGAAGGAAGAATGAGCTTCTATTTATAGGAAAATATAGTTTCGATAATTGCACGTTTTGGGGCTCAAAAAATTACAGTACAATACCTCCAACTTTTCTTTTATTTTTAATTTAGTCCTGCAAGTATTATCAATCTTTCACCAACTCCCCTAATAGTAAATAATGTTAATCAATAGTTCAATTATGTGAATCAATAGTATAATCATGTGAAAAATACGAATTACAGTATAGTACCTCCATCTATACCTCTATTTTTATCTTAGTCATGCAAGTATTATCAATCTTGCACCAACTCCCCTAATAGTAAATAATGTGATTCAATAGTATATATGTGAACAAATAGTTATATAAGCATGTGAATTAGTAGCAATTAATTGCTCATTTATCCGATAAATTACCCGATTTATCAATATAACCCCTAGACATCAATTATCATCGGAATAAATGTCGATTTTCACTAACACAAACAATTCCAACATAATGAAACTATTTTTATCAAAAATATAAATTTTGAAATTCAAGTTTGATTTTTCCCAAAAAAGTCAACATTGATTTTTTTGACCAAATAGTGAATCCCAAAATTTTTGTGTTTATAGACTATTTTACTAATTTCATCGTTCAGGACTCAAATATCACATCCGCGTCTCAAAATTCAACTCAGAACAACATTCATCATTAATATTATAACTCACAATATTTATCAAACAAGTCGTTCGTGAAAGAGGGGCTTTCAATAAGGATTTCTCCTATTGGCGCCGCAATTAGGTGACCAAACCTCTCCTCGATGTAACGCCTCTAGACATTGTAAATATTGCAATTTATAATATGAATAACTTTGTCGTCTCAAGTATTGATTTAATAAAAATTATTTTATGTAGATGATACTGTGACAATAATTGAATCAATAGTATGATAGATATGATGCAGCAATTACTGTAGCAATAATTGAGTATAACTGAGTGACTTCTCACGTAAGCATCAATAATCAATACCGTGTGCTACTATACAACCACGCGTATTACTGTACTTTTAACACCGGGTAGTTCAACAGTTAACGGTAAAACTTCCGTCGTTATTTTCATAAAGTATTTTTGTCATTTTCTCAATCCGACAATAATTCCGTTGTGGGGGTCCACCAATGATTGTGTTGTTGTACTAATATTCTCCTCGTTAAAATGAATATTCCCCACCAATCGAATATTATATAACAACTTGCGTACTTTGAAAATTTTGTAAATATTACCTACAACTATAACATTATATCAAATCCACACCATAATATTCAAAAATATATTTCGCGAAAATTTAATCTTTATTCAAAAAGTTGGGGTCTTACAACCTCCCCTTCTTATGAAATTTCATCCTCAAAATTAGGGTGCGTACCTAGTATGTCGAAGAGGTGAGGATACTTTGATTTCATTTCAGATTCTAACTCCCAGGTCATTTCCTCAACATCGTGGTTTCTCAACAAAATTTTGACTTGAGGTATAACCTTGGAGCGTTGAATATGTTCCTTCTTATCCAAGATTTTAATAGGAACCTCTTCATACGTTAAATCTTCCTCTATTTCATCCGGTTCTAACTCAATAATGTGGTTCGGGTCTTTCACATATTTACGTAACATGGATATGTGAAAAACGTTATGAACAAGAGACATACTTGGCGGTAACGCAAGTCTATAGGCCACAGTTCCTACTCCATCGAGGATTAAAAATGGGCCGATGAATCGAGGATTGAGCTTTCCTCTCTTTCCAAATCTTGTAACTCCTTTCCATGGAGCAACACGTAACAACACATGATCTCCAATATCGAATTCTACGTCCTTTCGATGAAGATTAGCATAACTCTTTTGTCGATCTTGTGAGGTTTTTATATGTTGTCGGATCATTTGAATCTTTTCCGTAGTCATACGTACCAACTCTGGTCCCAACAACGTTGCTTCACCCACCTCATCCCAGCATACTGGAGAACGACACTTTCTTCCATACAACGCCTCGAATGGAGCCATGCCAATACTTGCTTGATAACTGTTGTTGTAGGAAAACTCCACCAATGGTAAGAACTTGTCCCAACTTCCCTTGAAGTCAAGGACACGGAGTCTTAATAGATCTTCAAGAGTTTGAATCGTCCTCTCCAACTGCCCGTCCGTCTGAGGATGATATGCCGAGCTAAATCATACATCCGTGCCCATAGCTTTTTGCAAACTAACCCAAAATCTTGAAGTGAATCTTGGGTCTCGATCAGAAACTATGGATACTGGCATACCATGCAATCTTACAACCTCATTTATGTACATACGAGCAAGGCGTTCAAGTGTATAAGTTTCTTGTATCGGTAAGAAATGAGCAAACTTGGTCAATCTATCAACAATGACCCAAATCGCATCTATGCCTTGAGAAACTTTGGGAAGACCGGTAAAGAAATCCATGGTAATGTGCTCCCACTTTCATTCTGGAATTTCAAGTGGTTGCAATGGACCTTTTGGTACTTGATGCTCCGCTTTAACTCATTGACAAATTAGACACCTTGAGATAAATAGCGCTATCTCTTTCTTCATATTGCTCCACCAAAATGTATGACGAAGATCACGATACATTTTGGTACTCACAGGATGGATTGCAAACGGTGTGTTGTGCACCTCCATCATGATTTTATACTTTAAATCAGGGTCATTAGGAACACAAAGTCTGGAGTTGACTCGAAGTATTCCTTCTTCATCGATTCTTGCTTCCGACATAGCACCTTCTTGCACTTTCTTCCTCATACGCATCAGCTCCGGATCTGTAACTTGAGCAACTTTAACTTTATCAATTAAAGTCGGTTCTACTCGTATATTCACCATCATCACATGGGTCCCTGAAGTCTTTAACTATATCTTCATCCTTTGCAAGTCACATAAAATGCGCTTTTGTGTTGTGAATATTGCACTCGTACCCACATATGATCTTCTACTCAATGCGTCAGCTACCACGTTCGCTTTTCCAGGATGGTATTGGATGGTATAATAATAATCTTTCAATAGTTCAAGCCAACGTCATTGTCGCATGTTGAGTTCCTTTTGAGTGAAGAAATATTTGAGGCTTTTATGATCCGTAAAGATCTCCACTTTCTCTCCATACAGGTAATGCCTCCAAATTTTAAGTGCGAAGACAACAGCTGCCAACTCTAGATCATGAGTAGGATAATTCCTCTCATATTCTTTGAGTTGTCTTGAGGCATAGGCTATGACTTTCCCATGTTGCATGAGAACATATCCTAACCCTTTACCCAAAGCATCACTGTAGATGACAAATCCCTCCGAACCAGGATGGGATCATGTAGCAAAAAATAAATGAGTCTCCTTTTGAGTTCTTGAAAACTCTTCTCACATTCCTCGCTCCAATCGAACTTTGTATCTTTCCGAGTCAGCTGAGTTAATGGAGTAGCGATTCAAAAAAATCCTTCCACGAATCTCGGATAGTAACCAGCTAAACCGAGAAAGCTATGTACTTCGGTCACTGATTTGGGTTGCTCCCAACTTTGAATAGCTTCAATCTTTGCCGGGTCAACGGATATTCCATGACTTGATACTACGTGCCCAAGGAATGCTACTTCCTCAAGCCGTAACTCACATTTCTTTAACTTGGCATAAAGCTTATATTCACAAAGCTTTTGGAGTATCAAATTTCAAGTGTTGCTCTCATGATCTTCACGGATTTTGGAATAAATAAGGATGTCATCAATAAAGACGACCACAAAGTGATCCAAATATTCCTTGAATACTCGGTTCATCGTATCCATGAAGTTAGCAGGAGCATTAGTCAATCCAAAAGACATGACTAAGAATTTATAATGCCCGCATCGAAGAGTTTCAAGGCGCCTTTGGAATATCCTCGCTTTTAACCTTCAAATTTGATGATATCCGTAATCTAAGATCGATCTTTGAAAAAATTATGCTCCTTGTAATTGATCAAACAGTCATCAATACGTGGCAATGGGTACTTATTTTTATGGTGACATGATTCAACTCCCGATAATCAATACAAAGTCGCATACTCCCATCTTTTCTTCTTCACTTAATAGAACGAGGAGCACCCCAAGGAGACGATTTGGATTTAATGAAACCAATGTCTAACAATTCTCGTGAATTGGGTCTTTAACTCCTCAAGTTCAATAGAGCCATTCGATATGGGCTTTGGAAATGGGTTTTGTACCGGGTTCAAGGTCGATACAAAATTCAACTTCACGCCTCGGGGTAGGCCAGAAGTTCTTCAGGGAATACGTCAGGAAATTTTTTAACAATAGAAATATCCTTCAAATCTGACGTATTTTTGTTTAAATCCGTGACATAAGCTAAGAAAGCTTGACATCCGTTTTTCAATAAACGAATAGCTTTATGGCTTGAGATGACCGTGATTGATTTTAACGGTTTGGTCGCTTGAATTCGCATAATAGGTTTATTAGGAATATGAAAGCTAACAACCTTACGAAAATAATCAATTTTAGCATGATGAATAGTTAACCAATCAATCCCTAGAATCACGTCAAATGCAAGTATTTTTAAGGAGATAAGATCGACAGGTAACGTACGGTTACCGATTTGAATCAAACAAGACTTATAAACAGTGGATGTAATGAAGGTTTCTCCTAATGGAGTTTCAACAGATAAGTCAAAGTCTAATTTCTCCGGAGTCAAATTTAATCGTTGAGCGCAAGTATGAGAAATAAAAGAATGGGTAGAACCGGTATCAAATAAGGTATAGACTTCGCTAGAGTTTATGATAAGCTTACCTGTGATGACCTCGTTCGGGTTCCTTACTTTCTAGGAGGTCACAACAAACGCTCTCCCTTGCACTATTGGCTTTGACTTTTCTGGGACGACCTTTTGTACCTCCATCCTAGCTGAACTTGTCTTCGATGAACGACAAAATCGGGCTAGGTGACCTTCTCTTCCACAATTATAACACGCTTTGGATGGCATCGTGCAGTTTAGACTGATATGTCCCTCCCCTCCGCATTTGAAGCATATGATAGGTGGTCGTTCTCCTTCCTTAACCACGGTGCTTTGGTCTTCGACGTCTTTCCATCATTGTTGAATCTCCTTTTCTTGAAATGTCCATTTTTACTGTCTTGGCCCTGATTACCACCGAAGTGGTTACTATTTCTGGCATGTTGATTCCCTCCACGTTTGTTGTCACCACTTCGATGACTGATACCACTGGTATTTTCATGCTGTCGGCTACTTTCTCTTGGTTACGTTGACTCGTTATCGCGCTCCAATAACTGAGCCCTATTTACAACATCTGAGTACAAACACAATTTATGAGAAATAAGATATTGACGTATCTCCGGTTTCAAACCTCTTAAAAACATTCGTGTCATTCGCTCCTCATTATCGACCAAATGGGATGCAAACCGGGATAACTCCGCAAATGTAGCCTCGTATTGTGACACGATCATATTATTTTATTCCAACTTGATAAACTCCACCTCCTTCATGTGACGAATACTTTCGGGAAAGTACTTGTCGTTGAACAGCTCTTGGAACTTCTCCCAAGATATCTTGAGTGCGTCAGGCTGGGTATATTTTATAGATTCCCACCAGTAATCTGCTTCTTCATGCAACATAAAGGTGGCGAAGGGAACCTTTTGCTCCTCGGAGCATCCCAAGACATCAAATATCTTGGTGATTTGCTTTATCCATGCTTCCGCCTTAAGTGGCTTTGGCTCTCCAATAAACTCCGGTGGTCCCAGCTCCTTGAATTGTTTAGCGGTGACCGTCCAAGAGTTTCCTGTGTTTACACCTGTATTTTGAACAGGAGCAACTCTCGCCTGATGTTGCATGAATTACATGAAGCCTCGGAACATTCCATCGTTCATCATTTGGTTAGTGTTATTATTTGCATGAGGATTGTCGCCTTCCTGATGCACGTTGTCCTAGTTATTGATCTGTGGAGACTCAACGGTCTCCTGTGCTCCATTGATGTTCTCAACATTCTCGGATGCCATTTTCAAATACTGCCACAAAACATGGGTTAATTGACATGCAACATATTATCACTATACTCTGACTGACCAATCAAATACCAAATAAACTTAGGTAGGTCATACTAGCGAAGGAATTCCCCGTCTCTCCCCTCCTAGTTCTAGTCTCATATCTTAGCCAAGGATCATATCCCTAAGCTTTGATACCAACTGTGACGCCCCCAAAATTAGGTATACGTCACCCATCTTGGGTCGCCACTTACATGGTACATAAATTCAAATACAACTTAATAATACAACTGTCGTGTACAATACGACAAAACATAAACTGTGAGTTTGAATACAAATATTGTCTACTAGAGATTATACAAACTCAAAAGGAGTCCTTATTACAATTATTATTACATTATTTCACAGAATAATGAGGACTATTAATGCTATCATCTGGTCCGTCACTCCGTTCCCCAACTAGTCCCTGCTACGTTCTCATTTCCTGAAGAGAACAATAAAAGTAAAAGGGTGAGCTCAACTAGCCCAAAGAGGAAATATTATGACTAAGATAATGCGTAATATATTATTGTTAGCCTTCAACAAAGTTGTTAAACCGATACAATATAACAACCATCAAGTTTAACTGAACAAGCAATCCATTAAAAGAGTCAAGTAGAGAATAAAATCTACTATCTTTTATGATTTAGAAGGTTTTTCATCACTTTTATCGCTGGGACTCAGCTTAATAAATAATCCACATCATCGAATCACCCCTGCACTACGGCCAAGGATATTCTTTAGTATCACGACCACAATTATCCATGCACTACGGGCCAAGAATATTTGTGTATTCAATAATGGTCATGATCATGCCAACAACTGTCCATCAATGCACTACGGGCCAATGAGGACTTTTACCACATCATTTGTAACATTACGGTCATGATTACACCGAATAATCCCTGGTCATAATCATACCAAGTCCATCTATGCACTATAGGCCACAGATGACTTTCAACAAAATATAAACATGAGGATGATGACAATGATATAAGAATTCAATAAAACAAGTTCAAGAATTATTTTATCCAGGAACTAATAACGTCCAAATTGTCAACATGATACTGCTTTGTAGAGTAAAATTCAAGAATGCTCAGAAGAATATTTCCATGAAAAGATCTTTGGATGAAGCGCAAATATCAAGGATAATCCACTAATTTCATGGAGTATATAAGTCAAAACTTTAACCAACCGAGTATAATAATGAATGGAATAACAAAAGAAATCATCAGCATGCGATAGACCCATACAGCAAAAGTTATTCCAATAGAATAATAAATAACGGAATCAGTCCGGCGTAAAACACACGTACAGGATATTCCAATGTAATAATAAAGACGGAATCAGTCGGCGTGAGACCGCATGAACATGATATTCCAATGTAATAATAAAGATTTTAACCAGTCCAAAGATAGAACGCATGATAGGCAGGATGTTCCAACAGAATGATAAAGAATGGAACAATGGAAGAATTTCACCAAGTATAGGGTGGCCCAGCAGATACAAAGTTATTCCAAATGAATAATAAAGAATGGAATAATGAAGTTCTCTCTCATAGATAAGAAAGAAATAATACTCCCTACCTTGGAAAAAACTAGATACTGGAATAATGAGGTAGCAGACTTCTCTTCATCTTTCTCTCTATAATTTCTCTCTATAATAATCGCTCTAAAGCTTTTGTGAATTGGTGAGAAATGAAGGAAGAATGAGCTTCTATTTATAGGAAAATATAGTTTCGATAATTGCACGTTTTGGGGCTCGAAAAATTACAGTACAATACCTTCAACTTTTCTTTTATTTTTAATTTAGTCCTGCAAGTATTATCAAACTTGCACCAACTCCCCTAATAGTAAATAATGTGAATCAATAGTTCAATTATGTGAATCAATAGTATAATCATGTGAAAAATACGAATTATAGTATAGTACGTCCATCTATACCTCCATTTTTAACTTAGTCATGCAAGTATTATCAATCTTACACCAACTCCCCTAATAGTAAATAATGTGATTCAATAGTACACATATGTGAACAAATAGTTATATAAGCATGTGAATTAGTAGCAATTAATTGCTCATTTATCCGATAAATTACCCGATTTATCAATATAACCCCTAGACATCAATTATCATCGGAATAAATGTCAATTTTCACTAACACAAACAATTTCAACATTATGAATCTATTTTTATCAAAAATATAAATTTTGAAATTTTGAATTTTGACTTTTCCCGAAAAAGTCAACTGTTGACTTTTTGACCAAATAGTGAATCTCGAAAAATTTTGTGTTTATAAACTAGTTTTACTAATTTCGTCGTTCCGGATTCAAATATCCCATCCGCGTCTCCAAATTCAACTCCGAACAACATTCATCATTAATATTATAACTCACAATATTTATCAACCGTGTCGCTCCTGTGAAAGAGGGGCTTTCCAATAAGGATTTCTCCCTATTGGCGTGCAATTAGATGACCAAACCTCTCCTTGACAGAACTTCTAGACATTGTAAATATTGCAATTTATAATATGAATAACTTTGTCCTCTCAAGTATTGATTTAATAAAAAACATTTTATGCAGATGATACTGTGACAATAATTGAATCAATAATATGATAGATATGATGCAAAGAATTCTTTGTAGTAATAATTGAGTATAAGCGAGTGACTTCTCACGTAAGCATCAATAATCAATACCGTGTGCTACTATGCAACCACGCGTAGACATCGTACTTTTAACACCGGGTAGTTCAACAATTAACCAGTAAAACTTTCGTCGTTATTTTCATAAAGTATTTTTGTCGTTTTCTCAATCCGACAATAATTCCGTTGTGGGGGTCCACCAATGATTATTCCATTGTACGAATATTCCCCGACCAATCGAATATTATATAACAACTTGCGTACTTTGCAAAATTTGTAAATATTACCCACAACTATAACATTATATCAAATCCACACCATAATATTCAAAAATATATTTCGAGAAAATTTAATCTTTATCAAAAAGTTGGGGTCTTACCGGTTTTGTTTTATTGCGACCCGGCCATGTGACATGGTTGCCCTACGTACTCCTATTGAAGAGGAGATCATGTCGACGTAGTTCGCCCCTCAGGGCAAGATGAAAAGAGTAATCCCATGTGCAGGTCAGAGTGCGGGGAGGAGAAAGTTTAATCCTAAGTTGAGGATAAACTGCAGGTATGAGAAGTTTGATCCCAGGTATGGGTAGCCAAACTGCAAGTGTGAGAGGTTCAATATGCGGTGGGATGACCTAAGTTGTAGGAATGCAAAGGATAGCCAGGCTGCTGGCTTGAAATGTATGTTTCCCTGAGGGGCAAAGTGTAAGAAAGTTATAGGTGGTGAAGGGTTAAAGAACCGGAATGACTGGTGATCTGATGGTCTTACACCAGGGTATTTGCGAATTACTTCAGACATAGTACCATTTTACGGCGTCTCAGTTGATAAGTTGTGGAAATTCATCGCCGTCCATTTCTTGCAATCTGAGAGCGCCTCCTGTCAATACTTCCTTGACAATAAACGAGCCTTCCCAGTTAGGAGCGAATTTTCCTTTAGCTTGATCTTGGTTGTCAAGAATCTTCTTCAAAACCAAGTCATGTTGTTTAAACTGCCATAGCCGGACTTTTTTGTTGTAGGATCTGGCGATCCTTTGTTGATATAACTGACCATGGAAGATAGCCGCGGTTCGCCTTTCGTCTATTAGAGACAATTGGTGATAACTGTCTTGTACCCATTGGTCTTCATCCAGCTGAGCGTCTATCAACACTCTGAGGGATTCCATTTCAACTTCTATAGGGAGTACTGCTTCCATCCCATAGGTTAATGCATAGGGGGTTGCCCTAGTGGAAGTACGCATTGAGGTTCTTTAGGCTAACAGAGTCAGAGGCAATAAGTTAGGCCAATCTTTGTGGTTGCGGACATCTTTTGCATAATCTTCTTGATGTTTTTTTTTGTTAGCCACTTCAACAGCACCGTTCATCTTCTGACGATAGATGACTGAGTTGAGATGTTTGATGTGGAATTTCTCGCATAATTCCTCCATCATTACATTGTTGAGGTTCTTAGCATTGTCTGACACAATCACCTCTGGTTGTCCATATCGATAAACGACATTGTTTCTGATGAAAGCAATGATGACTTCTTTAGTAACCCTGGGGAAGGAGGCTGCTTCTACCCACTTGGTGAAGTAGTCGATCATGGTGAAGATAAATCGATAACCATTACTGGCTTTAGGCTCAATAGGCCCGATAACGTCCATTCCCCACATTGAGAAGGGCCAAGGTGAACTCATATTGTGGAGTTCCCGTGGAGGGGCGTGTATAGAATTCCCATGAATCTGGCACTGATAGCATCTCCTGACGTGGTCATTGCAATCAGCTTTGAGAGATAGCCAGTAATGTCCCGTCCTAAGGACTTTCTTGACAAGGAGGGGGCCACTCATGTGTGGGCCACAGACTCCACCATGGATTTCATCCATAAGCCTTTGGGCTTGATCTTTGTCTAAACATCTGAGGAGACCTAGTCCTGTATCTCTTTTGTAGAGCGCATCTCCACTCAGGTAGAACTTCATAGCAAGTCGATGGATCCGCCTTTTCTCAGTCGGGCTCGCCTCAGCGGGTGTAGATCCATCTCGCAGATATTCCTTGATATGCTGCTACCAAGGATGCTGGATGGGAGGTAGCTCATCCAATACTTCTCCAACGTAATTCCCATAGGTTGGGGCCTTGTGCAGGGAAATCGCGTCGCTCGGCAAGTGTTCCTTGTCTGATATGCAAATCAAGGAGGCCAAAGTTTCTAATGCGTCCGCAAAGTCATTCCTATTACGAGGAATGTGTAGAAAGGAGATTTCTTCGAACTCCAAAGCCATCTTCAAAACCTGTTGATGGTAAGGCAGTAAATGTAGTTCCTTAGTTTGATAGATTCTGGTGGATTGTTTGATTACCAACTCCGAATCTCCAAAGACAGTTAATCGCCTGATGCCTATTGAACGGACAAGTTTTAGCCCCATGAGACAGCCTTCATACTCACCGTATTGTTGGTGCCGATAAAGCGTAATTTTTGGCGACGGATATCGCTCCCCTCATATCGATACTAAAAGCGCTCCGGCTCGTAACCTTCCATATTAACAGCTCCATCAAAATACATCTTCCATGATTGGCACGTATCGTATTGATGGTGTTGCTGCACTGTCATTACTCCTTCATCAGGGAAATATATTTCCAAAGGTTTGAAATCCCCTGAAGGTGTGACGGCCAGTTGATCCGCAATTCCTTGACCTTTGATGAACTTTTGAGTCACATATACGATGTCAAATTATTGTAGGATCAACTGCCATCTGGACTGCCGGCAATTTAACATGGGTTTGTTGAACACGTACTTGAGAGGATCACGCGGGATATGAGATGGGTTGTGTGACCATGGAGGTAATGTTGTAACCTCATGGAAGCCCATGCTAAAGCACAACACGTCTTTTCGATCAGAGTGTACTTGTATTCACTGTTGCTGAACCTTTTGATGAGGTAATAAATAGCTCGTTCTTGGCCTCTATCGTCCTTTTGTCCCAAAGATGCAAATTATGGCATTGTCACTTGCGGACGTGTATATAAATAGGGAACATCATCCAGGTGGTACCAAGACGGGAGCTTTGACTAGCTGTTTCTTGATTGTGAGGAAGGCCTTTTGATACTCATCATTCCATTTCATGGAGGAGTTCTTCCTTAATAGCTTGAAGATTGGCTCACAGGTTGCTGTGAGTTGGGAGATAAACCTGCTAATGAAGTTGATTCTTCCCAAAAATCCAGTATTTCCTTCTTTGTCTGAGGAATAGGCATTTCCGTGATGGCTTGGATCTTGGCAGGATCCAGCTCAATCCCTTTGTGGCTGACTAGAAATCCTAGCAACTTGCCTGATTTAACACCAAAGGCGCATTTAGCTGGATTCAACTTCAAGTTGTACTTATGCAATCTGTTGAACAACTTTCTGAGATGGTCTATACTGTCATCCTCCTTCCGGGATTTGACAATGATTTCATCCACGTAGATCTCAATCTCTTTATGCATTAAGTCGTGGAAAAGAGCCATCATAGCTCGTTGATAGGTGGCTCCGGCATTGATGAGGCCGAATGACAACAGTCTATAGCAAAAAGTTCCCCAAGGAGTGATGAAAGCAGTCTTCTCACGATCTTCCTCAAAGAACCATAACTCGATGATACTGCAAAGCAATCAGCAAAGGAGTACATGTCGTATTGCGCAGTATTGTCAATGAGAATGTGGATAAATGGTACGGGAAAGCTATCTTTTAAGCAAGCTTTGTTCAAGTCTCGGTAATCCACGTAAACTCGTACCTTCCCTCCAGGTTAAGGTACGGGCACAATGTTAGATATCCACTCAGGATATATAGACACCATTATGATGCCAGCTTGAAATTGTTTCACAATTTCTTTTTTCACCTTTAAACTCCATTAAGGTTTCAATCGCCTGAGCTTTTGCTTGACTGACTTAAATCCCTCTTTAATAGGAAGGCGATGAAGGACAATGTCAGTGGAAAAACCCACCATGTCTTCATGAAACTATGCAAACACATCCTGGAATTGGGTTAATAGCGTAACCATGTCATTCTGTTAGTTTGGGGTAAGGTCTGAACCAATTTGGATTAACTTAGGGCTTTCTAAGGTTCCGAGATTGAAAGAAGTGGTTTGATCAAGGTTTGGTTTGGGTTTATCTTTGACCCATTCTTGAATTTCTGGAGGCACCTCAATGTCATCCGGTATATCCATCAAGGCAGAATTCATCTCTACATCAAAGGTACAATCCTTGTGGAGAAGAGGCACCATATCGCAAATACAGCACATCTAAATTCGTAGTCTCAAACAAAATATGCTTTCACTTAGTATATATGAAATGTGTTGATCATACGGTGTTAGCATATATTGGCAAAATAAAGCGCTAATATCGCATGTAAAGTAAAGTAGCGGTTATTATATCTACTGAAGCGAGAAGAGTTTACGCCCACTTTACCTTGACGACCAATGCAAGGAATGTTGTTCCAATTGGCAAGAGCAAAGTCTGGGTGGACCGCAGTGATGGAGGGATTTTCATCATCCTCCTTGTCCCGAATGATGGCCATTACGTCTGGGCAATCATCATCTGGGGTGTATCTGTTGGTATGTTCATCATGAACGATGATGCGTATACCGGACATCATCCGTATGACGTCTTGCTTGATTCTTCGTTCCTCTTCTTCCACTGCGGGATTTGGAACGAAGATTTCTTTCTCCTTCACCGGTACCGGCTTGGGAAATAACATAGCCATAACATTGGCTGGCACCTTTACGGGAGGTTGGGCGGACTCAGAGTTTGAAGGCAAAGATAAACGCCACATGGTTGAAGTCAAGGAATCACTGCGATGTTTATGAGGATTCTCGTGATTAGGCTGGCGAATAGCCTAGTCCAATTTGTTCCGCTTTTTCTGGTTTTAATTGGGTACTTGATACCTCGGCAATCTTTACCCAACCCTTGTCGACTTATGACCCAACGACATCATTTCTTGAGTAGCCAGAGCATTACCTCGGATGTAAATCTTGGGTTGAATGGTGCTCCAATAGCATGGTATTGGGTGTTGTTTATTTCCAAAGCATGAAAACTGACCGGTTCCACATCTGCATTGGCATTGATGAATGGCATGTCTCCGTGATGAGGAATCTCCGGTTCAACGTTGACTGTGACCAGGCTATTATTGATAATGTACTTCAACTATTGGTGAAGAGTAGAGGGGACTGCCCCAGCCATATGAATCCATGGTCGTCCCAAGAGCAGGTTGTATCCCAAATCTATCTTGAGCACATGAAAAGATACGCAGAATGTGTGAGGGCCAATTTCGATTGGCAACTCAATTACTCTGACCGAATTTCACCAGGCTCCATCAAAAGCTTTGATGATAGTATGGCTACTCCGAATTTGGTTGAGATTGATATTCATCTTCACCAAGGTAGCGTATGGGCAGATATTCAGCGAGGAACCTCCATCTATTAAGACTCCAGCTACCATATATCCGGAGGACAAGACCGCAATGTGCAACGGCTTACAATGACCGGTCCCTTCGGGTGGTATGTCATCATCAATGAAGGATATCACATTGTTGTTGAAAATGTGATCGACCAGATGTTGAAACTTTTCCGTATCCACTGATGTCGAGAGATAGGCTTCTTCTAAAACCTTTAACAAGACCTTCCGGTGATTCTCGGAAGTTAGGACCAAGTTGAAAATTGATATTTGTTGTGGAGCTTCTTTCAAGCTTAAAACCACCGTAGCTTCATTATGACCCACAGCGCGGAGGAATTCTTCAATCTTCTCCATGGGTATTTTCCCCTTTGATTTGGTGGTAGGCTTCATCACCCGTTGGGGAAGATACAGTGGATTTTCCTTTGACACTGTAGCAGTTGTATGTGAGGTGGATCCTTCACCTTCTCCATAATTCCACGGAATTGTGTGCAAGCTAACAATAGGATATTGTGCTCGCATCAAGAAGTTGATTAGCTCGGGGCGCCACTTTCAAAGGATTGTTGCCTCCTTGAGTTGAATTGTTGGCGTTGTGAGTAATGTATTAATACCATCAGTTTCAGTGGATATGATTGCTACCACACTTTTCCACTTAGTAGGGCCTGCATTCTCACTTGCACGTAACACAGTATCGTCGTCCGCTAAGCGCAGGACACCACTGTAGATTAGATTTTGAATAAGGTATGAGTGCCCAAAGATTCTTCATCTTTGTGACCATTTAGACTGGAGTGATATTGACATACTCCATTAGAGTTGTATTGCCCTGAACGGGGGTTGATTGGAGGTAGAAGGGAACTGATCCTTCCTTCATTGATTAACATATGAAGGATTTCCTCCATACGTTGGCCCAGATAGGTGAATTCCCTTTTGTTGGCGAAATCCCGACGGGCTTTGGCATTTACTCTCTTTGTCACTTTGTCTTCCAGCATTTCATTTTCTGAAAGTGACGAGGGAATATTCATGACAATAGGTAGGAGACTGGCATGCTCCTGGCTGATTAACCGACGAGTCACTTGATCTTCGATAAGTCACCGCCCGCCAATTATTTAATTTACTTGCAGAGAGCTTTCATCTTTCGTTCCATTGTGAACTGGAACTTGGCATAATCCCATCTGTCATCACCGTCTTTGATGGTCTGGGAAGAATCACAGCTAAAATTAGAACTCTGTCCATTGCTCCAATTAATCATGTTGACCTCTTCTTCTTTGTGTTGAGGAAGAGGGTTGTCTTGTAAGTGAGGCTGATCTGGTTTGGTAACCACGATCTCTCCGTTGTCTATTAGGTCCTGGATCTTGTGTTTCAAGGCCCAACAATCCTGAGTATCATGTCCAGGTGCCCTGACATGATAAGCACATTTCCTAGTAGCATTGAAACCCCGTCCATTTAAATTTGTTTGGTGTGGAAGAAGATGTGTAATTTTCTTACGTGTTGTCAGAAGATTTACGATGTTCTCTAGGGTATCCCCTAAGGGTGTAAACACTCGAGGGCGTTTGACTTCTCCATCTTTTGGTATTGGAGGGTTTGTAGACTGTGCTGGAAAGGGAGTGTAGTTTCTCCTTTGAATAGGCATGTTCTGATTGTCTTTTTGCCCCTGTAATATTAGGGAAACATCTTCCTCTTTCTTTTTATGTACCCTTCGGGGGTTATTCCCATAATTTCCAGATTGGATGTGATCCACAACAGCTTTGAGTGCAACTAGGTCTTGAATCTTTCCGGACTTCAATCCCATCTCAGCCATCTCCCCATGTTTGACCATTTCAGAAAATGGTTTGTCGATGCCGGCTAAAACACTCTCATAGAAAGGAGCTTCTTGTATGTCTATGAAAGTAATGACCATTTCTGATTCTGTCATGGAAGGATTAACTTGGGCAGCTAGGCGTCTCCACCTCTGAGCATACTCTCTGAAAGACTCGTTAGACTGTTTCTTGATCTTGGTAATTTGATACCGATCAGGAGCCATCTGAGTTTGAAAGCTGTATTGAGTGAGGAAAGCATGTGCTAGCTCTTCCCAGCTATGGATTTTGGAGTTGTCTAATCTTCTATACCACGAACGGGCTTCTCTAGTTAGACTTTTTTGGAATAATTGCATTCTAAGCTTTTCGTCCTCTGCATAAGATCCAAGTTCTCCAATAAACACTTTTAAATGTGTGTAAGGATCTCCTAACCCGTCATATTTTTCAAAGTCAGGAGTTTTAAATTTTTCTGGATAATGAACCCCAGGAAAAATACACAGATCAGCATATGAAACACTCCCGTGTGTTCCAATTCCTTTAATAGCGTGAAGGGTCTCTTCCATTTGGAGGATTTTCTTTTTGATGTCATTAGTGTCTGGATCTCCAGTGGGATGGGCAGCATCATGAGTATTGTTGGTCGTATCCAACTATAGTTCAGGTATGGTAAAGACCGGGATTCCTCCTTGTGTGGAGGATTCAGCATGTACAGGTATTTTCTGACCTTGTGTAGACTGGTGTAATTCTTTGAGTAGAACATCCAAATCTGTAATTTGTTTGCTTAATCCGTCGAATTCTTTGCGAGAAACTGGATTAAGTTTAGTCTGGTCGGATGATGACATGATTGACTGTAGGCCTGTTGCCTTTTTGGACTTTGAACGGGTAGTAGGTCCGATTGATTCCCTGCGAAAGGCTTGCATAGTTTTAGTCTTTAGGGAATGTATATAATAACATGCTATGTGATGTGTCCATTTTAGGAATTTTTATCCTGCAAAACGGATGTCAGTTGTTTGTAGCATGTATGTGTACACATGTTTTCATATTTCTTATTACATGGAGATATATATGGAATGTAATTACAAGTAATTGTGCTTACAAGTAATTTGAAATGAGAGCATGAAGAGACTTTCCTCCGTTTTGGGTTTATCAGAGGCTGACCTATCTTAGGTTACTCTCACGGCTTTTTGGCATGAAGGTTCCTAAATCATCGCAATCTACTTGACGGGATGTTAATCCGGTCTTTCAACTGGAGCAAATTTTGGTGGTGCCTTTCCTGAGCCTCGGAGAATTAGTCTTCTCACGAGTTCAGTAATCAAACACCGACGGGATAGCCTCCTGGTGGAGGGACCACACAACATACAGTCACATACACCATGTCTCACCGTATGAAAATGATGACATGTGCGAAGCACTAATATCACAAGCAGATATGGTGCAAAACACTAATATCACAAGCAGTTATGGTGCGAAGCACTAATATCACAAGCAGTTACGGTGCGAGGCACTAAGTGCAATAAGGAAATGCATTCGTACACATTCATCAAATGTAAATGCAACATCCACACACAAGCAGATAACAGTTTTAAAAAGATTGAAATAGCGGCTTAAGTCCTCTTACTGGAGTCCCCAGCAGAGTCGCCACCTGTCGACGTCGGGATTTTTGGATGTCCCTTTCCGTTATTTGTTCTTTGGTGTTCTCATTTTAGGTGAGATTTGTTTAAAAAAACAAGTGAAAAAGGTTGAGTAACAAACTATAATGTCAATTTTCATGTTTTTACCTTCAAAACTTTCAAAAACACTAAGAATAGTGAAATTACATGATTTGATTCAAGTAATTGTATGTTTTAACGTGTTAAAATCATGCTATAAAGGTTGAGTAATGGTTATATGTGTATTATAGTGTCTGGGTATGCTTAAATTCATGTGTGAATAATGTAATTGGATGTAATTGGTCGTGATCATGTTCTCCTGCTAAAACTCGTAATCGTGAATTGGTATGTCGTGCCGCAACGCCAACCCCATGCCTTAAGGTCCGCGTCGCAGTTGCTCGATTCAAGTCATAGTACCATATCCGCCAATAACGCCTGAGGTTAGCTTCAGGAGGGCTGACTACGCCACTATGCAGTGTGTCCAAGAATGAGAATTTTAATTGTTTTATTTCAGGGAATGTAATAGTAACCTAATCTAATGAACATAAAAATGTGTTCGACATATAATGAAATGTTAAAATATATTCTTAACATGTCAGTGAGGTACTTACATGCTTAGTTAAATTATTGAACGTATAGTTAGCTAGTCGTTCGTGAAATCTAATATTATGTGAAAACAAGTGTTGTGATTTGATTAGTATAATCATAATCAGAGTTTAGACAAAAGAGAATGAACTTGTGATGCTAGTTACGTTATAATTGACTGGTATTGTGAATGTAAATGGTATGTAGGATTAAATCGAGGATCGTGTATAATTAACATATAACCTACGCACGAGGTAAGTTTCATAACCCTAATTATTATCATTATGCAAGTTTCTAAACCTTACCTCTTTACATTGAGCAAATTCTAGGCTTATACTTGTATCATACAAGTTCTTGTTATTTATTGATCAAGTTTAATATGTTATAATAAAGGTTATCAATCTTTTAAAGCATGATTCCTGTTATATAATGCTTATTCCATTGTATACCTCTTGAGTTTATTATTCAATTTGAATATCAGTTATTGTTGAACCTTGTAAGACTAGCGAACCCTTATTGATTCGACTAGTCCATAGTTGATGAACGTTGTCGACGTCGGGATTTTTGGATGTCCCTTTCCGTTACTTGTTCTTTAGTGTTCTCATTTTAGGTGAGATTTGTTTGAAAAAATAAGTGAAAAAGGTCTGACATGTATAATGTCGACGATGGACTGTTAAGAGTCGCCAGTTGGTTTTTTAAATGGTTGTACCAACACAACCAAGAAAAGGTTTGCACATTGACCCAGTGATGTGACACTGCTAAACGGGTCGGTGAAACCGAGATTCATTAGGGTTCGGGGACTTGGTTATGCGGGGGGAAAGTGTTAGGCACCCCCCGACATCCGTGTTACCACGGTGACTGCCTCTTTTCAAGAAACTATTATCTGAATGTGTGTGTATGGGTCAATGTGCTGTTATTTGGAAGTAGTGTGAAGCCTCGTTCGAACCTATATACACAGGGTTTGAATTTATATGAAAATTCAGTTTTTAGCAAGATATAGCAATGCTGTTTTATAAAAAAGGTTTTTCAAACCCTGATGCTCAATAGTAATTAAGACCTTTTACACTCCCATTTTATTAAGTGTTCGGCTTGATTGATTTTATTTAACAGATGCGAGGCATCTGTACGAAAATAATGTACAAAATAATGCCGACTTCTTCGTGGGTATGGAAACCATCTCGAGGAAATTCGAGACCGCAGAGAATAATTTACAAGTCGCTATAATGAAAATGTCCATCACGGAATGAATCTAGATCCAATAGGTTGAATCTGTGATCACATGATTCCTAGGCGCACAAGATACCGTAATTTGTATGAAAGCGATGGCGGTATATATATATATATATAAGCTGTAAATATATATATATACAGATAGGATCACCAACCACGAAGCACCTCCATGGGGGATCAGGAAAGTAAATAAAGCTGTAAAAAGCTATCAACCGCCACGGAGGAAACTCTAGGCGGGACAAAACGTAAATAAAGCTATAAATACGGCCAACCGCCACGAAGGAAACTCAAAGTAGGAGACAGAATGTAAATAAAGTCAGAAGCGATCAATCGCCACGAAGAGAACTCGAGCGGAGATTTAAATATATATATATATATATATATATATATATATATATATATATATATATATATATATATATACTGAGGTAAGATCAGAGCATTCTCCTTAAATAGCATTATTTTATTAAAAACTCGTCATTTTGGAGGGACGGTGGCATTTTTGTAAATACAATGCCACTGCGTATTTCTAAAAATACCACCGCGTCCTCCAAAAACGACATAGTTTTAATAAAAGTATGCTATTTAAGGAGGAATGCTATTTAAGGAGAATGCTCTTGATCCTGACCGTATATATATATATATATATATATATATATGTAAAAGCGAATAAACGCATTAGGATGTAAAATCAGTGCTCATCGAATGTAGTTCGACCACAATTCATATATATATATATATATATATATATATATATATATATATATATATATATATATATATATATATATGTAAAAAGCGAATAAACGCATAGGATGTAAAATCTAGGCTCATCGAACAAAGTTAGACCACAGTTCATATATATATATATATATATATATATATATATATATATATATATATATAAGCAAATAAATACTAGGATGTGAAATCCAAGGCTCATCTAATGTAATCCGACACACAGTTAATATATATAAATGTATATATATATATATATATATATATATATATATATATATATATATATTAAAGTAGTAAACGCACTGCATCAAGTTCAGGCTCATTGAACAAAGTTCGACACACAGTTAATATATATAAAGGTAGATATATATATATATATATATATATATATATATATATATATATATATATATATATATATATTAAAGCAAATAAACGCCCAAACCAAAGTTCAGGCTCAATCGAGGCATAACTCGATGTTGCTAGTCAATATATATATAAATATATATAATATATAGAGAGAGAGAGAGAGACTGAAATGAAACCACGGACCGAAGTTCGGGAAAAAGCAAGCAACACGACTCTCAACGTGTAGAAGGGTGTGTGCAAAGATGAAGAGAAAGACTCTAAAGTGTGTGAGAAGGCTTACAGCTGAATGCTAAAGAAGACTTCTATATCTTTAGAGTGGGTAAACTCTTGACTTTTTGTAGGTACAAAAGGGCTATATATGAGCTCACTGTGTGTTTAAAAGGGAAAGTACCTTGCATGGGGTGAGTGCAGAGAGCAAATTGGGCGTGGCTTCTCGCCTTTTTCTCTTGCAAAATGGGCAGCCCAAGCCCTCTATTTATAGGCATTTTAGCCACAGGTGTACCTGCGGATGAGCCGCAGGTCTACCAGAGGAAACCCGGGTGGGCCCTTGTTTTTCGGGTCGGGTCGTCTCGAAGTACGTGCACTCAAGCACTGTAATGTCCACTTGAACTTTCAGAAGTGCAATCTGGACATCCGTTTGAGGTATACAGTGTAAGACCCCAACTTTTTAATAAAGATGATTTTTCTATAAATATCATTTTTGAATATTATGGAATGAATTTGATATAATGTTATAGTTGTGGGTAATATTTATAAATTTTTCAAATTACGCAACTTGTTATTATATTCGATTGGTCGGAGAATATTCGTTTTAATAGGGAATATTCGTACAACGGCACAATCATTGGTGGACCCCATAACGGAATTATTGTCGGATTAAGAAAACGACAAAAAATACTTTAGGAAAATAACTGCGGATGTTTTATCGTTAACTGTTGAAACACCCGGTGTTAAAAGTACAGTAATACGCGTAGTTGCACAGTAGCACACGATATTGATTATTGATGCTTACGTGAGAAATCACTCAGTTTTGTTCAATTATTGCTACAGTAATTGTTGCATCATATCACACGTTTTTTGATTCAATTATTATCAATATTTTATGTATTATTAAATCAATAATTGAGACGACAAAGTTATTAATATTATTATTTACAATATTAACGATGTCTAGAAGTTCTGTCAAGGAGAGATTTGGTCACCTAATTGCGCGCCAATAGGGAGAAATCATTATTGGAAAGCCCCCTCTTTCCTGGGAACGACCTGGTCGATTAATATTGTGAATTATAATAAAGGTGATAAATGTTGCTAAAATTATTAAGGTGATTTTTATGAAGTTTTGCTTATTTTATGGACCCCCATTTATCCATTTTTCAAAATAATCGGTAGAAAATTTTTATAATAAAAATGGGGCCCACATGTGGGGCCCATTTGTGATGGAAAAATGATTTTGGAAATGGGGGGAGAAAGAGTATCACATTATGGAGGATATATATATATATATATATATATATATATATATATATATATATATATATATATGTAATGAGTATATGGTGGAAGAAAAAAGATAGGTGAAAGTGATAGGTGTGTGGTGTGTGTGAGTGGAAAATGGTGGAAAAGTGATAGTGTGATAGTGATGTGTAAGAGTGTAGTGAAAGTGATTTTGGGAGGGTGGGGGATTGATGTTGGTTGTGGGGGGATAAAAATCAAGTGGT
The DNA here is from genome assembly GCA_020205605.1 of Panax ginseng. Classification (NCBI taxonomy): domain Eukaryota; kingdom Viridiplantae; phylum Streptophyta; class Magnoliopsida; order Apiales; family Araliaceae; genus Panax; species Panax ginseng. Next base: position 35,158,014 of record CM035127.1, on the reverse strand, counting down.
ATATATATAACATTATGTTATATAAATTTGAAAGCATGTGTTTATATATCTATATATTATATTTTAATTGTTAGTTGATTGAAAAATGAATCTATAAATTATTTCGTCTCTGAACAGTGCACTTCTATTCTCCTATAAATAGAAGCTCATTCCTTCATTATTCTTACGAATTCACTGAAACTCTAAAGAGAGAAACTATAGAGAGAAATTATAGAAAAACTATAGAAAAGTATTCTGCTACTTCCCTACTCTTATATCCAGTTTCTTTTACGGTAAGGGGTATTATTTCTTTTGTATTCATGAAGAGAACTTCTTTTATTCCATTCCTTATTATTCTATTGGAATAACCTGTATACGCGGACTACCCTATACTTGGTGACATTCTTCTATTATTCCGTCTTTATTATTATTACATTGGAATATCACATCATGCGTTTTACTGGGACTGATTAAAATCTTTATTTTTACATTGGAATATCCGTCATGCATGCGTTTTACGCCGGACTGGTCCGATTAATTATTATTCTATTAGAATAACTCGCCTGTCAATGGATCTATATAGCATATCCGGTGATTTCTTTTGTTATTCCATTCCTTATTATACTCAATTGGTTAAAGTTTTAACTTCTATACTCCATGAAATTAGTGGAATATTCTTGATATTTGCGTTTCATCCAGTATCTTTTTATGAAAATATTCTTCCGAGCATTCTTGAATTTTCTTTGCAAAAGCGATTATCATGTTGACAATTTGGACGTTATTAGTTCTGAATAAATTAATTCTTGAACTTGTTTTATTGAATTCTTATATCATTTTCATCATCCTCATGTTTATATTTTTGAAAGTCATCTGTGGCCTGTAGTGTATAGATGGACTTGGTATGATTATGACCAGGGATTATTCGGTGTAATCATGACCATAATGTTACAAATGATGTGGTAAAAGTCCTTTTGGTCGTAGTGCATTGATAGACAGTTGTTGGCATGATCATGACCATTAATGAATACACGAATGTCCTTGGCCCGTAGTGCATGGATAATTTGTGATCGTGATACTAAAGAATATCCTTGGCCATAGTGCAGGGGTGATTCGATGATGTGGATTATTTATTAAGCTGAGTCTCAGCGATAAAAATCATGAAAAACCTTTTAAATCATAAAAGATTATAGATTTTATTCTCTACTTGACTCTTTTAATGGATTTCTTGATCCGCTGCAGTTAAACTTGATGTCTATTGTATTTTATCAGTTTAACATTGTTGAAGACTAATGATAATTTATTCTGCATTATCTTAGTCATAATATTTCTTACTGGGCTAGTTGAGCTCACCTTTTCTTTCACTGTTCTCTTCGTGAAATGAGAATATATTTGGACGTAGTCTGGGAAGCGGAGTGATGGATCGAGATGATAGTATTAGTAGTCCTCACTATTACATTAAATAGTGTGACAATAAATGTAATGAGGACTTATTCTCGAGAGTGGATATTGTCTAGAAAGCGTGATTTGTATTGAAACTCACATGACTCTCTTGTTGTTTATTAAAGGCGTATTTATATTACGAACCATGTATTTGGCGACTCAAAATAGGTGATGTATACCAATTTGGGGGGGCGTCACGATTAGTATCAAAGCTTAGGGATATGATCCTGGCTAAGATGTGAGACTAGAACTAGGAGGGAGAGGCGGGAATTCTTCGCTAGTATGACCTACCTAATTTTATTTGGTATTTAATTGGTTGGTCAGAGTATAGAGATAATATGTTACATGTCAACTAACCCTTGTTTTGTGGTAGTATCTAAAAATGACATCCGAGAATGTTGAGAATAGCAATGGAGCAGAAGAGACTGTTGAGTCTCCACATATCAATAATCAGGATAATATACATCAAGAAGGCGACAATCCTCATGTAAACAACAACATTGACCAAATGATGAATGATGGATTGTTCAGAGGCTTTATGCAATTCATGCAACATCAGGCTAGAACGACTCCTGTCCAAAATATAGGTGGAAACATTGGAAACTCTCGGACGGTCACCGCTAAACAGTTCAAGGAGCTGGGACCACCGGAGTTTATTGGAGAGCCAAAACCACTTAAGGCGAAAGCATGGATAAAGAAGATCACCAAGATATTTGATGTCTTGGGATGCTCTGAGGAGCAAAAGGTTCCCTTCGCCACCTTCATGTTGCGTGAAGTGGCAGATTACTGGTGGGAATCTGTAAAATATACCCAGCTTGACTTACTCAAGATGTCTTGGGAGAAGTTCCAAGAGCTATTCAACGACAAGTACTTTCCCGAGAGTATTCGTCACATGAAAGAGGTGGAGTTTATCAAGTTGGAACAAAATAATATGACTGTGTCGCAATACGAGGCTAAATTTGCGGAGTTATCCCGGTTTGCATCCCATTTGGTCGATAATGAGGAGCGAATGGCGCGAATGTTTTTAAGAGGTTTGAAATCGGAGATACGTCAATATCTTATTTTTCATAAACTGTGTTTTTACTCAGATGTTGTAAATAGGGCTCAGTTATTGGAGTGCGGTATGGAGTCAACGCAACCAAGAGAAAGCAACCGGCAACATGAAAATACCAGTGGTATCAGTCATCGAAGCGGTGACAACAAACGTGGAGGGAATCAACATGCCAGAAATAGTAACCACTTCAGTGGTAATTAGGGCCAAGACAGTAAAAATGGACATTTCAAGAAAAGGAGATTCAACAATGATGGAAAGACGTCAGCACCAACACCCATGGTTAAAGAGGGAGAACGACCACCTATCATATGCTTCAAATACGGAGGGGAGGGACACATCAGTCCAAACTGCTTGATGCCGTCCAAAGCATGTTATAATTGTGGAAGAGAAGGTCACCTAGCCCAATTTTGTCGTTCACCGAAGACAAGTTCAGCTAGGATGGAGGCACAACAGGCCGTCTAAAAAGTCAAAGCCGGTAGTGTAAGGGAGAGCATTTTTCGTGACCTCTCAGAAAGCAAGGAACCCGAACAAGGTCATCACGGATAAGCTTATCATAAACTCTAGCGAAGTCTATACCTTATTTGATACCGGTTCTACCCATTCTTTTATTTCTCCTACATGCGCTCAACGATTAAACTTGACTCCGGAGAAATTAGACTTTGACTTATCTGTGGAAACTCCGTTGGGAGAAACCTTCATTACATCCACTATTTATAAGTCTTGTTTGGTTCAAATTAGTACCCTCACATTAACTGTCAATCTTATTTCATTGAAAATACTTGCATTTGACGTGATTCTAGGGATTGATTGGTTAACTACTCATCATGCAAAAATTGATTATTTTCGTAAGGTTGTTAGCTTTCATATTCCTGACCAACCTATTATGCGAATTCAAACAACTAAACCATTAAAATCAATCAATGTCATTTCAAGCCATAAAGCTATTCGTTTATTAAAAAGCGGATGTCAAGCTTTCTTAGCTCATGTCACTTGATTTAAACAAAAATACGCGGGCTTTTGAATGATATTTCTATTGTTAATAAATTTCCGACGTATTCTCGAAGAACTTCCGGCCTACCCCAGAGCGTGAAATTGAATTTTGTATCAACCTTGAACACGGTACAAAACCCATTTCTAAAGCCCCATATCGAATGGCTCTATTGAACTTCGTGGAGTTAAAGACCCAACTGCAGGAATTATTAGACATTGACTTTATTCGTCCCTAGTACTTCTCCTTGGGGTGCTCACATTCTATTCGTGAAGAAGAAAGATGGGAGTATGCGACTTTGTATTGATTATCGGGAGTTGAATCATGTCACCATCAAAAAATAGGTACCCATTATCACGTATTAATGACTGTTTGACCCGATTGCAAGGAGCCAAATTCTTTTCAAAGATTGATCTTCGTTCCAGATATCACCAATTAAAGATTAGAACCGATGACATTCCAAAGATGGCTTTCAGAACTCGGTACGGGCATTATGAATTTCTAGTCATGTCCTTTAGATTGACTAATGCTCCTGCTGCCTTCATGGATATGATGAACTGAGTATTCAAGGAATATTTAGATCACTTTGTGGTCGTCTTTATTGATGACATCCTTATTTATTCCAAAGCCCAGAAAAGATCATGAGCAACACTTGAGGTCGATACTCCAAAAGCTTCGTGAATATAAGCTTTATGCCAAGTTGAAGAAATGCAAGTTCAAAGCTTGAGGAAGTAGCATTCCTTGGGCACGTGGTATCAAGTCATGGAATATCATTGACCCAAAGAAAGATTGAAGCTATTCAAAGTCTGGAGCAACCTAAATCGATGGATAGAAAGCACGTAGCTTTCTCGGTTTAATTTGGTTATTATCGGAGATTCGTGGAAGGATTTTCTCGAATCGCTACTCCACTAACTCGGTGACTCGAAAAAAGATACAAAGTTCGGTTGGAGCGAGGAATGTGAGAAGAGTTTTCAAGAACTCAAGAGGAGACTCATTTCAAGACTGTTACGATAATACCATCCTGTTCGGAGGATTTGTCATCTGATGATGCTTCGGGCAAAGGGTTAGGATGTGTTCTCATGCAACATGGGAAAGTCATAGCCTATGCCTCACGATAACTCAAAGAATATGAGAGGAATTATCCTACTCATGATCTAGAGTTGGCAGTTGTGGTCTTCGCACTTAAAATTTGGAGGCATTACTTGTATGAGGAGAAAGTGGAGATCTTTACGGATCATAAAAGACTCAAATATTTCTTCACTCAAAAGGAACTCAACATGAGACAATGACGTTGGCTTGAACTGTTGAAAGATTATGATCATAACATCTAATACCATCCTTGAAAAGTGAACGTGGTAGCTGACGCATTGAGTAGAAGATCATATGCGGGTACAAGTGCAATATTGACAACACAAAAGCCCATTTTGTGTGACTTTCAAAGGATGGAGATAGAGTTAAAGACTCCAGGGACCCATGTGACGATGGCGAATATACGAGTAGAACTGACTTTAATTGATAAAGTTAAAATTTGCTCAAGCTCTGAGACACTGAGGCGCGATGCGTATGAGGAAGAAAGTGCAAGAAGGTGTTATGCCAAAAGAAAGAATCGATGAAGAAGGAATACTTCGAGTCAACTCCAGACTTTGTGTTCCTAACGACCCTGATTTAAAGTATAAAATCATGATGGAGGCGCATAACACACCGTTTGTAATCCATCTTGGGAATACCAAAATGTATCGTGATCTTCGTCATACAGTTTGGTGGAGCAATATGAAGAGAGAGATAGCGCTGTTTATCTCAAGGTGTCTAACTTGTCAAAGAGTCAAGGCGGATCATCAAGTACCAAAAGGTCCATTGCAGCCACTTGAAATTCCAGAATGGAAGTGGGAGCACATTACCATGGATTTCGTTACCGGTCTTCCTAAGGTTTCTCAAGGCATAGATACGATTTTGGTCATTGTTGATAGATTGACCAAGTCTGCTCATTTCTTACCGATACGAGAAACTTATACACTTGAAAGTCTTACTCGAATATACATAAACGAGATTGTAAGACTGCATGGTATTCCAGTATCCATAGTTTCTAATCGAGACCCAAGATTCACTTCACGATTTTGGGTTAGTTTGCAGAAAGCTATGGGCACAGATTTACGATTTAGCTCGGCATATCATCCTCAGACGGACGGGCAGTCGAAGAGGACTATTCAAACTCTTGAAGATTTATTAAGACTATGTGTCCTTGACTTCAAGGGAAGTTGGGATAAGTTCTTACCATTGGTGGAATTTTCCTACAACAACAATTATCAAGCAAGTATTGGCATGGCTTCATTTGAGGCGTTGTGTGGAAGAAAGTGTCGTTCTCTAGTATGCTGGGATGAGGTGGGTGAAGCAACGTTGTTGGGACCAGAGTTAGTACGTATGACTACGGAAAAGATTCAAACGATCCAACAACGTATAAAAACCTCACAAGATCGACAAAAGAGTTATGTTGATCTTCATCGAAAGGACGTGGAATTCGATATAGGAGATCATGTGTTGTTATGTGTTGCTCCATGCAAAGGAGTTATGAGATTTGGAAAGAGAGGAAAGCTTAATCCTCGATTCATCGGCCCATTTTTAATCCTCGATCGAGTAGGAACTGTAGCCTATAGACTCGCTTTACCGCCAAGTATGTCTCGTGTTCATAACATTTTTCACGTATCCATGTTACGTAAATATGTGAAAGACCCTAACAACATTATTGAGTTAGAACCGGACGAAATAGTGGAAGACTTAACGTCTGAAGAGGTTCCTGTTCAAATCTTGGATAAGAAAGAACATATTTTACGCTTCAACGTTATACCTCAAGTCAAAGTTTTATGGAGGAACCACGATGTTAAGGAAATGACCTGGGAGTTAGAATCTGAAATGAAATCAAGGTATCCTTACCTCTTTGACATGACAGGTACGTACCCTAATTTCGAGGGCGAAATTTCATAAGAAGGGGAGGTTGTAAGACCCCAACTTTTTAATAAAGATGATTTTTCTATAAATATCATTTTTAAATATTATGGAATGAATTTGATATAATGTTATAGTTGTGGATAATATTTATAAATTTTGCAAATTACGCAACTTGTTTTATTATATTCGATTGGTCGGGGAATATTCATTTTAATAGAGAATATTCGTACAACGGCACAATCATTGGTGGACCCCACAATGAAATTATTGTCGGATTAAGAAAACGACAAAAAATACTTTAGGAAAATAACTATGGAAGTTTTATCGTTAACTGTTGAAACACCGGGTGTTAAAAGTACAGTAATACGCGTAGTTGCACAGTAGCACACGGTATTGATTATTTACGCTTACGTGAGAAGTCACTCAGTTTTGTTCAATTATTGCTACAGTAATTGCTGCATCATATCTCACGTTATTTAATTCAATTATTGTCAATATTTTATATATTATTAAATCAATAATTGAGATGACAAAGTTATTAATATTATTATTTGCAATATTAACGATGTCTAGAAGTTACATCAATGAGAGGTTTGGTCACCTAATTGCGCATGATAGGGAGAAATCCTTATTGGAAGCCCCTCTTTCACAGGAGCGACTTTGGTCGATTAATATTGTGAATTATAATAAAGGTGATAAATGTTGTTAAAATTATTAAGATAATTTTTATGAAGTTTTGCTTATTTTATGGACCCCCATTTATCCATTTTTCAAAATAATCGGTAGAAAATTTTTATAATAAAAGTGGGGCCCACATGTGGGGCCCATTTGTGTTGTAAAAATGATTTTAGAAATGGAGGGAGAAAGAGTATCACGTATGGAGGATATATATATATATATATATATATATATATATATATATATATATATATATATATATATGTAATGAGTATATGGTGGGAGAAAAGGATAGGTGAAAGTGATAGGTGTGTGATGTGTGTGTGTGGAAAATGGTGGAAAGTGATATTGTGATAGTGATGTGTAAGAGTGTAGTGAAAGTGATTTTGGGAGGTTGGGGGATTGATGTTGGTTGTGGGGGGATAAAAATCAAGTGGTATATATATAATATTATGTTATATAAATTTGAAAGCATGTGTTTATATATATATATATATATTATTTTAATTGTTAGTTGATTGAAAAATGAATCTGTAAATTATTTCATCTTTGAACAGTGCACTTCCATTCTCCTATAAATAGAAGCTCATTCCTTCATTATTTCTTACGAATTCACTGAAACTCTAGAGAGAGAAACTATAGAGAGAAATTATAGAAAAACTATAGAAAAGTATTCTGCTACTTCCCTACTCTTATATCCAGTTTCTTTTACGATAAGGGGTATTATTTCTTTTGTATTCATGAAGAGAACTTCTGTTATTCCATTCCCTATTATTCTGTTGGAATAACCTGTATACGCAGACTACCCTATACTTGGTGAAATTCTTCTATTATTCCGTCTTTATTATTATTCTGTTGGAATATCTTGTTTGTGCGTTTTACGTCGGACCTGATTTCGTCTTTATTATTCAGTTGGAATATCCTGTCTAGCGTTTTACGACGGACTTGATTCCGTCTTTATTATTCTGTTGGAATATCCTGTCTGTGCGTTTTACGTCAGACTTGGTTCCGTTAATTATTATTCTGTTGGAATAACCTGCATGTGCGGTTTATCGCATGCCTGGTGATTTCTTTTGTTATTCCATTCCTTATTATACTCAATTGGTTAAAATTTTGACTTTTATACTCCATTAAATTAGTGGAATATTCTTGATATTTGCGCTTCATTCAGTATCTTTTCATGGAAATATTCTTCTGACCTTCTTGAATTTTACTGCACAAAGCAGTATCATGTTGACAATTTGGACGTTATTAGTTTCTGAATAAATTAATTCTTGAACTTGTTTTATTGAATTCTTATATCATTGTCATCATCCTCATGTTTATATTTTTGAAAGTCATCTGTGGCCTGTAGTGCATAGATGGAGTTGGTATGATTATGATCATGGATTATTCGATGTAATCATGACCATAATGTTACAAATGATGTGGTAAAAGTCCTTTTGGCCGTAGTGCATTGATGGACAGTTGTTGGCATGATCATGACCATTAATGAATACACGAATGTCCTTGGCCCGTAGTGCATAGATAATTTGTGGTCGTGATACTAAAGAATATCCTTGGTAGTAGAAAAGTGCGGGGTGATTCGATGATGTGGATTATTTATTGTCGAGTCAAATGATAAAAGTCATGAAAAACCTTTTAAATCATAAAAGATAGTAGATTTTATTCTCTACTTGACTCTTTTAATGGATTGCTTGATCCGCTTCAGTTAAACTTGATGTCTATTGTATTTTATCAGTTTAACATTGTTGAAGACTAATGATAATTTATTCTGCATTATCTTAGTCATAATATTTCTTACTGGGCTAGTTGAGCTCACCCTTTCTTTCACTGTTCTCTTCAGGAAATGAGAATATAGCTGGGACGAGTCGGGAAATGGAGTGATGGATCAGATGATAGCATTAGTAGTCCTCACTATTCTGTTAAATAGTGTGACAATAAATGTAATGAGGACTTATTCTGAGAGTAGATATTGTCTAGAGGACTGTATTTGTATTGAAACTCATAGCTCTCTTGTTGTTTATTAAAGATTGTATTTGTATTCTGTACCATGTATTTGGCGACTCAAAATAGGTGATGTATACCAATTTTGGGGGCGTCACATACAGGACCTATTTCGGACCGCCGTTGTCGAGAGTTGTACGATGGCATGGGATTAGAGTTTGTACGAAGTCCTTTAAGATGGGACGATGCCCTCCGGTCTTCAAGCTTCAACTTTCATCTGTTACCCCGCACAATAGTCACTCGGGATTGGTTAGTCTTGTGGGATATTGTTGCGTAGAGACGTGACGTGGCATCGTGTTGACGAGATGACGATGTTGCCCCTCACCGGTGTTATCGCCGGATTAATGATAAAAGACGTTACTCGGACTTATTTGAGATTGGATTCTTTGTAATTGTTGAAGGTCCTCATTGTCACCTTTGAGGTGTGAATGTCTTCCCGATGTTATTGTCGGGTTGGTGCAGTGTATCTCGTTGTGAGCGCCGAGATTGTAGCTGGTCGCATTTGAAACAAGTATTTTAGGGGTTATCACCGAAACTGCATTCCTTGGGGTTATCACCAAGGTTGGTGGCTATTCCCATGGTTGGGACTGAGACTGGATACCTCGGGGTTATCTCTGAGATTAATTGGTCTTCTCCGGTGTGTGTTCCGGTATTGGATCTGCATGCCTCGGGGTTATATCCGAGGTTGGAATTGTTACTCCCAGAGTGATCTGGGGTTGATGATGAACTTCCGGTAGTATCCGGTATGATTTGGATTGTCTTTCAGGGTTCCCTCTTAAAAGACGAATCTGTCCTCCTGCAATGTTAGTGACAGTGGTACAAAAAATTTCGAGTGTCTATAAACGTTTTAAATTTTAGAACCCTTATTAAGTTATCCAAACCAAACTTCCTTTGGTGCGGACTCTAATGTGAAACTGAGATGAACAACCTTGTTATATGGGATTACTTATGTTTTAGCGTTAAGATATTATGCATAGTGTGGTACTAAGGGTTGATCCCCCTAAGTACGTGTAGAAGACTCCATAGTCTTATGACTGTTAAAGGTTTCAAGTATAACCCTTGACAACCTAGGACATAGTTCAAGGTCTTATGACCCTCAGAAGTCTTTTGATTCTTGTTATTCATACTTGATTCAAAAGTCAAGTTTCTTATTTCAGAAGTCTTTGATTCACTCGCATGTTATTATATTGTTGTACATTATTATACTTTTGGGCAATTGTGCCCACTCTTGCGTAATAATAACATTGCAGTTAAGAACGAAAGGTCCGACGAGCCTTCTACTAGCAAGGGCAAGGGCAAGATTAACAAGTGATGAAGACTTGTTGTTTATTTGTTGTGTTATGTTTCAGACTTGTGTTTAAATTGTGTAAGACTTAATATTTGTTTATGTTTCCGCATTTGAGATTTAAGATTAGTATGACCTGAGATTGATGTATTTACATTCAGATGTTGTAACTACATAAGGAGAGGATTTATTTATATCTATTTTTGTTTTTTATTTATTTATTATGGGTAGATAGATACATGATGTTTGGATAGTGAACACCAAATCCCGTGAGAATTGAAGTACCCATATTTGGGGGTGTCACAGGTTGGTATCAAAGCTGTAGGTTATGAACCTTCGGTGGGGGAACAACCTTAGGTAGTAGCCTTATAGGAAATCGAGAACATAGTTGTGGTAAACTCTTATCGAGTTCTAAGAAATGAATTCCTTAATTCATTGAAGATAATAAAAGACTTAATATGCTTATGGGATAAACATATGTGCTCGCGAGTATCGATTAGTAACTAAAACTTAAAAACTGTGTTGTTAAGATGTCGGATGTTGGAGGATCTAGTCGAGCTGGGGAGGAGGAACCTCGAGTACCTACAGAATAGGAGCCTCGAGACATTCATATCGTCCAGGAGCAGTTGGTATAGAGAGAGCCATCTTCGTTGATCACTGTTTTGGTCAAGAGCATGAGTCTGGGTCTGATCCAGAGGAGGATCCTGAGGAAGAAGAGGAAGAAGTTGAGTTCCCACGGAACTCTATCAGTGCCGAGATGTACGACGAACTACATGACCATAATATAGAGTTACGAGATACTGTTCAGGAGCTGAAGGAGCGGACAATTATTCAACAGCTTACCATCGAGCAGAGGGATAGGGAGGTTGAGACTCTTCACACACGTCTGGGAAATGTAGAGTAGATGTTAATCACGAGAAGGGTCAAACTGAGCAGAAGTCAGAGGAAATAGAGGAGTTGAAGAATGAACTGAAAGAGAACTTAGTAAGGCTGACCATAGTAGAGGAGGCCTGGATAAGGGAATCACGACATGAAGATCTTGCAGAAGAGAACTGTCGGGCGAAGAAGGCAAAGCTTGAGGAGATGCACTCTACACTTCAAAATACGATTTATGAGGCCCAAGATCGAGTTATGAGATACCCAATTCAGTTCGAAGGACTACCATTGTACATGCTAGATCGCAGGACGATGTCCCGCATTATGGAAGAAGAGCGTAGCAAGGTTATTCAACGCCTTAGCAGGCAGTGATAGGAATAGTTTAATTATGTGAAAACCTATCTGGTAGTTAAAAATGTAAATTTCGATGTGTTTATAAACAAAGGAAAATATTGATGTTTTAAATCCTTTAGATTCATTATCTCGGGATAGTTGATGTAATTAGCAGCGATGTTATCGTAGTTTGTTAAAACTTTTAATTAAATAAATATATCAAGTTATTTGGGAAAATGTGTTAAGTGATTATGTTAAAATGTTTGAGTTAAACCTTAAATAGTTAGAGCATTGAATAAAGATCTAATAAGCCTATATTTTAACAGAAATATGCCACCGAGAAGAAGACCAAACCGTCAACCAGCCCAAGAAGAGTCGATGAACAACAACGACGACGCCAATGCTAACCCCGTTATTAGTTGGAGCGATTAATAATCATCCTCAAGCTCCACCGAATACAACGTTCAAGGACTTTAAGGCAGTAGGACTGCCGGAGTTTAAAGGCTCCATGAACCCGATAGAAGCTCAAACTTGGGTTATGGAGATGGAAAAAGTTTTTGACGTCGCTTGAGTCGAGAGTAGTAGTAAAAAGCGCCACGCAACGTTCATGCTGAAATCAGAAGCTAGTTATTGGTGGCAAGCAAATAAGGTCCGTAGAGGAGAAGGTGTGATCACTTAGGAGAGGTTTAAGGAGATGTTCTTCGAGATGTACTTCCCGACAAGCTCGCAGAACCAAATAGAGGTACAATTTCTGGAATTGAAGCAAGGAAATATGTCCGTGCCAGACTATGCTGCAAGATTAAATGAGTTGGCTAGGTTCGTCACATATCAAGTGCACACGAATGAGAGAAAAACAAGAAGGTTTGAACAGGGACTGAAGCCCTGGTTATATAGTAAAGTGTCAATGTTTCAGTTGAAAACTTTTGTTGGAGTACTGGAGAAGGCCATCCTCACTGAAGGTGGAAGCGATGCGGTGACTAAGTATAATCAGGATCAGAAGAAGAAGAAGAAGAAGAAGAAGAAGAAGAAGAAGAAGAGTGAAAATGAGGGGAATTAATAAGGTCAATGGAAGTAACACGAGAGGAAGTAACAATCAGAAGAGAAGGTAGTTTGATAACTCATCAACTGGAAATCAGTAAGGAGGTCATAAGAAGAGAATCGAAGCATACCCGACCTGCGGGAAAGCTCACCTGGGGGTTTGTATGAATGGAAAATGGGCGTGCTACAATTACAATTCATTCAAAAGTAATATAGTACTAAGCGTCTCTAACCCAAAGAAAGGCGGCGCTTCTTCTGCGGCTCAAAAGACCATATGGCAAGGGATTGTCCCAAGAAGGGATCTGGAGGGGCAGGATCAGGAGGGAACAGAGGAAATAGTGGTGGAATTACTTTAACTATCACGGGACCAACCGCAACCAACCGACCGACCGCCAAGACCTTCAACATGACAGTGCAAGATGTTGTTTAGTCTCGCGATATGGTGTTAAGTTTCATTTCGATCAATAAAATTAATGCTTATGTTTTATTTGATTTGGGTGCTAATTGTTCATTTATATCCGTTGACTTTGCTAAGAACTTAGAATTTCCTAAGGATGAGTTAGAACACCCCATGAACATAGAAATTGTGAATAGAGAAATAATCCCTGTTAAGTACGTATATAAGAACTGTAGGGTGGATATTAAGGGTAATATTATGAATGTGGATCTTATCCCTATCAAACTTGGTGAATTTGATGTCATTCTGGGAATGGATTGGTTATTCAATTATGGGGCTGTAATTGATTTCCAGAAGAAATGTATTAACCTTATGACCTATCAAAGGTTGTGTTCTATGGCAGCAAGTCGCCTAGACAAGCGAGTTGGTTGACGATGATGCAAGATAGGAAGTTGTTAAGACAAGGCTATGTAGGATATTTAGCTTACATAGTCGACATTCGTAAAGATAACTCGAAATAGAGGAGATACCAGTAGTGAGGGACTTCACAGACGTATTTCCGGATGATATGCCAGGACTTCCGCCAGACAAAGAGGTTGAGTTTGTAATCGATTTGGCATCAGGAATGGCTCCAATATCGAAGGCACCGTACCGAATGGCACCGGTAGAGATGAAAGAATTGATGGTCCAACTGTAAGAGTTACTGGGCAAGAAGTACATTCAACCGAGCGTATTGCCGTGGGGAGTTCTGGTGTTATTTATGAAGAAGAAGGACGGGACGATGTGGCTCTGCATCAACTATAGAGAACTGAATAAGATCACGATTAAGAATAGATATCCATTGCCAAGGATCGACGACCTGTTTGATCAATTGAAGGGAACGAGATACTTTTCCAAGATAGAATTGAGGAGTGGTTATCATCAACTGAAGGTGAGGCTAGAGTATGTACCGAAGACAATGTTCAGAGCGTGATATGGTCACTACGAATTTTTAGTAATGTCATTTGGTCTAACGAATTCTCCTGCAACATTTATGGGCTTAATGAATTGAGTGTTCAAACATTTTTGGACAAATTTGTGGTGGTATTTATTGATGACATTTTTGTATACTCGAAGACCAAGGAAGAACATGTAGAGCAGTTGAAGGTAACGTTAGAGGCGTTGAGAATGGAGAAGTTTTATGCAAGGTTTTCGAAATACGAATTTTGGATTGAGCGGGTACAATTTCTCAGACATGTGATTGATAAAGATGGAATTTCGGTAGATCCATCTAAAGTCGAAGCCATGACAAACTGGGATCAACCGAAAATGCCGTCGAAAGTAAGAAGTTTTCTTAGATTGGCAGGTTATTATAGAAGATTCATTCAGGAATTTTCCAAGATCGCGACTCTGTTGACGAATTTAACTAGGAAATCGGTGAAATTCGTTTGGATGGAGAAGTGTGAGGAAAGTTTCCAAGAGCTTAAGAAGAGGTTGAGTTCAGCACCTATGTTATCTCTTCCGGATGACACATGAAATTTTGTGGTTTATAGTGATGCATCGCATAAAGGACTAGGTTGTGTGCTTATACAAATTGGCAGGGTCATTGCGTATGCGTCACGACAACTGAAGGAATATGAGAAGGGGTATCCGACCCATGACTTAGAGTTAGCTATAGTGGTATTTGCTTTGAGGATCTAGAGACACTATCTCTATGGGGAGAAGTGTGAAATATATATAGACCACAAGAGTCTGAAATATATTTTAACACATAAGGACTTGAATATGCGCCAGAGAAGATGGCTGAAGTTAATTAAGGACTATGACTGCGAGATTTTATATCATCTGGGTAAAGAAAATGTGGTTGTCGATGCCTTAAGTAGAAAGGGTCGGGAGAAATTGATGATGTTGACCACTCAGAATGAGCTAATTTCAGCGATGGAGAAGTTGAAGCTGGAAGTGAAGTATCCTATGGAGATTGATGAGAAGTTTTTTCAGATGCAAGCTGGTACAATTTTACTGGATAAAGTTAAAGAGGCTCAATTTCAGGATGAAGAATGTGAAAAGGTGAAAAAGAAAATATCCGAAGGAACCGAACCGAGGTTCAAAATAGAGCAATGAGGGAATCTCGAGATTTGAGAGCGAGTTTGGGTATGCCCGATGATTGAGAGATTAAGGAAGATATTTTGAGCGAGGCTCATAGCTCACAATATTCAATTCACCCTGGTACTACCAAGATGTACCAAGATCTTCGACAAAATTTTTGGTGGCCAAATTTAAAATGAGATGTTGCAGAGTGTGTTGCCAAGTGTCTGACATGCCAGAAAGTGAAAACAGAGCATCAGAGGCCGAGTGGGTTGCTACAACCTTTAGAAATCTCAAAATGGAAATGGGAACATATACGATGGATTTTTTGGTTGGCCTTCCAATAACTCAGAAAGGCTATGACGCAGTATGGGTTATCGTTGACCGACTGACAAAATCCGCACACTTCCTTCCGATCAGAATCAAATTCAATTTAGACAAGTTGGCAAAATTATATGTAAAAGAGATTGGTTTGAGGCACGGAGTTCCGGTGTCAATTGTTTTCGATAGGGATCTGTGCTTTACATCAAAATTCTGGAAACGACTACAGGAATGCATGGGTACGTAGTTGAGAATGAGTACGACATATCACCATCAAACAGACGGGCAGAGTGAAAGAACGATTCAGACATTAGAAGATATGTTAAGAGCTTGTATAATAGACTTTAAATGAAATTGGGATGATCATCTACCGCTCGTAGAGTTCGTCTACAACAACAGTTACCACACTAGTATTGGCACGCCACCTTATGAAGCGTTGTACGGCAGAAATTGTAGAACTCCGCTATACTGGGATGAAGTTGACTAGAGGCAATTACTAGGTCCAGAACTGGTACAATAGACATTAAAGATAATCAAAGTGATTCGAACCAGACTGGTAGTAGCTCAAGATAGGCAGAAGAAATACGCCGATCCACACCTTAAAAATGTTGAGTTTGAATTGGGTAGTTATGTGTTTTTGAAAGTCTCTCCCTGGAAAGGAAAGATTAGATTCGGAAAGAAGGGGAAATTAAGCCCAAGGGTCATTAGACCCTTTGAGGTACTGCGAAGGATTAGAGAAGTTGCGTATGAGGTAGCCTTACCTCCGGCACTCGAGAATGTCCACAACGTCTTCCATGTTTCAATTTTACGACCCTACAAACCCGATTACAAGCATGTGATTGAATATGAACCCCTATATTTTGAGAAAGACTTAACTTATGAAGAAATTCCTGTTCAGATTGTCAACAGGAAAGAACAACTTCTCAGAAATAAAGTAATACCTTCTGTTAAGGTAATCTGGAGGAACCACAACGCTGAAGAAGCTACGTGGGAACTCGAAGAGCATATGATGCAGAATTATCCTCATTTATTTACTTAATTTATGTGTAAGCGATTCTGGGGACATAATCATCTTTGTAAGGGGGGAGAATGTAACGAGACGAATTGATTGAGTCGTGATTCTAGGACAGAATCCTTTTAAGGGGGGAACGATGTGATGAACGAGATTTTGTAATTTAATTTGAATATTTATTGAATTAAATAAATATTTTTCGATGATTTAATTACTGAATTAAATAATTAATTGATGAATTTATGGTAGATTAATTTAATTATATGTTATATTGATTAAAATAATGTAGGAATTTTATTATTCAAGGTATGGATTTAATTAAGCTTATTTGATTAAATAAATTACTTAATAAGCATAATGTTATTTTAATTCATTTAATATTTAATTAGAGATTTAATAATTTGACATAATTAATAAATGAGAAATTTAATTATGTGACTATGTGAATTAATGAGAAATAATTATATTTTATTTAAATAAAATAAAATAAGATATTTGATTAATTGCTTAAATAGGTGTGACATTATTAAACTATATAATAAAGGACTAATTAAATTAAATAGAAATAGTCTTCTAATAGTTAGCCAAACAAAGCCATAATGGGAGTTGGGTAGTTAACCCACGAATGGGATTAACTGACCATAACGTTGCCAGTTATTATGATCATCAGTCTTATTTTTTCTTACGTATGTTATTTTTGAAACAAAAAACTTGAGAGTTCAGAGAAATTGTTGAGGGAAATTGTGAGATTGAAGAAGAATCTGAAAGGGATTTCATCTCCTACTAATCTACACTGCTAGGTAATCTCTTTAACCAAACCTTATTTACGTTCTTATTTTCTTTTGTGAAAAAAACAATCTACAAGTTCTCTGTAAAATAAAATTTATGGCCAATGTGTTAGGAAACTGATTATATATTTTTATTAGCATTCATAAATCAATTCTATATGATTTATATGTGATTTTAGTGGTTGATTTCGTGTAATCATTCTAAAATCAGAGTTTTCCATTAATAAGTGTTTTGAGTTCTTTGTAAAACAAAAATTTAGTGATCAATGCATGAATTGTTGTTTGACTTGAAATTAACAGTAGATTATGATAGCACATGTTAAAACAAAGAAAACAAACTTTGAACGGACAGATTCGGAGTTATAACGAACTTTAATGTTAATTTTCATGTTTTATCTTCAAAAACACCAAGAATAGTGAAATTACATGATTTGATTCAAGTAATTGTATGTTTTAACTTGTTAAAAGCATGCTATAAAGGTTGGGTAATGGTTATATGTGTATTATAATGTCTGGGTATGCTTAAATTCATGTGTGAATAATGTAATTGGATGTAATTGGTCATGATCTGTGTTCCTCGCGAAACTCAGAATTAGGAACTGGCATGTCGCGCCACAACGCCAACCCCATGCCTTAAGGTCCGTGACCTCAACACCAAGAAGCCAAGCGCTATAATAGCATCACTGGCCTTGATGGCCATGCAACACCCCTAGTCCAAGCTGCAGTGCCATCCGTGCCGCAACGCCTTGAGGTTAGTTTATAGGGGTGAAATAGCATATTTTCCATTATGCAATGTGTCCACGAATGAGAATTTTAATTGTTTTATTTCAGGAAATGTAATAGTAACCTAATATAATGAACATAAAAATGTGTTAGATATATAATGAAATGTTAAAATATATTCTTAACATGTCAGTGAGGTACTTACATGCTTAGTTAAATTATTGAACGCATAGTTAGCTAGTCGTTCGTGAAATCTAATAGTATGTGAGAAAGTAGTATGCACACAAGCCAATCATGTTTGATGATAAAACATATACTTTGTAACAATCTTATTCATTTACTAATAAAAAGTATTAATTTATTAAAGGCTTTTAATTATCTACATGATGCTGCTTTATAATATGTGATAAACACATAGTTTTAAGCAATGCTTTTAGAATAATGATGATGATCATTCTAATGAAATCTAAATTCTTAGAAAGCTTAAAACTAAAATAGTTCCCAATCGTTGGATTACTAAATTGTGGATTAGTGAATCCGGATAGATTGGTACATACGTTGCTTGCTCATTGGATGAGGATGATTGATCTCATGATCATTTGTATGGAGACACTAAAGCAAGTATGTAAGTGCTTATTAGAGAATAAGTTCACTAAGCGTGCCTCGCTAAGAAATACCTAATGGAGTTTTGACTTGCCTGTCAATAGGAATTCCTGTAGTGATAGTAGTACAAGTGATCCTTGGACTTGAGATCATCATAGTATCTTGTGTATGATGAGTTATATTTTGACTTATTCCTTAAGACCCTTAGGGTATATCAAAGGGTATGCTTGGGTATAATAAGTTGTACATGGAGATAATGTATGATCAATAAAGAATCTACCGCTTCTAGTAAAAGAAGAGAAATGTCCTATGTGATTCGATAAATGACAACCCAGTAGTCCTTGGCCAAGGCAGAATGAAATTAGAAAGGAGTTTCTAATTTGCATTATTTGGAGTTGTGCATTTAAGAGTCGAAATACATATAATTAAATAAAATAAGACTTGATAGTAATTTCATGTCTTATATTTAATTGGGACATTGTATGGTGGAAGGATTGAATTGTACGGTAACTATTTACTCAAAGGTTCTTTTATGATTAATGTTAAAATCTATATTATCTGGAAAGTCGTTAATCGCTAGGGAGGCTTATCCCTATTGTAGAATAAATATTATTTATTTAAATAAATTAATAATTTAATTTATTTATTTAAATAAGATTAGAATTGTTCTAATTGATTTATTCACAACCAGTTTAATATGGAGAACCTAAAGGGTAACACCGTAAAAGGAAGAATAATTATTTAAGAAGAAAATTATGACGCCCCTAAAATAGGTATACAAACTTAAATATACAATATGAGCTGTGAGTTTTGATAGAAATATTGTCTTCTAGACAGTATTCAAACTCAAAATAAGTCCTCAATACATTTATTATCACACTATTTCACAGAATAGTGAGGACTACTAATGCAAACATCTGGACCGTCACTCCATTCCCCGACTAGTCCCAGCTACGTTCTCATTTTCTGAAGAGAACAATGAAAGCAAAAAGGGTGAGCTCAACTAGCCCAGTAAGAAATATTATGACTAAGATAATGCAGAATTAATTATCGTTAGCCTTCAACAATGTTAAACTCATAAAATATAATAGACATCAAGTTTAACTTTAGCGGAATAAGAAATCCATTAAAAGAGTCAAGTATAGCATGATATCTACTATCTTCTACGAATTAAAAGGTTTTTCATCACTTTTATTGCTGAGACTCAGCTTAATAAATAATTCACATCATCGAATCACCCCTTCACTACGGCCAAGGATATTCATTAGTATCACGACCACGAATTATCCATGCACTATGGGCCAAGGATATTCATTAGTATCACGACCATGAATTATCC
Source organism: Panax ginseng (assembly GCA_020205605.1). NCBI lineage: Eukaryota > Viridiplantae > Streptophyta > Magnoliopsida > Apiales > Araliaceae > Panax > Panax ginseng. Next base: position 35,138,146 of record CM035127.1, on the reverse strand, counting down.
ATGCACTACGGGCCAGGGATATTTGTGTATTCATCAATGGTCATGATCATGCCAAAGAATCATCCATCGTGACTACAGCCAATGATGACTTTTACCACATCATTTGTAACATTACGGTCATGATTATACCGAATAATCCTTGGTCATAATCATACCAATTCCATCTATGCACTACGGCCATAGATGACTTTTAACATAATATAAGCATGAGAATGATGACAATGATATAAGAATTCAATTAAAAGAAATCAAAGGATAAATTTTTAAAGATTTATAATTTAATTTATCCAGAATTCAATAATGTCCAAATTGTCACCATGATACTGCTTTGTGGAGTAAAATTCTAGAATAATATTGTATAAAAAATAATTTGGACCGAAAAGAAATCAATTTTTGTCATGAATAGTATCCCAGGTGAATAGTAACTGAGTGAATAGTATCCCGTGAATAGTACTTCAGGAATAGTAACCCCGTGAATAGTACTCCGGCATGAAAAAGTTAAAACTTATCAAGAATGCTCAAAATAATATTTCTATGAAAAGATACTGGATGAAGCGCAAATATCAAGGATATTCTACTAATTTCATGGAGTATAGAAGCCAAAACTTTAACCAAATGAGTATAGAATTCGGAATCTGAAATGAAATAATATTACTTATATACTACAGATTATGGAAGAAAATATTATTTCATATGAATATTCAATAATAATAACATCCCTTACCTTGAAAAGAAGAGTATTCCAACTGGTATAGCGGGGATATTCTTGAAAAAAACTTTCACTATTTTCTACACTTAAAGCTTTCTAAAACTCGAAAGAAATACGCTCAATATTATAGAAGAAGAATTCTCTGATTCTGGTGTGATTTTCAATTCTAACTAAGCATCCTATTTATAGGAGACTGGAAAGGATACTATTTGAATGCACAGTAAAGGGAAAAATCATGGATTGCACAGTAAGCGTCACGGGAAATCGTCCAAATTTTCTAATTTTACTATGCAGTCACTATACAAACACTATGCATAATAAAATATAATATATTCTATTTTTCATAAAAAAACAAAACTAATAATATATATATATATCACCCGTGACTTGCATTCCCAGCTAATTCATTTTCCACATATGGGCCCCACATGTGGACCTACCTTTATTATATTAAATAATTTTCTACCGATTATTTTGAAAAATGAGTAAGTGGGGGTCCAAATAATACGCTAATATTTACAACAAATAAAAATCACCTCAATGTTTTTAACAACATTTATCATCATTATTATAATTCGCAATATTTAACAACTAGGTCGTTCCTAGAAAAAAGGGGACTTTCCAATAAGGATTTCTCCTTATTGGCGCGCAATTAGGTGACCAAACCTCTTCTTGATAGAACTTCTAGACATTGTCAATATTGGAAATAATAATATGAATAACTTTGTCGTCTCAATTATTGATTTAATAATATAAAATATTATGCAGATGATATTGTGACAATAATTGAATCAATAATATGAGAGATATGATACATCAATTACTGTAGCAATAATTGAGTATAACTGAGTGACTTCTCACGTAAGCATCAATAACCAATACTGTGTGCTACTATGCAACCACGCGTATTACTATTGTAACGCCCCAAAAATAGGTCCAATCCACACAACCTATTTTGAGTCGCCATAAACTACACTCAATGCAATTTCCAAATACAAACTTCATTATTACAATTGTCGTGCAAAAATACGACAACACATATGTTGTGAGTTTTACTACAAATAGATACCAACTGTGACTCTCATCCCTTTACCTGGATATCACCTCACATTGATACCTTACAGTGGTACCTTACATAAAGGTACAGTCAATAACTGTTTTAAAAATTAAAATCTTTGGAAAATGCTCAAGGAAACCTTCGTACATGGGAGGCCATGCATCTAAGTTATAATAAATATCATATGACTGGAGAATTATCCATGGTTGACCCAATAGACCCCAAAGAAAAACGAGAAGATTGCTATCATGTTCTTTCCAACGGTGAGTCTTCTCTTGACATATAATTGAAAGTAGTATGCACATAAGCCAATCATGTTTAATGATAAAGCATATACTTTGTAACAATCTTATTCATTTATTAATAAAAAGTATTAATTTATTAAAGACTTTTAATTATCTACATGATGTTTTTTTATAATATGTGATAAACCCATAGTTTTAAGCAATGCTTTTAGAATAATGATGATGATCATTCTAATGAGATCTAAATTCTTAGAAAGCTTAAAACTAAAATAGTTCCTAATCGTTGGATTACTAAATTGGGGATTAGTGAATCCGGATAGATTGGTACATACGTTGCTTGCTCATTGGATGAGGATGATTGATCTCATGATCATTTATTTGGAGACACTAAAGCAAATACGTAAGTGCTTATTAGAGAATAAGTTCACTGAACGTGGCTCTCTAAGGAATACCTAATGGAGTTTTAATTGCCTGTCAATAGGAATTCCTGTAGTGATAGTAGTATAAGCGATCCTTGGACTTGAGATCATCATAGTATCTTATGTATGATGAGTTATACTTTGACTTATTCCTTAAGACCCTTAGGGTATATCAAATGGTATGCTTGGGTATAATAAGTTGTACATGGAGATAATTTATGATCAATAAAGAATCTACCGCTTCTAGTAAAAGAAGAGAAATGTCCTATGTGATTCGATAAATGCCAACCTAGTAGTCCTTGGCCAAGGCAAAATGATATTAGAAAGGAGTTTCTAATTTGCATTATTTGGAGTTGTGCATTTAAGAGTCGAAATACATATAATTAAATAAAATAAGACTTGACAGTAATTCCATGTCTTATATTTAATTGGGGCATTGTATGGTGGAAGGATTGGGTTGTACGGTAACTATTTACTCAAAGGTTCTTTTATGATTAATGTTAAAATCTATATTATCTGGAAAGTCGTTAATCGCTAGGGAGGCTTATCCCTATTGTAGAATAAATATTATTTATTTAAATAAGATTAGAATTGTTCTAATTGATTTATTCACAATCGATTTAATATGGAGAACCTAAAGGGTCACACCATAAAAGGAAAAATAATTATTTAAGAAGTTAATGGCATATTCGTAATAATAAGTTAAGTATATTTAATTTAATCTATGGTGATATAATAAATTAAATAGCTTAATATTTATTATTTAATATTTTGAAAAAATTAAATACTCCCTCCGTCTCCGGATAAAAGTCCTTATTACTATTTTGAGTAGTCTCATGTTAAATGTCCACTTTCTTTTAATAACCAAACTTTTATACATTTTTTCCTATTATGCTCGTAGCATTAAATATCTCATACTTTTCTTAATCTAATTCTCTCTCCATATTTAATGATATTATTATGGACAATTTTATCATTTTATTCTTCTTCTTAATATGCGTGAAAAATCTACCAGGACTTTTATCTTGGAACGGAGGGAGTATAAATTAATAAGAGGAGTCTTATTATTATTACTATTATTATTATTTAATTCCTAAAGGAGTTTGAGAATTAATTAATAAAAGTACTCTCATATATCTTAATAAGATTAGGAGGCTAATTAATTAAAAGATTTTAATTAATTATTCCTATTAAGATTGGGAGCATAATTAATTAAATAAGTTTAATTAATTAAAATAAAATCCAATTCCTTAATTATTAAGGAGAGTTTCCCACATCTATAAATAAGATGAGTCTTATTATGGGTGTAGAGTTGTTGCTTCACAACATCATGGTGATTCCAATTGTTGGAAGTACGCTCCTTTTCATGAGAGATAGAAAAACTAGGGTTTTGCTTAAAACGACCATTTTCTTGAATCTTTATTCTTTCTTGGTGGATCACCTCAGAGGCCAAACACTTGGGTGACTAACGTTGATCAAAGGAAGGAACCAAACCGGTGGATTCAAGTTGAAGCGAAAAGGATTGGAGGTGAACTTGTACCTGAGGAAGCTTGAATCTCCAAGGGTATGATTCTTGTTCTTCATATATTTTCTTTTAATTAATAATTGTGCATAAAGGATGATCCGGGTATATAGTTTGTAAAATTTTAAACTCTGATTTTTACACGTTTCCGCTTATTTTGTGCAATTTGATTGTGTTCATAAATATTACAAACCTTACAGTGGTATCAAAGCCAAACCTTTATGTGAATTATTAATTGTTTTGATTTGATATATATATTGATATGTTTAGAATATTTTAATTGGGCATAATTTTGTTGTATAAAATTAATTTTTATTTTAATTTCGGTAATCCCATGTTTTATTTTTCTTCACGGAATACGTGGCTGTTATTTAGAAAAAGGGATTGGCCAAAATAAACTCGCTAAACATTACATACTGGAATAGTGAAATTCGTGGTTTCTAGTTGATTTGGTTTTCATGAATACGTGGACCATATAATATAATAGATGATTATATTCGTGGACCATATAATATAATGGAATTCGTGGAAGAGTGGAATTCGTGGTTTTCATGATTTGGGAATCATCTTTTGAAAAGTTACAGGAAAGGTAATGTTGGTTTTGATAGAAACAAAGTGTAAAAACTCTCAGGAAACAAAAGAACATTGAGGCATCTAAAGTTATATTTTTATTAAGCATCAAAATACTTATTTATACAGCTAGCTTAAAACAAAAAAACATAAAAAATACAGCTTAATATGCTACCTGCAAATACCTCCTAAAAAATAGCAACAAACCTGCTACCTATAAATACTTCCTAAAAAATAAAAACAAACCAACAAATACTTCCTAAGGAATAGGTAAATCTTCCACATAACCAACTTATTTGACTACTTTCACTAAAATCTACTCAGCTCCATGTCAACAGCTCCTGAGACATGTCTCATTCAACACTCCTCCTTGTCTCAGGAGCTACAAACTCCAATCCTTTGCCTCAAGAACTCATATCTAGCTTTCGGAAGTGGCTTGGTTAAGATATCGAGATTACGACTTTCTTTTTGCAATAGACCATTTGTATTTCCCCCCATTACATGCCTCTCTTAGGAAATAGAGTTTGACTTGAAATGTTTTGTTTTGCCATGAAACATCGGATTATTTGCAATTGAAATTGCGACTTGATTGTCTACAGTATTTGTGTGCTTTCCTTTTGCTCCATGAACAAGTCGACCATCAATTTCACGATCCGAGAGAGCACGATTCACAACAAAGAATAACTGCTACATAATACCTTCCTCATTGTGGATTGAGCTATGACTTCTTATTTTTTGGAACACCATGAAAAAATAGCAGAACCAAAGCTGAAACAATAACCTGAAGTACTTCTCATATCATCAACACAACCTGCCCAATCACTATCTGAATAACCTTGAAGAGTGAAATTTTTATCTTGACAAACCTCAGCCCATAATCAATTGTACCCTTATCTGACAATTCTTTTTGCTGCTTGAAAGTGAATTTCACTAGCACAATGCATATACCTTGAGAATAAACTTACAGCATTCATAATATCTGGTCTAGTTACCGTTAGGTACATCAAGCATCCGATAATGATCCTGTAAAGCCTTTCATTAGCTTTTGCAGCTCCATCTTCTTTGAAAAACTTCTCATTTTGATTCATTGGAGTTGCGCTTGGATTGCACTCTTCCATCTTGAACTTTTTCAGGATTCCCTTGGTATATTTCTGTTGACATATGAAGATCTCATTCTGCTTTTGTTGTACCTCCATGCCAAGAAAGAACGTCATCCTCCCAAGATCAGTCATCTCAAAAACATCCTTTATTTCCTTTTTGAAATTGTGAATTTGCTCCATACTGCTTCCTGTTACAAGTAGATCATCAACGTATAAAGATACCACAAGTGTTTCATCACAAACCTTCCTGAAGTATAGAGTAAATTCACTTAGGCTTTTTGTAAAGCCTATGCCTAACAAATGTGAATCAATCCTGCTATACCAGGCCCTTGGTGCATGTTTTAAACCATACAAGGCCTTTTTCAACAAATATACTTTCTCCTCCATTCCTTGAACAATAAAACCTTCAGGCTGCTCCACAAAAATATCTTCCTCCAAGTATCCATTCAAGAAGGCTGATTTGACATCCATCTGATGTACATTCCAGCCTTTTTGAGCAGCAAGAGCCAACAACATTCTTATAGTGTCCAATCTAGCAACAGGAGCAAAAGTCTCAGAAAAATTCACTCCAAACATCTGAGCATATCCTTTGACAACCAGTCTTGCCATGTGTTTGTTTATAGAACCATCAGAATTGAGTTTGGTTCTACAAACCCACTTGACTCCAATTGCCCTTTTGTGTGTCGGTTTGTCCACTATCTCCCAAGTCTGGTTTTTTTCAATCATTTTAAGCTCCTCCTTTATTGCATCCATCCATTTTTTATTAGCTGCAGCTTCTTCATACCCTGCAGGCTCTATTATAGCAACATTGCACCTCTGATAGATGTCAGAGAGTGATCTGGTTCCCCTGACAGGTTCATCATCAATATTGTCATTCTCCTCCTGAAACTCAAGGTCCTTTTGGAACTCAAGCTTATTATCATTCTCCCAATTCCAGCTTTCTGATTCGAAGAATTTAACATCTCTGCTAGCTATTACTTTGTTGTTTTCTGGAAGGTAGATTCTATAGGCCTTTGATATTGAACTGTAGCCTATAAAAATTCCAGCTTCTGCTTTCTTATCCAATTTATCTCTTTTAACATGTGGAATATAAGAGAAACAAAGACAGCCAAATGTTTTTAAATTTTCCAGCCATAGTTTATAGCCATACCATGCTTCAAATGGAGTTTTTTGTTGCAAAGCTTTTGTAAGCAGTCTATTCAGTAGAAAGACTGATGTATGTGCAGCCTCAGCCCAGAATTTCTTTGGCAACCCTTTGTCATGCAGCAAACACCTTGTCATTTCCGTAAGTGTTCTATTTTTCCTCTCAACGACTCCATTCTGTTGAGGGGTATAAGGTGTTGTAAGTTGGTGCTCAATGCACGCATCCTCACAAAATTTGTTAAATTTCTCCGAGGTGTATTCGGTTCCATTATCGGACACGATCACTTGCATTTTACATTTACTTTGATTTTCAGTCCAAGCTTTAAACTTCCAGAAGATGTCAGCAACTTCAAATTTAAATTTCATGAAATAAATCCAGCACATTCTTGTGTAATCATCAATGAAAGCAATATAGAACTTACTGCTATTCAGTGATGGTGTTTTCTGAGGTCCTCCCACATCAGTGTGTACTAACTGCATCTTCTGGGTAGCTCTCCAGGCCTTGTTTTGTGGGAATGGAAGTCTTGTTTGTTTCCCGTACTGACAGGCTACACAGGTAGGAGGTTTCACCTCTAATTTAGGCAAGCCTTCTCCAAGATCGTTCTTCTTTATATAAAGAAGAGCGGTATGATGAAAGTGCCCCAAATGCCTATGCCAAAGCATTGTATTGCTTTCTTCTTTGTGAATTGCAGCCTGCTCTTCTTGCATCAAATCCAAGGCAAAACTTTTGCCTTTCATTTGGACTTTAAATATTTCTCTACCTTGTGCATCAGCAATCATTCAATGATTGTCCTCAAACAGCACCTTATGGCCTTTTTCTAGCAGTTGACCAACACTCAACAGATTTTGATTAATCTCAGGAACATATAAGACATTAGAGATTAATTTCAAACCTGTGTGGCCTTCAATTGCCACTGTTCCTTTGCCTTTTACTACAAGATATGCTCCATTTCCAATTCTAACTTTGGAAGTAACAGTTTTATCAAGTTCCTTAAAGAGCCCTTGATCATAAGTCATATGGTTTGTACAACCACTGTCTATAAGCCACGTTTCTGGGGAGCTGCTATTAGTAAAACATGATACCACAAACAATTGCTCATCTTGAGGTTCTTCCACAGCAGCCTTGGCTTCTCCTTGATGTTGTTGAGAATTGCATACCCTTTCCACATGCCCTAGTTGACCACACTTGAAACATTTTACATCCGGCCTCCACCAACACCTTTTTTGTGGATGATTGGATTTTTTACAGTAAGGACATGGTGGAAACTTTTGAGTGTTCACTACAAGAAATCACACATTTTATGACGAATTTTTTGTCACGCATAAAATTTTGTCACAATTTGTTAATTAATAATTACGAAATTCATAATAAATCACTAAAACTTTTATTTTGTGACGACCTTTAATTTTGTTACTATTAATCATTTATATAAATCACTAATTTACATTTGATGACGATTAAGAAAATTAAATCACAAGTTATTTTGGAGGTAGAATTTTGCACCAAAATTTTGGAGGAAACCTTTTAGTGACATTTTGTAATAATTGATGATGATTTATTGTCACCAAATATTTCTTTCGATGACAACATAATAAATTGTCATTAATTATTCGTAAAATTTAGTGACAATATGCTTTCGTCACTAATGTTCACATTTAGTGACGCCAAATACAAATTCATCATAATTTTATTTGGAGGCAAAATTATTTTTGGAGGAAAATTTTTTAATGACGAAAAAATAATAATTTATGACAATTTGTATTGTCATAAATACCAATTTTATATAACGAGATAATAGTTTGTCACTAATTAGATGAGTGGATAAGTGACAAAAATGGTTTGTCATAAATTCTTATATTTAGTGACAAAGTACGTAATATCGTCACAATTTTATTTGGAGGCAAAAAATTTTTGAAAAATTTTGGAGGGAACTTTTTTAAAGATGAAAAAATAATAGTTTATGACAATTTTTATTGTCATAAATATCAATTTTATATGATGAGATAATAGTGCGTCACAAATAAGATGTGTGGATAAGTGACAAATATAATTCGTCATAAATTCTTATATTTAGTGACAAAAGTATGTAATATCGTCACAATTTGATTTGGAGGCAAAGGTTTGTAAAGACGAAAAATTAAAAAATTATGACAATTTTTATTGTCACAAATACCAATTTTATATGACGAGATAATAGTGCGTCACTAATTAGATGAGTGGATAAGTGACAACACTGGTTCGTCATAAATCCTTATATTTAGTGACAAAGTATGCAATGATGTCACATTTTTATATAGAGACAAAAATTTTTCCAAACAAACTTGTCATTCGTTACAATTTGTGAAAGGCTTTCATATTTTGTAACAAAATTAATAGGTCGTTGCAAATTTTCGTTGGCAGGCAAAAAATAATTTTCTGCCTATTTACTTTGTTGTTGTCGATGTGTTGGCGATAAAAATTCATCTCTCGTCAGTTGATTTCTCTTCATCGTGGGCAACGAAAGATTTTTTGTTACTATATTTCGTAGCCTAATATGGACCACATTCATTGTTAACAATTTTTTGTTGTTGTATATTTTGTACAATTTTTTGCAACGACTATTAAAATGTTGCCTAAATTAAGATAACGTGCACGTTTCGCCCCTTTTTTTTTCCAAAACGCATCGTTTTACATTTTTAAAGCATTATTTATTTTATTTCTTTATCAATAACTCGTTGTTTTACATGAGACGGATTAAAAGAAAAATGGCTTATAATGAAAGAGAAAGCATTCACAATGTATGATATATTTTTTTCAAAACGCATCGCTTTACATTTTTAAAGCATTATTTATTTTATTTCTTTTTCAATAACTCGTTGTTTTACATGAGACGGATTACAAGAAAAATGGTTTATAATGAAAGAGAAAGCATTCACAATGTATGGTATATTAGTCACAACTGATTAGTTGTGAAGGAATTTTTCATTCGCTCCCATTAGAGCTCCTCGCAATAGATATCATTCATTAAGTTAGTGACTACATATCTTTTATGAAGGATATATTGTGAAATATATTTCTAGTAAATTATATTTTGTAAGGGATTTATTTTATTTAGTGAAAGATGACTTCTCTCACAATAAATATTTTGCAAGAATAAATTTATTTTAACGAGTGGAGAGTTTCCTTCAATAATTGCATGTTGAGAATGTTTTTTGAATTTATTTAGAGAAAAATTCATTTGCGGATTATAATTTTATCACATGTTATAATTTATTTAGTTTATATTTCACTAATTTATTGTATTAATCTATAAGCTCAATTAAATAATCTCATTTAAATATTTTTTTCGTCATTTATCAAGGGAGGCCTTTTTCAATTTATTTTTCTTAATTGTGTTTGAACCATCACACAATATTTCATCTAAAGGAAAATATTGAAACTTAATGCAATCACTTATATTCTTCTTTATTAGGGAACTGAACAAGTTTTTTATTTAACATTACTATCATCTCGCACTTACTATATTTAATATCATTATGAGTGATAATCTCTAACATAAGTAATATATCTTTTGTCCTCCAAAAGTCTTCAAACATTAAAATAATTTATCCACTAAAAAATGACATTACTTAATAATAAAAAAAATATGCCCATGAAAATTAAATTTATTTGAAAAAATTTCATACATTAACAATGAAAAAAAAAGATGTAATGTAATTAAGTTTGAGTTTATTCATAGTTAATTTATAGTATCCTAAGACTCAAATTGTAATGTAATTAATTTTTTTTAAATAGAATTTATTCTTAAAAATATTTTTAAATAATTTATAATATTAAATGTTTTATTTATTAAAATATTAAGTTACAATAATTTAAATTTTTAAATATTTTAAATTGACAATAAAAATTATAATAATTAACTCTTTTTGTAGAAAAAATATGTGACGCCCCCAAAATAGGTATACAACACCCATTCTGAGTCGCCAAAATACATGGTATAGAAAGCAAATTACAACTTTGACAATACAGGATGTCGTAGAATACGACAATACAACCGTGAGTTTGAATACAAATATTGTCTTCTAGACAATATACACACCCAAATAAGTCCTCATTAATTATTCATACACTATTTTACTGAAATAGTGAGGGGACAATAAAACATCTTCCTAGAACCATCACTCCATACCCCGACTCGATCATGCTATGTTCTCACCTCCTGAGAAGAAAAATGGAACAAAAAGGAAAAGGGTGAGCTCAACTAGCCCAGTAAAGAATATTATGACTAAGATAATATACAACAAATTATCGTTAGTCTTCAACAGGGAAAAATCTAATAGAAAACAATAGACAACTAGTTTTAGATCAACAAATGCAAATGAAATGAACAATCCATTAGAAGAGTCACGTAGAGAAAGAATTCTACCTGTCTTCTAAGGTTTAAAAGTCCATCATCAATAGTTTATTTCTGTAATAACAATCAATATACATCTTTAATCATCTTTGCACTACTGAGCCAAAGATATTCATTTGTATCACCAGGTTAGTCAGTGTTCATCTCAACATCATTTCATCTTTGCACTACTGGCCAAAGATATTCATTAGTTAATCATTCATCTTTTGCACTATGTGCCAAAGATATTCATTTATATCACCATTTAGGGTGAGGATGATGAAAAACATTTTTAAATAAGCGAATCCAAAGTGAAACAAAATGACAAGGATTGAGGATTAAGGATTCGTACTTTGTTTTACCCATGTCCAAAAATACTTGAAAATAATCATATTGGTGTAAAATTCAAGAATGATCAAAACATGGATACAATCAAAGCTAGTATCCGAATAGATATTTTGGACAAAAATTTTTTTTTATTTTTAAATTGAATAAATTAAGTATTCGTGAGTAGTGTCGATATCGTGAATAGTCTTGATATCGTGAATAGTAACCCCGAGCACAACAAGTTCCAAATTTGATAAAAAAAGTTCACCAATACTTGACATAATGATATTGAAGAAAAATATCATTTAAGAAGAAAATAATACCCCTTACCTCAAAATAACCGTATCTTACATTTGAATTTCGTTATAGTCTTGTGAAACCCATATAGTATAGCAACACTCAAAGTATACTCACAAGAATACGCTCGATAATTTAGAGAGAAAGAGAAAACTTAGTTTACGGTGTGATTTTCAATTCTAACTTAGCCCTCTATTTATAGGAAAATGTTAGAACGCCATGAAAGAGACTAAATTAATAAATTATTATTATTTACCAAATATTCAAGCCCACCACCAAGAAATCGATTTTAGCCACCAACCACATGTTAAAGATGCTCACCAACCTTTGAAAAACGTTTTTCTTGAAAATAATAATTAAAATTTCCAAAAATCAATTATTTGAACTCAAAACATCAATAATTCACAATAAATATCCCTTTTATCGGAAAATTCAAATCTCACGACTTTTTATAGGAATTTCAATTCTCTACAACTTTGCGAGAAGAAAATTTTTCCAAATTCCAAACAAAATTATCCAAAATCCACAAGCGGGCAATTTTACGATCTATAATAAATTTTCGGTCAAGAATTGTGTCCAAAACATACACAAAACATATGTTAAACATTTAATGCCACAAAATACTCTACCTCCTCATATACTCATATATCCCACATTCATTATAAAATATCTTCATTAATATATTATTAAAATAATATATTTAAATGAATTATTTTATCGAGAAAAAGATAAAATATTAATTTTCAACAATTGTCACATTAAAAATTTTCTCCATATATATCCACATAAAATAAATATTTTCTTTATCATAATAATCAATAATTAATTATTCAAAATAATATTACATAATCACGAGATCGACAACCGGTAGTTCTCAGAAAGAGGGGCTTTCAATAAGGATTTCTCCTTCTTGCGCCGCAATTAGGTGACCAAACCTCTCTTGAGATGTAACTTTCTAGACATTGCCAATAATGTTATCTCGATAATATTATTCAAATAATATGAATTATTGATTTGATAATGGAAAATCTTGTGTAATGACAATTATTGAAACAACAAGAATACAAAATATCAACGCATGACAATTATTGAATCAATAAAATATAATATTGAGCGGTAACTCATCGTAACAATTATTGAGTAAAGTGCTTCTTACGTAAGGATCAATAATTCATAATAATACATGCAATACGGGTGTCTTCTTTATGCAACCACGCGTATTACTGTATTTTAACCACCAGGTAACCCAACAGTGTTAACGGTAACAATTTACGTTGTTATTTATAAAACTCAATCTTTGTCGTTTTCCTTCATCCAACCGTTTTCCGTTATGGGGCCCACTAATGACTGCGTCGTCGTACGGAGATTCCCGACAAAAAGAATATTCCACGACCAAACGAATATTCCCCGACAATAATGAATATTTTATAACCACTTGCTTATTTTGTAAACTTTGCACATTTCACCCATAACCAAAGAATTATATCAAATTAACCCTTATTAATTTAGAATAATGAATAAAGGAAAATTCAATTTTATTTATAATAAGTTGGGGTCTTACAACCTCCCTCCTTATGAAATTTCGTCCTCGAAATTGCGATACACAGTATATCGAAAAGGTGAGGGTACCTCGCTTTCATCTCCGATTCTAACTCCCATGTCATTTCCTCAATTGCATAGTTTCTCCACAAAACCTTAACTTGTGGTATAACCTTCGTCATCGTAAGACATGCTCTTTCCTATCCAAAATCTCAACAACAGTATCTCCTCGTAGGTTAAATCTTGACTATCTAAATGCGGTTCTAATCTGATAATGTGGTTCGGGTCTTTCACATATTTATGAAGCATAGATATGTGGAATACATTGTGAACACGAGACATACTTGGAGGTAACGCGAGTCTATAGGCTCGTTTCTTATTCGGTCAAGAATCTCAAATGGACCAACAAACCTGGATTGAGCTTTCCTCTTTTCCCAAATCTTGTAACTCCTTTCCATGGAGAAATACGTAACAATACATGATCTCCAATATTAAACTCCACGTCCTTTCTATGAAGATCAAAGATAACTCTTTTGTCGATCTTGTGAAGTTTGAATCGTTGTCGAATCATTTGGATCTTTTACGTAGTCATGCGTCTTAATTACGGTCCCAACAATGTTGCTTCTCCCACCTCGTCCCAAAGATCTTTGGAAGCGACATTTTAAATCCATACAACGCCTCGAATGGAGCCATGCCTATACTTGCTTGATAACTTGTTGTTATAAGAAAATTCCACCGATTGGTAGGTACTTATCCCAACTTCCTTTGAAATCTAGGACACGAGTCTTAATAGATCTTCAAGGGTTTGAATAGTCCTCTCTCGATTGTCCATCCGTTTGAGGATGGTATCTTTGAATCAGAATCGTAAATCCGTGCCCATAGCTTTCTCGCAAGCTAACCCAAAATCTTGAAGTGAATCTCTGGGTCACGATCCGAAACTATGGATCTTGGCATGCCATGCAAAATATAATCTCATTCACGTACATACGAGCAAGACTTTCAAGGGATAAGTCTAGCGTATTCGGTAAGAAATGGGCAGACTTGGTTAATCTATCAATAATAACCCAAATTGCATCTATGCCTTGAGAAACTTTGGGAAGTCCTGTAACAAAATCCATAGTAATGTGTTCCCATTTCCATTAGGAATCTCAAGTGGTTGCAATGGACCTTTTGGCACTTGATGCTCGCCTTTTTACGTTGACGGAGTTAAACATCTTGAGATAAACTCCGCAATCTCTCTCTTCATATTGTTCCACCAAAATGTATGTGAATATCATGATACATTTTGGTACTCCCGAGATGGATTACCAAGCGGGGTGTTGTGTGCCTCCATCATGATTTTATGCTTTCAGTCGAGAATCGTTAAGAACATGAAAGTCTAGAATTGACTCAAGTATTCCTTCCTCATCAATTCTTGCTTAGGAATAGCTCCTTCTTGCACTTTCTTCTTCATACGCATTAGCCCCGGTCAAGTAGCTTGGCGACTTTAACTTTATCGATTAAAGTCGGTTCTACTTGTATATTCACCATCATTATGTGGGTTCACGGAGTCTTTAATTCTACCTCCATCCTTTGCAAGTCATACAAAATGGGCCTTTGCGTTGACAATATCGCACTTTCGTACTTGCATATGATCTTCTACTTAATGCGTCGCCGACTACTACGTTCGCTTTTCCAAGATGATATTGAATAGTGTAATCGTAATCTTTTAATGACTCGACCAACGTCGTTCTTAGCATGTTGAGTTCTTTTGGGTGAAGAAATATTTGAGGCTTTTATGGTCCGTATAAATCTCCACTTTCTCTCCATACAAGTAGTGTCTCCATATCTTCAACGTGAATACATCACGCTTAACTCTAGATCATGAGTAGGATAATTCCTCTCATATTCTTTGAGTTTGTCGTGAGGCATATAGGCTATGACTTTCCCATGTTGCATGAGAACACATCCTAACCCCTTGCGGAAGCATCATTTTGTAGATACTTGAATCCATCAAGAACCGGATGGTATTGTTAGAATAGGTGCCAAAATGAGTCTCTTCTTGAGCTCTTGGAAACTCTTCTCACATTCTCGCTCCATATGAATTTTGTATCTTCCAAAAGTCGGTGAGTTAGCAGAGTAGCGATTCGAGAAAATCCTTCCACGAATCTCCGATAATAACAATTAAGCCCAGAAAGTCTGCGTACTTGATCATGAAACTTGGTTGCTCCCAACTTTGTATTGCTTCAATCTTGGCAGGGTCAGCAGATACTCCTTGTTTTGACACCACGTGCCCAAGGAATGCTACTTCCTCAAGCCGAACTTCGCATTTCTTGACTTGGCATAAAGCTTGTGTTCACGAAGTCTTTGTAGTACCGACTTGAAAATGGTGCTCATGATCTTCACGACTTTTGGAATAGATGAGGATGTCATCAATAAAGACAACAACGAACTGATCAAAATATTCCTTGAATACACGGTTCATCATATCCATGAAAGCAGCAGGAGCATTAGTCAATCCAAAAGACATGACCAAGAATTCATAATGCCCGTGTCGAGTCACGAATGCCGTCTTTGGAATATCCTCGGTTTTAATCTTAAATTTGATGATATCGAGCTAAGATCAATCTTTGAAAAGAATTGCGCTCCTTATGGCGGTCGAAGCGGTCATCAATGCGAGGTAGCGGATACTATTCTTGATGGTGACATGGTTCAATTCTCGATAGTCAATACAAAGTCGCATACTCCCGTCTTTCTTCTTTACTGAATAAAGCAGAGCACCTTGAGGAGGCGTCTTGGGGACGAATGAAACCGATGTCTAATAATTCCTGTAGTTGGACTTTTAACTCACGAAGTTCAATAGGAGCCATTCGATATTGGGTTTTAGAAATGGGCTTTGTGCGGTTCAAGGTAAATAAAGAATTCAACATCACGTTACGGGGTGACCGGGAAGCTCTTCAGGAAATACATCAGGGAATTCTCTAACCACATAAATATTATTCAAATCTGACTTGTCTTTATTCAAATCCATAACATGGGCTAAGAAAGCTTGACATCCGTTTTTCAATAAACAAATAGCTTTGTGGCTTGATATGACAGTGACTGATTTTAGTGGTTTAGTGGTTTGAATTCGTATGACAGGTTGGTTAGGAATATGAAAACTAACAACCTTACGAAAACAATCAATTTTGGCATGATGAGTGGTTAACCAATCAATTCCTAAAATCACATCAAAAGCAAGTATCTTTAAAGAGATAAGATCAGCAGGTAATGTGATAGTGCCAACTTGGATCATGCAAGATTTATAAAGCTGTAGATGTGAAGGTTTCACCCAACGGAGTTTCAACAGATAAATCAAAATCTAATTTCTCCGAGTCAAGTTTAAACGTTGAGCACAAGCGGAGAGATAAAAGAATGGGTAGAACCGGTATCTAGTAAGGTATAAACTTCGCAAGAATTCAAGATTAGCTTACCGTGATCACCTCGTTTGGGTTCCTCACGTTTTGTCCAACACGACAAACGCTTCTTCCAGAACCGTGATTTCGACTTATCCGGGATGACCCTTGGAATCACCACTCTCTTGAACTTGGTTTCGCGATAGTACAATCTCGGCGATGTGGCCTTCCTTTCCATGGTTGTAACATACCTTGGATTGTTGTGGACGGTTTGGTGATATGTCCCTCCTTCCGCATTTGTAACATCTAAGCAAGGCCGTCGTTCTCCCCCTAGCATTTGTTGTTGGTCTTTGGTCCGCCGTTGATATCTTCCCGTCATTGTTGAATCTTCTCTTTCGAAATTTCCACTTGAGTCACCTCTCCTATTATCATTTCCACGATTACCACCACGAGTGGTTACCGCTTTGTCCGTATTCTTTCCTCCTCATTTGGTTATCATTGTTTACGATGACTACCCCGATTATGGTCCCTCGGTTGAGTATACTCACTATCTCGCTCTAATAAGCGAGCCCCATTGACAACATCCGAATACGAGAGAAAATTTATGAGAGATAAGGTATTGACGAATCTCGGTTTTAGACCCTTCCGAAACATCGCGCGTTATTAGTTCCTCATTCTCCACCAAATGAGGTGCAAACCTGGATAATTCTGCGAACCTTGCCTCGTACTGAGACACCGTCATGTTGTTCTGTTCGAGTCTAATAAACTCTACCTCCTTCATATGACGAATACTTTCTGGAAAGTACTTGTCATTGAACGATTCTGAAATCTTTCCCAAGACATGTTTAAGCATCCGTTGGTACGCTTCACGAGACTCCACCAAGAATCTGCTTCACCACGAAACATAAAGGTGGCGAATGGAACCTTTTGTTCCTCTGTGCAACCCAAGACATCGAATATCTTGGTAATTTGCTTGACCCACGTTTTCGCCTTGATCGGATCCGGCTTTCCATGGAAATCTGGTGGTCCCAACTCTTTGAATTGTTTGGCTGTGACAAACCGCGCGTTTCTATCATTTCCACCCGTATTTTGTACACGAGTCTCCTCGTCGATTTTGCATGAACCGCAAAAAGCTTCTAAACATCCGTCTTTCATCATTTGCTCGATTGGCGTTGTTCACGGGAGGAACATTGCCACTGACAGTTGCGTTCTCCTCGTTGGTGAGTCAAAGGCGTCTCCACGGTCTCATAAACTCCATTATTAACGTTCTCGGTGCCCATTCTTAAATCTTCGCATATAAAACAAGGGTTAATTAAACAAATTAACATATCACATAATATCCTATATTATGACTTGAGCCAACAAATAAGCTTAGGTAGGACACACTAGCGAAGGATTTACTCGTCTCTCCTCCTAGTTCTATTCCTCGATCTCACTTGGAGATCATATCCCTAACTCTCGATACTAATTGCATGACGCCCCCAAAATAGGTATACAACACCCATTCCGAGTCACCAAAATATATGGTATAGAAAGCAAATTACAACTTTGATAATACAGATGTCGTGTAGAATACGACACAATCTGTTTTGTGAGTTTGAATACAAATATTGTCTTACAGGCATAATATACACACCCAAATAAGTCCTCATTAATTATTCATACACTATTTTACGTAAAATAGTGAGGACAACTAAAACATCTTCCTAGAACCATTACTCCATACCCCGACTCGATCATGCTATGTTCTCACCTCCTGAGAAGAAAAATGGAACAAAAGGAAAAGGGTGAGCTCAACTAGCCCAATAAAGAATATTATGACTAAGATAATATACAACAAATTATCGTTAGTCTTCAACAGGGAAAAATCTAATAGAAAACAATAGACAACAAGTTTTAGATCAACAAATGCAGCGAAAACGACAATCCATTAGAAGAGTCACGTAGAGAAAGAATTCTACTGTCTTCTAAGGTTTAAAAGTCCATCATCAATAGTTTATTCCTGTAATAACAATCAATATACATCTTTAATCATCTTTGCACTACAGCCAAAGATATTCATTTGTATAGATCAGTTATTGGTCATGTTCATCTCAACACTGCTCATCTTTTGCACTACGGGCCAAAGATATTCATTAATTAATCATTCATCTTTTGCACTACTGAGCCAAAGATATTCATTTATATCACCATTTAGGATGAGGATGATGAAAACATTTTTAAATAAGCGAATCCGGTGAAACAAAATGACAAGGATTAAGGATTAAGGATTCGTATTTTGTTTTACCCATGTCCAAAAATACTTGAAAATAATCATATTGGTGTAAAATTCAAGAATGATCAAAACATGGATACAATCAAAGCTAGTATCCGAATAGATATTTTGGACAAATTTTTTTTTTTTTTCTATTGAATAGTGCAGTATTCGTGAGTAGTGTCAGATTCGTGAATAGTCAGTATACCCCAAACACAACAAGTTCCAAATTTGATAAAAAGTTCACCAATACTTGAAGATAATGATATTGAAAGAAAATATCATTTAAGAAGAAAATAATACCCTTACCTCAAAATAAACCGTATCATTTGAATTTCAGATAGTCTTTGTGAAACCCGCATAGTATAAGCAACACTCAAAGTATACTCACAAGAATACGCTTGATAATTTAGAGAGAAAGAGAAAACTTAGTTTACGGTGTGATTTTCAATTCTAACTTAGCCCTTTATTTATAGGGAAATGTTAGAACGCCAAAGGAGACTAAATTAATAAATTATTATTATTTACCAAATATTCAAGCCCACCACCAAGGAATCTGATTTTAGCCACCAACCACATGTTAAAGATGCTCACCAACCTTTGCAAAACGTTTTTCTTGAAAATAATAATTAAAATTTCCAAAAATCAATTACTTTGGAACTCCGAAACATCAATAATTCACAATAAATATCCCTTTTATCAGAAAATTCAAATCTCACGTTTTTTTATAGGAATTTCAATTCTCTACAACTTTGCAGAAATTTTTTTTTTCCAAATTCCAAACAGAAATTATCCAAAATCCACAAAGCAAGCAATTTTACGAGTCTATAATAAATTTTCTATCAAGAAATTGTGTCCACCGACACACAAAACATATATTAAACATTTAATGCCACAAAATACTCTACCTCCTCATATACTCATATATCCCACATTCATTATAAAATATCACCGTTAATATATTATTAAAATAATATATTTAAATGAATTATTTTATCGAAAAAGATAAAATATTAATTTTCAACAATTGTCACATTAAAAATTTTCTCCATATATATCCACATAAAATAAATATTTTCTTTATCATAATAATCAATAATTAATTATTCAAAATAATATTCTGAGAATCACAAGATCGACAACTGTGTAGTCTCAGGAAAGTGGGGCTTTTCAATAAGGATTTTTTCCTTACTTGGTGGCATTGATTAGGTGGCCAAACCTCTCCTTAGACAGAACTTTCTAGACATTGCCAATAATGTTATCTCGATAATATTATTCAAATAATATGAATTATTGATTTGATAATGGAAAATCTTTGCGTAATGACAATTATTGAAACAACAAAGAATACAAAATATCAATTGAAGAATTATTGAATCAATAAAATATAATATTGAGCAAGAATCATGTAATAATTATTGAGTAGTGCCTTCTACGTAAGGATCAATAATTCAATAATATCATGCAATACTGGTGTCTTCTTTGTGACCACCAGCGCGTATTCATCGTATTTTAACCACCAGGTAACCCAACAAAGTGTTAAGCGGTAACAATTTACGTCGTTATTTATAAAACTCAATCTTTGTCGCTTTCCTTCATCCAACCGTTTTTCCAGTTATGGGGCCCACCATGATCAATGCACTGGCGTCGTCAGACGGAGATTCCTCGATAAAAAAGAATATTCCACCACCAAACGAATATTCCCCAAATAATAATGAATATTTTATAACCACTTGTTTATTTTGTAAACTTTGCATATTTCACCCATAACCAAAGAATTATATCAAATTAACCCTTATTAATTTAGAATAATGAATAAAGGAAAATTCAATTTTATTTATAATAAGTTGAGGTCTTTACAAAATATTTGTGTTAAATTATTACTATAATGTTCTACAAAAAGTTATATTTCAATTTGTTATTAACTAATTTATGACATTCTAAAATTTAAATTTAAATTAATTTAAGTTTTTAAATAATAATTTTATTGACAATATTACTTTTTAAAAACTTTATAATATTAGTTTTTTTTACAAGTTAAAATTACTATCTTTTTTTAGAACAGTTTGGAAAAGAAGTTAGAGGTGAAAGTGAAAAATGACCTGCCTGACCGTTCTTTCCCCTCACTAGATCACCCGCTGTACCCCTAGATCGGCGCATCTCAAGGTCTGCTCACTAGATCGCTCGCGGTACCCATAGATCGGCGCATCTCAAGGTCTGTTGCACCTCTCTTTCCCCTAACTCAGGTCAACCCTCTCACACCTCTTTCCCCTCTCTCTCGACTCCCTCTAACCCTAGCGGCTAGCAGTAATGGCGGCATAGTGGTGGCGACGTGGCGGCATAGTGGATATGATGGATATCGGCGCCTCGAATATCTCTCTGCAAATCAATTCATGGATATGATGGATATCGGCGGCGGCGGAGATGTAGACGAAGAAGTGTCAAGACGGGTCCAAGTTCGGTTCGTAACGAAACTGAAGCCTCCTCTCAAAGCTCCCAACACTTCTATTACTATTCAATCTAATCTCACAAGATTGGGCCTTTCTGCTGTTCTCAACAGTATTCTTAAAGCATTAGCAGGTATATTATACTTTACATATCTTTTACAATTTACACACACTTCTCTATCTTTATATATCATATTATCATCAGTAGTTTATTTTATTTTGTTTTTTTACTATGTTTTACTTTAAAATTTATTCGTCATATAATCAATATAATACTTAGATGTAATTATGTAAGGTATGTGAATTTGGTAAAGAATGTGCTTATTTTGTTACTGACAAAATTATATTCATGGCCAAAGTACAATCCAACCAATGTAGGACTTGTTATGAAAATAAGATAATAAGTTCAGCTAATAGCGTGGGAAATTGTTTCATAAGATTGAGAACTACTTTAAACGAATTAGTGGAGGGGAGGGGTCACCGGAAGTTCATGTTAGCACACACACATTATCAATACTGTTATGTGGATCTATGTGGTAACAAACGCTTTAGTACTTCATCATACACAATTACTTGCTTTGTCTTTGTCTTAAACTGACTCTACATAACCAGGAGTTGATGATGTTGATTGGAAACATGAACCTTTCAATTTTTTGATTGACAGAGAGTTGGTTCGCATGTCACTTGAAGAATTTCTTCTTGCCAAGGGCATTTCCGCTGTACGTTTATTTCTGAAACATTTTTTTTCTCTTCTATTTACTTTGTTTTATAGTAACAATTGCTTCTAATCGGTAAAACTTTCCCTTAATTATTTGTCAATTTTTTTCTGATTGAATGGGAGAAAAAAGAAGTTAAAGTGCTTCATGAACACTTTGAGCATAAAATCCATGATAATTAAATCAAAACTTTCACTTGTTACCTGTTTTGAAAATTTACTACTTTATTGAAATACTTGATTTCCTTTCGACCAGTCCATTGGATTCAGTTAGTTCGTATAAGGTGTGGCTTTGTGCGAAAACTGTTAATATGGTTTAGAAGTAGGAAGGAACCATAAGCAATAGTCTCTCTGTTTGGAAAAGGAGACCTTCCTTTTCTTTGACCTTTTATTTTTCTTGCAAAAATTAAGTGTATATAAGACATGCTTATTTGACATTATTTAGGGGCAAAAATGTATGTTCCACACAAATCTTAATATTTGGGGAAATAAATAAATAAATAAAGTAAGAATATCAAAATAATAAGAATAAATATATAAAGCAAGACTATGATGATAAAAAAGAAATAAGACTCTCATTTCTAGATGAAGGGAGTAGAAGTACTATATATTGATGACATATGTCATTTTGTTTGTATTTTTCCCCTTCATTCCTAACTACTGTTTGTGACGATTACAGGAGAAAATATTAGAGATTGAATACATTAAAGCTGTAGTGCCACGAAAAGAAGAAGAACCTTCTTTATATGATGATTGGGTCAGTGCAGTTGATGGTTCAAATCTCGGGTAAGCATGTGAAATTTGTTACAATATCATGGGTACGTCACATTAACTTAAGTGAGTATTGCACACTTGATGCTTGATCTTTTTGCTTCCCTTGTAACTTAATAATTTAGACTTACACATGTACACTGGCAGGTTTGTTTTGACAGGGTGCTATGATGGTTTAGGAAGGTAATATTTTGAGAAAATCCTTAGCTACTTGATATTGGAACTTTGTAAGCATACTTTTATGTGATTGTTTGTTCATCGGTAGAAACCTGACAAATGTGGATACAGTTATTGTTAGGGTATGGAAAGGTGCTGGTATATGTACACATATATTAGAGGGACACAATGATGCAATTACTTCAGTTAGTATTGTCAACAACAAAGGTAAAATTTTAAGCATATTTTTCTCCAACATGCTTATATCTTCTGCTTCTTTTTTTCTTTTTGTCTTTTTTTCCTGAATTTATATCTTA
This sequence comes from Panax ginseng, assembly GCA_020205605.1. Lineage (NCBI taxonomy): Eukaryota > Viridiplantae > Streptophyta > Magnoliopsida > Apiales > Araliaceae > Panax > Panax ginseng. The sequence goes on along the minus strand of CM035127.1, from coordinate 35,114,811 downwards.
TGCTTTTGCTGTTATGATTTTTATTAAGGTCTATTTTTTTTTTCCAGAATGGTAATGTTGGCTGCTTTTTAAGGTAATGTGTTCCACTTTAGTTATCAACGAAATGCTAAAATTTCTGAGAATGATTGTTTCTAGATTTGCTAGTTTTGGCTAACCTTGTTGTCCAGTGTCTGTTTGACAGTAGGTTACTTAATTGTCTCATATCAGTATTTCCTTTGTGTTGCACAAAATTAATTTGTGGGGCTATTCGTTCATCGTTTACTTGAGTTTCTTGTTCTGAAATTCACATTTATAAAATTATTCGGTGCTTGTTGAAAATTTTCCCTGCATGGTTATTACCCTCATTTCGTTCATAAATGTGCTAGAAAGGTATTAATGTTGCAGAGGTGGAGGTAATGGAAGAGTTGTCTTAGTCACCCTCATACATAATGTAGGAACCTTGCTTTCCTATGTTCAAGAGTGTTAAATGATGCAGAAGGTGCAAGCTTCACTTAATATCATGCATTTAGATGACTACAATCTTTGAGCAAGAACAGAGTAAATCAAGTAATTAATGTGTTCGTTCTATGTTTACATCATATTCTGATTTTACGGTGTCTGGTGATAGGTAATTTGATAGTTACATGTTTAAATTATGTTAAGTTTTGTTTATTATTACCTTTAAACTTGCAGATTATGATGCAACTGATACTCTTTGGAAGTTGAAATGCTGTATTTTTGTTTGTACACTTGGTTACTTTAAGTTACTCCGTTATTTTATTGAATTATGTTTTTCTTTTGCAACAGTTTTGAGACATACTTGAACAACAAGCAAATGTCTGGGTAAGTTGATATCACTTCTTAAAACTAATAGCCATTGTTTTTTTGTTGTTTATACTTGTTGTCTTTATTATCAAATTTCTATTTGTTGCTTGGTGAAACAATGAATACTTTCACTAATGAAGACTTTGATAACTATTATTTTAGAGGATCTGATGTTCAATACCATTATTTGTTTCAGCTTCTCAAAGCAAGCACGAGTGTACTAGTTGGTCGTTAGAGTTATGTTCTAAAGTTTCATGTTATAAAAAAAATCTTTGCTAGTGCATTTATTAGTTGGCTTGTTGAAGATGGGATGCAATTTTGAGAACAAACCTTTAATTTATCTTTGTATAATGATGTGTGCTCCCCCTCCTAATTGGTGGTCAAAAGTACATGTTGATATGAATGCCTTCTTCTTTTTGAATGATTGTTGACCTCGAAATGTCTGTTAAAATCCTTAGTAGTTGGATAAATTACCCGTTACCATTAGACTTGTGCAACTACTATTGCAAAGTGACATCAAACAGTCGCATTAAGTGTTATTTGTGGCTGTTCTTATGAACAAATATACGAATGGATATCCATATTTTATTTAGGTGGGATAATACTTTTATTAACTCTGTTTCGTTTTTGTGCGGTATAAATGCCTTTTTGTTTTTGTTGATCATTTCTTGTACATTTTATTTGCATTCTGTTAAGCAATTGAATCAGTCAATAGCAATCAGACATCATTGGATGTCTTTTTTTAAATTAAGTTATTTGGATAACCAAAAATTTATGCATTGACCTTCTAAAGATTAATAGCTTTTTGAAAGAGCAGATGTTTTGGCTATAAATGTTGTTGTGCATTTGAACGTAAAGGTTGTTTATTCAAAAGCACACATTCTAGAAAATTATGTTTTAACATGCCAATTTGTCAAATGGCTTTTGAATTTGACAATTTGTATATCATTACCGGTTGCTAGCACATTTAAGAATTGGTTAGGGAGTGCTTCCCCCGCTGGGCATTTTGTTTCTGTGGCATTTTAAATCTCTCTGTGTTTCTTTTTCAAAGGAGTTTCTCATCTTTATTCCATCTTATTTGATCTTAATTGCAGTGAAGAGGTGGTTGTAGCAGCTGAGGTACCTGCTCAAGCTCTAGGAGAAAGCATGGACATCATGACAGCCCTACAGCTTGTGCTTAGAAAATCACTTGCCCATAGTGGGCTTGCTCGAGGTCTTCATGAAGGTGCAAAGGTGATTGAGAAGCATGCTGCCCAGTTATGTGTTTTAGCAGAGGACTGCAACCAGCCGGACTATGTCAAGTTGGTCAAATCACTTTGTGCTGACCACAATGTAAGCTTGATTATAGTCCCCAGTGCGAAGACTTTTGGTGAATGGGCTGGTGTAAGTTTTAACTCTATTCCTTCCCAATTTGCTTGTCTATATCTTACAATGTTTAATGGACAAGACCATTCAGTGAGTTCCATTTGTATTCTTGCTATTTTGGTTGCTGACTTGTTAGAGTACGTAAATAAAAGTTACCATGTCCTTCCGGCCAAAGAAGGAATCACTGATAATGGCATGTCTTCAAACCACATTTGCCCTTGGTTATTGCCATCTTGTTAAATCTGTTATTTAGTTACATTTGTTGTTCCATAATTTTTGCAAAATACTAATCTTGCATTATGAACTAATTTGGTTTTTTGATTTGCAGATAGAGTTTTTTCTAGAAGGTCAATAACCACAAGGTTGAAGGTTTTAATTAAGCATTTTCATAGGATATGGTTTTCAGAATTTTAGCTTTTTGGATTATATAATTTGGTTTTGTGGAACTTAGATTATTTAAGCAACTGTTTATTGCTTACCTAATTCGGTATTTTGTTGAATAAGTGAATCTACTATTTTTTATAAGATAATTACTTTTTATTTTAAATGTTTATTGTCTTTTGTCTCTTATGTTATATACAGGTGTAAAGTTGATTTAAAAAGCTCACTAAATGTATTATATTTTTTTATTGAAAATTGTTAATGTAATAATACATTTTAAATGTCAAACAACTTAATATGACCATCACATCAGCACGATTTATAATCATTTATTGACAAATAATATTTGGTTATTTCTTGTCACTATTAATAACTTTTTTTGTGACGAGATGTATCATCACCATAAAAATTTAATTAGTGACATTGAAAAATGTGTCCCAAAAAGTAACTCTTTGGTGACAAATTATTTTGTAATGTTATTTAAAATATGAAATGACAACGACATAATTGTCATGTTAAATATATTATTAGGTGACGAATTGTTCTGTCGTCATTTATGTTCTTATTTTTGGTGACGATAAACACAATAACATGAAAGAATAATCATAAATATGACAATATTATCGTCATTAAAATTAGATGATTTAAATAGAGTAATATATTTTCGTCACTAAAACAATATCATTTAATGACGAAAAAAGATTATCGTCATTTAATGCACTAAGTTTTGATGACGAAACATAATATAGAGTGGCGAAAGTTTCATTCAAATAGTGACGCTATTAACGTCACTAAAAGTAATTAATTATAGTGACAATGGTGTAGATCGTCACCATAAGTTAAAACATTTAGTGACGACATCCAATATTGTCAAATAAACCTAATACCACGTTCATACGGTGACGATCTCTGTGACGATTAACACTCGTCACCAAATGTTTTAGTGACGAAAAATAAATTTTATGTGACAAATTTTAGCGTCATTTTTTGTGTGATTTCTTGTAGTGGTTGTTGCTGTTGTTATTGTTGTTTTTCATCTCTTTCTTGTACCGAGATATGGCCTGAAATGCACCCTCCACAGATCCTTCTTGACTCATAAGCCTCCTTTGTTCTTGAGCCTGTAATGCATTCAACAGCTCTGCCAAGGTGATGTTTGACACATCTTTTGAGTTTTCTAGAGATGATATTGTAGTCTCAAACTTTTCAGGAACTGTTATAAAAATTTTCTGAACTATTCTAGAATCAAAAAAGTCCGTACCAAGAAGTCTTACTTTGTTAACAATACTAAGAAGTCTGTCTGAGTAATCCTTGATTGTTTCTGATTCTTTCATCCTTTGCATCTCAAATTCTCTAATCAGGTTCAACACTTGCATACCTTTGACTCGTGCATTTCCTTCATATTCCTTCTTCAGGAAGTTCCATATTTCGTATGTTGTCTTCAGTATCATAATTCTGGTGAAAATTGTAGATGAAACAACTGCAAATAGACTAGTTTTTGCCTTTGATTTCCTTTGCCTCCTCTCATTGTGTTGTTTTATCTGTGCCATAGTTGGATTGTCGGACAGGGGAGGAAATTCATATTCCTCACTCACAGCTTCCCACAGATTACTAGCATCAAGGTAGGCTTCCATACGGACTGCCCACACTTGATTATTTATTCCATCAAACACTGGAGGAGCCAGTGCATTCAGTGAAGCTTCTGAGATCATTTTGGATATTGTTTGTTTGTTGGTGTATAGGCTCACTCACTTCATAGGTTGCTCAGGAACTTGGCTTTGATACCAATTTGTGGTTTTGATAGAAACAAAGTGTAAAAACTCTCAGGAAACAAAAGAACATTGAGGCATCTAAAGTTATATTTTATTAAGCTTCAAAACACTTATTTATACTGACTAGCTTAAAATGAAAAAACATAAAAAATGCAGCTTAATATGCTACCTGCAGATACCTCCTAAAAAATAGCAACAAACCTGCTACCTATAAATACTTCTAAAAAATAGAAACAAACCAACAAATACTTCCTGAGAAATAGGTAAATCTTCCACATAACTAACTTATTTGACTATTTCCACTAAAATCTACTAAGCTCCATGTCAACAGCTCCTGAGACATGTCTCATTCAACAGGTAATCATGAATTCAGGAAAGTTATTATGAATATATATATATATATATATATATATAAAGTATATACGGTTAGTATAATATATTATATATATTATTCTTAATAATTTTATAATTAAAATAAAAGTTTATTCTAATTTTAAAATAAAAGGTTTATTTTAATCATAAAATAAAAAAGGTTTATTTTAATTTTAAAATTAGATTTCATGCTAACTAATTAGAGTTGGAATTGGATTCCATGATAATTAATTGAAGTTGAAATTGGATTCCATGTTTCCTTAAATAAAGGAGTTTATTTAAATATGATATAAGATTTCATATTATTCAAAATAAAGGAGTTTATTTGTGAATAGGAAAGAAAATCCGTGTTTTCCTAAATAAAAGAGTTTATTTAAGATATGAAAAAAGATTTCATATTACCCAAAATAAAGTAGTTTATTTTGACTTGGAATTGGATTCCATAACTAATTAAAATAAATAAGTTTATTTTGATTAAAGATTTTGATTAAAATAAAATAGTTTATTTTATTCAAAATTGGATAAATTAAAATAAAAGAGGTTTATTTTGATTTAAATTTGGATTAAAATAAAGAAGTTTATTTTGATTCAAAATTAGATTTTATACTAACTAAATTTGCCCATTAAATGATATCAATATATATATATATATATATATATATATATATATATATATAATGAATTTTATTATTCATGAGATGAATGTTATTTATTGATGCATATGGTGATGTGTATGATAATAAATGAGATTTATTATGGACTATTGACCAATGTGATTGGATTTTATTTTAGTTGGATGCATGAATGTATGAGTTTTATTAAATGGGGTCTCTGCGTACTCGCCTTCTCTAATTTTTTAATATAAATTCTATCTCCTTCTATGTACTTCCCTATTTAACGATCAAGGTTTCTATTTATTTTAAAATAGTTTTATAATAGGAATAGTTAGAATTAATTTTGAAGAATTGGAGATCAAGGATCAAGAAGCGCTTGAAGACTTGGTTTGTAATGGAGCAGGGGTTTAAATGTAATAGTTATATTTAAATATTAATTCTTGCACCCCTAGGGTTTGACCTTTTGGTTCACTTGGTGGCTCTAGTGAAACCAAACTAGAATAAAAGTCCATAATCAATCTAGGTAGAATATAGTATTCTATATGTGCATGCTTATACTATATATATTATGTATTATGCAAACATGCTTCGCATGTTAATTAATATAATATTATATATATATATATATATATATATATATATATATATATATATATATATATATATATATGTGTGTGTGTGTGTGTGTGTGCATGTGCGCTAAACAAGATGAGACAAATTAATAACAAACCCCTCAAATATTTTATATTAAGTTGTAACGTTCAAAGATATTTGGAATATCGAACATCGTCTTTTAGCATGATAGAAACAATAGAGTATTGAATATTTAATATGAGTTTGTTGTGCACACACAAGGCAAGTATTAAATATTTAAGATGTTATTTTTATTATATATGATGTTTATAAGGAATTGAACATTATTTCTTTGTTGTGCACACACAAGGGTTGTAGTTTTCTATTCACTTATATGAAAATGATGGGTCTGACTTAACTTAAATTATTTTAGTTCGGATGTGCACACACTTGACCATTATGATTTAAGAGGCAAAATACAAGGAGTTGCATAGTTGATGTAATTGACAAGAGTTGTCTACCTATTTATTTATATATAGTTTGTTGTGCACACACAAGGCTATATACATTTAAAATGGGATCCTTATTCTCACTATCATATCTTTAATTAGATATTGCCGAACTATATATATTGAGGGTAATATAGTTTGAAGAAAATAGTGGGAGATAGCAATTTAAAACAAGACCTAAATTATTTTGGTAATTAATAAAAGAATGTATGCTAAAATGTTGTTAATTATAAATTCATTTACAGAATTTTACAATGTCTAAATTACTAACACTGCATAGCATATTAGATGCTAAATTAACCGGACCGAATTAAACGGATTGGTTAAAGAAATTGAGAATAGTTCTCACGGCTGAAAAGCTATCTTATGTCCTTAATAAGCCTACCCCTGCAATGGTTGTAGATAATGCCTCTGAGGAAGAGATTGCTATTTTTAGAAATGGCAAGATGATGCACAGTTGGCTCAATGCATCATGCTCGCATCCATGAGTAACGAGCTTCAGCGTCAGCATGAAACTATGGATGCTCCTACTATATTCGTGCACATCAAGTAGTTGATGGTGAAGAAAGTAGGACTGATAGATATAGATATCTAAGGAGCTCTTCTGATCTAGAATGACCGATGACATTACAGTACAGATAAAAGTCCTTAACATTATCAATTTGATTGATCAATTAGGACAATAATTTTTTTTTTATGGATGGGGAGTTGTGCCAAGATTTGATCTTGCACTCACTCCCGGACTCTTTTCACAATTGTTGTGAATTTTTCATATGAACAAGCTAGATATCAGCCTCGCTGATTTGCTTAACATGTTGAAAAATGTTGAGAGTCACTTTCCAACCAAGAAAGACCAAGTCTTACTGGTAGGAGCCAAAGGATCTTCTGAAAAGAAGAACGATTCAAAAAAGGTAAATAGAAAGGCAAAAATAAAGGATAATAAGAACAAAAACTAATACGGATAGCAAAGGAGTTTGCTTCCACTGTAATAAGCCTGGACACTGGAAAAAAACTGCAAGAAGCATTTTGTAGAGGCTAACCAGAAGAAGCTTAGTGAAGTTTCGGGTACAAATACAATTTTGTTCATGATTTAAAATAAATTTTTCTTTAAGTCAAGTTTCTACTTGGGTATTGGATACCAACTTTGGTTATCATAAATATAGATTTATGAAGGGACCAAGCAAAAGTAGAAATCTAAACAAATATAAGTAATCCTAGGTGTGACAACCCAGAAATTCGGATTATCCAGAATTTAGGTTTAAAGAATTAGTTATTAATAAAACTAATTTTTATTAATACTATTTTGTGCTATGTGTTTATTAATCGTTCTAAAATCTAGGATGATTATAAGTCGGGAGTATTCTGGCTACGAGCTAGTCTGAGCAAGTAAGAATTTTCAAGACGAAAATAAAAGTTTTTCGGGAACAAAATATTTTCGGGGAAAAAGACGAAATATACTATTCATCCGTTTCTGCTCGGAGATTTATTTTGAAATTCTGAGAAGTTATAGATTACGTTTAATTTTGAGACGTGATGGAATATTTAATAATATTTCAGTTATGACAAAAACGAAGTTTTCACCTGCGGACTCAAAACCTAAGGGTTAGGAAAAGTGAGTTCCGAGGATTTTATGATCACGTATAATCATTAGGGTAATTATGCGTGAGAATTCGAGGATAATACTAGTTATTATATGAGTATAGTAAGAAGATTAGTGCGACGTATAATACGAATATCGTACGAACTATATACGAAGGAAATACGAGAATACGAGAATGAGATGGGTAGAATACTATAATTCTTAATGAACTTTGAGTTCATGGACTTTGTAGAATCTAATTGGACTTGGATTATGTCAAGCCCAACGCTTTGTGAAATCAAGCCTAAGATAGGCCCAATAAGAATTAGGGTTAAGGCCCAAACCAAGAAAAGAAACCGCGAATCGAACCGATGGGTAAACGGATGGGTAAAACCAATGGGGCAACCCATGGGGTGACCCATGGGGCAAGAGGGGGGCCACTTGGCCACCAAGTAAGGGTGGAGGCCAAGTTTACTTGGTGGCTAAGTGTTGGAGGAGGTGTGAATAGTAACTTTAGGGGCGAAATGACTATTTTCCCCCAAGCTTTGAAAATCTATAAATAGGAAGCTTAATTTCATTTTTTTGGATTTTGAAAAATCCTCACACTAAAGAGAGAGAGAGAGCTCGGATGGGAAGGAGAAGGAGGAGGAAAAGATTGCCCGCGTACAAACTTTGTCCGACGGGAGAAGATTGAAGAACGGTAATCCGAAACACTAGACTTTTATAAATTTTCTTTAAGTTTTTATGTTTAAAAACATAACTTAATGAGAATAAGAAGTAGATGATGTTAGGTTTGATTTCATATGGTTGAAATCATGAGAAATAAAGAAAATAAGAATTTAAAAGTTTAGTAAATAAATTTCTTAAGGAAGTATAAGATTCGTAATGAATTAGAATGACCCGAGTGGATTGTATGAATAAGTAGGGGAAATAAGTAAGGAATGATGTTCTATAACATCAACTTCCAATAAAAAGTGGAATCGTAATCCAAAATATCGATTAAAATGAAGAACGAACGAAGAACATGAAGAACACGCGAAGAACACGAAGAACGTTGTTGTGGACAAATTTAAAACCATCGTAGTGTAATTGTTATTGATGGACACGTTTAAAACTATCGTGTATAAGTTAGTTGCTTCGTGCTTGGTTAGGAACGATAGAAACGTTCATGAAGAACGGATTAAAACTTAGCTATAACGAAGTTATAGCGAAAATTTCGTAAAAGTTGAATGAGAATTAGAAAGTTAGTCAATGAACCCGAATGTGTAGGGTTTCATAAGAAAGTAAGAAAACATAGAAAACGTGAGTCGTGGACTCAAGAACGAACGAGTTTCGAGTTCGGATGACCGAATTACGGACGAACAAACAAAGAGCGTTAAAAGCGTAAAATGAACAAAGGGTGAAGATCAAGCGAATCGAATGGCACATTAACGGATTCAGAATGAAGTTCTGTCCGAGGGGTATTGAAGTACGTAAGATAAGGAAGAGAATGGCTTAGGAACGACCTCGTTCCGAGTTATAACGAAGGAGTTATGAGATCGGGAAGTGAGCATCTCAAAGAATTTATTTAACACTTAGAAAAATTTCTAGGGTTGTCTCTTGTAGCTTGCTAACTGGATAGGCTGTGGGAAGTGGTGCCTTGGCCATGAAAGCTTGTGAAACCCAGCATTTTATGAATAAAGAATTAATTTTCTCGAAATAATTTTTTTTTATATTATGGTGTGAATTTGAGATAATGTTATAGTTGTGGGTAATATTTATAAATTTTGCAAAGTATGCAAGTTGTCATATTATATTCGATTGGTAGGGAATATTCGTTTTAAGCGGAAATATTAGATTGACAACACAATCATTAGTGGACCTATAATGTAATTATTGTCGGATTGAGAAAACGACAAAAATATTTTATTGAAAATAACGGCGAAAGTTTTACCGTTGATACTGTTGAACTACTCGGTAGTAAAAGTATGCGATGTCTGGCGTTGTTGCATAGTAGCACACGGTATTGATTATTGATATTTATGTGAGAAGTCACTCAGTTTTGTTCAATTATTGCTACAATAGTTGCTGCATAGTATCTCACATTATTTGGTTCAATTATTGTTGATTTAGAAGTTTTATTTTATTCACGTAATAAAATAGAAACATCTTTTAATATAAAACAGAATACTTTATTAAAGTTATTCTATAAATAGAATATATTATATTTTATTATGCATAGTGTTTGCATAGTGCCCGCATAGTGTTTGCATAGTAAAAATCTTTTTATATAAATAGAATATATTATATTTTATTTAAAAGATTTTTCTTTAAATATGGACCGTCAGATTAAAGTAAATCAATCTGGACCGTTCATGGATTAATTACTATGCATTCCATTTTCCTATAAATAGAAGCTCATTCCTTCATTATTTTCTTACGAATTCACTGAACTCTAGAGAGAGAAACTATAGAGAGAGACTATAGAGAGATAGAAGAAAAGTTTTCTGCTACTTCACTACTCTTATATCAAGTATTATTTTATGGTAAGGGATATTATTCTTTTATATTCATGAAGAGAACTGTAGTTATTCCATTTCTTATTATTCTGTTGGAATAACCTGTATACGCGGAATACTCTATACTTGGTGACATTCTTCTACTATTCTGTTTGAATATCACATATTCGTAAGCTATCATTGGACTGGTTCCATTTTTATTATTTCGTCTTTATTATTACAGCCGGAATATCACATGCATGCTATCTGTTGGACTGGTTCCATCATTTATTATTCGCATTTATTATTACATTGGAACATCACATCGATTGTGAATTTCACGACACGGTTCCGTTATTATTAATACATTGGAATAACTGCCTATGCTATCACTGACATGCATGGAGATTTCTTTTGTTATTCCATTCGGTATTATACTCGATTGATTAAATTTTTTGACTTCTATACTCCATGAAATTAGTGGAATATCCTCGATATTTGCGCTTCATCCAATATCTTTTCATGGAAATATTCTTACGAGCATTCTTGAATTTTACTCTACAAAGATATCATGTTGACAATTTGGACGTTATTGGTTTCTGGACAAATTAATTCTTGAACTTGTTTAATTGAATTCTTATATCATTGTCATCATCCTCATGTTTATATTTATTGAAAGTCATCTGTGGCATGTAGTGCATAGATGGACTTGGTATGATTATGACCGAGGATTATTCGGTATAATCATAGTAGTAATGTTACAAATGATGTGAAAATTAAAAGTCCTCATTGGCCCGTAGTGCATTGATAGACAGTTTTTGGTATGATTATGGCTATGGATTCTCTTCGGCCAAGGGTGCAAAGATGAATTGTTTTATGGCATGATCAGGACCGTTGATGAAAACACGATTATCTTTGGCCCGTAGTGCATTGATGGACAGTTGTTGGCATGATCATGACCATTAATGAATACACAAATATTCTTGGCCCGTAGTGCATGGATAATTGTGGTCGTGATACTAAAGAATATCATTGGTAGTAATGCGGGGTGATTCGATGATGTGGAATATTTATTAAGCTAGGAGTCTCAAATGATATGATGATGAAAAACCTTTTGAATCATAAAAGATAGTAGATTTTATTTTCTACTTGACTCTTTTAATGGATTGCTTGTTCCGCTGCAGTTAAACTTGATGTCTATTGTATTTTATCAGTTTAACATTGTTGGGGACTAATGATAATTTATTATGCATTATCTTAGTCATAATATTTCTTACTGGGCTAGTTGAGCTCACCTTTTCTTTCACTGTTCTCTTCAGGAAATGAGAATATAGCTGGGACGAGTCGGGGAACGGAGTGATGGTCCAGAGGATAGCATTAGTAGTCCTCACTATTTTGTGAAATAGTGTGATAATAGTTGTAATGAGGACTTCTTTTGAGTTTGTATAATCTCTAGTAGACAATAATTGTATTCAAACTCACAGTTTATGTTTTGTCGTATTGTACACGACAGTTGTATTAGTAAGTTCTATTTGAATTCTATACCATGTAAGTGGCGACCCAAGATGGGTGACGTATACCTAATTTTGGGGGCGTCACAGTTGGTATCAAAGCTTAGGGATATGATCCCTAGCTAAGATGTGAGATAAGAACTAGGATGGGAGAGACGGGAAATTCCTTCGCTAGTATGACCTACCTAAGTTTATTTGGTATTTGATTGGTCGGTCAGAGTATAGTGATAATATGTTGCATGTCAATTAACCCTTGTTTTGTGGCAGTGTTTGAAAATGGCATCCGAGAATGTTGAGAATAGCAATGGAGCACAGGAGACTGTTGATTCTCCACAGATCAATAATTAGGACAATGTGCAACAGGATGGCGATAATCCTCCTGTAAACAACAACACTGATTAATTGATGAACAACAGTACGTTTAAGAGCTTTTTAGAATTCATGCAACATCAGGCGAAGGCGGCTCCTGTTCATAATGCAGGAGGAAACAATGGCAACCCACGGTTGGTCACCGCTAAGCAATTCAAGGAGCTGGGACCACCGGAGTTTTTGGGAAAGCTAGAACCACTTAAGGCAGAGATGTGGTAAAAGCAGATCACCAAGATATATGATGTCTTGGAATGCTCAGAGGAGCAAAAGGTTCCATTCGCCACCTTTATGTTGCGTGAAGAAGGAGATCATTGGTGGGAATCAGAAAGCGTACCGACTGGCCTTGCTCAAGATGTCTTGGGAGAAGTTCCAAGAATTATTCAAAGACAAGTACTTTCCTGAAAGTATTCGTCACATGAAGGAGGTAGAATTCATCAAGCTGGAGCAAAAAAATATGACCGTGTCGCAGTACGAGGCTAAGTTTGCGGAGTTATCCCGGTTTGCATCCCATTTGGTCGATAATGAGGAGCGAATGACGCGAATGTTTTTGCGAGGTTTGAAACCCGATATACGTTAATACCTCTTTTCTCACAAACTTTGTTTATATTCAGATATTGTGAATAGGGCTCAGTTATTGGAGCGTGATAATGAGTCATCACAACCAAAAGGTAATGACCAGCAACACGATAATAATCATACCGGTGGCAACGTCCATCGGAACAATGATAACCATCGCAGGGGAAATTATCATGCCAAGAATGGTAACCACTTCGGTGGTTATCATGGCCAAGATAATAGAAATGGACATTTCAAGAAGAGAAGGTTCAATAATGATGGAAAGACAATGACATTCAAAGCACCCGTTTCAAAGGAAGAAGAGCGACCACCGGTCGTATGTTTCAAATCTTGAGACGGGAGGGACATCGAAGTCAAAAGCATGTCTGTGAAATCCAAAGCGTGTTTTAATTGCAGAAGAGAAGGTCACCTAGCTCAATTTTGTCATATGGTGAAGTCAAGTCCAACTGGGATAGTGATGCCAAAGGATGTCCCAGACAAGCCAAAGCCGGTAGTTTAAGACAGAGCGTTTTTTTTTCTCTTGACGAGGAATCTGAATAAAATTATCACGGGTAAGTTAATCATAAGCTCGACGAAGTCTATACCGTGTTAGAATCCTTGGTTCTACTCACCCTTTTATTTCACCTAGTTGTGTTCAATGTTGAAGTTAAACTCGGAGAAGTTAGACTTCGATATATCTATTTAAACTCAGTTCGGAGAAACCTTCGTTACCTCCACTATTTATAAATCTTGTTCAAATCAACACTTTCACATTACATGTTGATCTTGTCTCTTTGAAAATACTTGCCTTTGATGCGATTTTAGGAATCGATTGGTTAACTACTCATCATGCTTTTCGTAAGGTTGTTAGTTTTCATATTCCTAACCAACCTGTTATGCGAATTCAAGCAACCAAACCACTAAAGTCAATCATTGTCATATCAAGCCATAAGTAAAGAGCCCTATCCTTTTGTTGTTGACTTCCTTGTGTGGAATGCACCGAAGCCAGACTTTCTGTAGGCGACGTCGTGAATGACGATGACAAGTTGATAGGTATCATTGTGAGGTGCTATCTAGGTTAAGGGATAGAAGTCACAGTTGGTATCAATGTGAAGTACAATCCAAGTCTTGGATGAGAGTAACAGTTTTGAATAATATTTCTATCATTAATAAATTTCCTTACGTATTCTTGAAGACTTCTTAGCCTACCCCTAGAGCGTGAAATCGAATTTTGTATTGACCCCAGTACAAAACCCATTTCTAAAACCCTCAAATATTTCTTCAACTAAAATGAACGTAATATGCACTAAAGACGTTGACTCGAGCTGTTGAAGATTACGATCGTACTATTCAATATCATCGTGGAAGAGCGAACGTGGTAGCTGACGTGTTGAGTAGAAGATCGTATCGTTTACAAGTGAGATATTGTTAACACAAAGACTCATTTCAGTATAACTTTCAAATGATGAAGATAGAGTTAAAGACTACTAGGGACCCACGTGAAGATAACGAATATACTGAGTAAAATTGACTTTAATCGATAAAGTTAAAGACGCTCAAGCTACATACCGAATCGATGAATGTGAAGAAGAAGGTTCAAGAGGCGTTATTCTAGAAGCAAGAGTTCTTGAAGAGAGGAAATCTCAACCCTCGATTTAATTGGCCCATTTGAAATCCTCGATTGAGTAGGGCGTGGCTCATAGACTCGTTTTTACCGCCAAGTATGTCGTGGTGCTCATAACATTTTTAACGTATCAATGTTACGTAAATATGTGGATGACCCGAACCACATTATTAATTTAGAACTGGACGAGATAGTAGAAGATTTAACGTATGAGATCTCGTGTTAAAATCTTGGATAAGAAGAATCGTATCCAACACTCAAGGGTTATACCTCAAAAGTTAGAATTTGAAATGAAGTCAAGGTATCCTCACCATTTAAGCATACAGTGCGCACGTAAATTTCGAGGGCGAAATTCCATAAGGAAGGAGATTGTGAAACCCAGATTTTATGAATAAAGAATTAATTTTCTCAAAATAATTTTTTTTATATTATGGTGTGAATTTGAGATAATGTTATAGTTGTGGGTAATATTTATAAATTTTGCAAAGTATGCAAGTTGTCATATTATATTCCATTGGTGGGGAATATTCGTTTTAAGCAGAAATATTAAATGCGACCTCACAATCATTAGTGGACCCCTAAGCGGAATTATTATTGTCGGATTGAGAAAAGCGACAAAATATTTTATTGAAAATAATGTGGAAGTTTTCTTGTTGATCTTGTTGAACTACTCGGTAGTAAAAAATACGAAGAATACGCGTTATTGTATAGTAACATACGTGTATTGATTATTGATATTTATGTGAGAAGTCACTCAGTTTTGTTCAATTATTGCTACAATAGTTGCTGCATAGTATCTCACATTATTTGATTCAATTATTGTTGATTTAGAAGTTTTGTTTTATTCACGTAATAAAATAGAAACATCTTTTTATATAAAACCAGAATACTTTATTAAAGTTATTCATAAATAGAATATATTATATTTTATTATGCATAGTGTTTGCATAGTGCCCGCATAGTGTTTGCATAGTAAAAATCTTTTTATATAAATAAAATATATTATATTTTATTTAAAAGATTTTCTTTAAATATTGACCGTCAGATTAAAAGTAAATCAATCTGGGGATAGTTCATGGATTAATTCTTATGCATTCCATTTTCCTATAAATAGAAGCTCATTCCTTCATTATTTTCTTACGAATTCACTGAACTCTAGAGAGAGAAACTATAGAGAGAGACTATAGAGAGATAGAAGAAAAGTTTTCTGCTACTTCACTACTCTTATATCAAGTATTATTTTACGGTAAGGGATATTATTCTTTTATATTCATGAAGAGAACTGTAGTTATTCCATTTCTTATTATTCTGTTGGAATAACCTGTATACGCGGAATACCCTATACTTGGTGACATTCTTCTACTATTCTTACAACGGAATATTACATGCATGCTATACGTCGGACACGGTTCCATTTTATTATTTCGTCTTTTTATTATTACATTTGGAATATCACATGCATCTTTATCTATTTGGACTGGTTCCATCATTTATTATTCGCATTTATTATTACATTTGGAACATCTGTCGGATTGTGAATTTCACACGACACTGGTTCCGTTATTATTATTTTGTTGGAATAACTGTCTATCACAAGACACGACATGCATGGTGATTTCTTTTGTTATTCCATTCGGTATTATACTCAATTGATTAAATTTTTGACTTCTATACTCCATGAAATTAGTGGAATATCCTTGATATTTGCGCTTCATCCAGTATCTTTTCATGGAAATATTCTTCTGAGCATTCTTGAATTTTACTCTACAAAGCAGTATCATGTTGACAATTTGGACGTTATTGGTTCCTGGACAAATTAATTCTTGAACTTGTTTAATTGAATTCTTATATCATTGTTATCATCCTCATGTTTATATTTATTGAAAGTCATCTGTGGCCTGTAGTGCATAGATGGACTTGGGTATGATTATGACCAGGGATTATTCGGTATAATCATGACCGTAATGTTACAAATGATGTGAAAATTAAAAGTCCTCATTGGCCCGTAGTGCATTGATGGACGGTTTTTGGTATGATTTTGGCTATGGATTCTCTTCGGCCAAGGGTGCAAAGATGAATTATTTTATGGCATGATCAGGACCATTGATGAAAACACGATTATCTTTGGCCCGTAGTGCATTGATGGACAGTTGTTGGCATGATCATGACTATTAATGAATACACAAATATTCTTGGCCCGTAGTGCATGGATAATTGTGGTCGTGATACTAAAGAATATCCTTGGCCGTAGTGCAGGGGTGATTCGATGATGTGAAATATTTATTAAGCTGAGTCTCGGCGATAACAGTGATGAAAAACCTTTTGAATCATAAAAGATAGTAGATTTTATTTTCTACTTGACTCTTTTAATGGATTGCTTGTTCCGCTGCAGTTAAACTTGATGTCTATTATATTTTATCAGTTTAACATTGTTGGGGACTAATGATAATTTATTCTGCATTATCTTAATCATAATATTTCTTACTGGGCTAGTTGAGCTCACCTTTTCTTTCACTGAACTCTTCAGGAAATGAGAATATAGATGGGACGAGTCGGGGAACGGAGTGATGGTCCAGAGGATAACATTAGTAGTCCTCACTATTTTGTGAAATAGTGTGATAATAGTTTTAATGAGGACTCCTTTTGAGTTTGTATAATCTCTAGTAGACAATAATTGTATTCAAAGTCACAGTTTATGTTTTGTCGTATTGTAGACGACAGTTGTATTTGAATTCTGTACCATGTAAGTGGCGACCCAAGATGGGTGACGTATACCTAATTTTGGGGGCGTCACAGAGCTCGACCATAATCTTACTGGAGGTGGCCATTGCAATACGAGAGATAACAAAGGACATGGGGCATGGCCTTGACCGGAAGAGAGGAGAGAGAAGTAGGTCGCACCACAACGCTAGAGGAAAGGAAGGGGCACGGCGCCGCAGCGCCGGTTCAGGGCAATGCCCAGAAATGAGATTTTAAATGCTCAATTACTAGGGGATGTGCAAGAAAGAAATATGAACATATAGTTCACCTAAAATAACACTTAAGCAAATGACTTAAACATTTATTAAAGGTTGAACGTAAAGATTAAACGAGATTTAATAACAAAGAATATAAATCATGAGTTACGTAACCGATGTCCGGGGACTGTAGTCGGGATGAACAAACGTGAGGAATTGCTATGGTTGTGATTCCTTAGATGTTGAGTGACGAGGGTAATGAATAAAATTTCGATGTTATATCATGATAATGAGAGATAAGTGTGAAACGTATAGACGCTGTGAACGCAACGTTGTTGCGATGAACGATCGGTCTTAGCATACAACAATTGGTATGGCTTCGAAACTAAGAACGAGTAATGAACATGGGGTTCATGTAATGGATAATGAAAGTATTAAATAAGATAAGAATATAAATCAACCAAGATGATGAACGTATGAGTAAGACATCTCTGTATGTCATAAAGCCTTAAA
Organism: Panax ginseng; assembly: GCA_020205605.1. Lineage (NCBI taxonomy): Eukaryota > Viridiplantae > Streptophyta > Magnoliopsida > Apiales > Araliaceae > Panax > Panax ginseng. The sequence goes on along the minus strand of CM035127.1, from coordinate 35,096,839 downwards.
CTGGTTAAGGAGGTTAGTCGCGTAAACTTATATTGCAAGAACGCAAACCCTAAGAAGTAAAGTTAAGTAAACCAATGAGTAAGTTCAATATATGACTAATGGGTGTTTATGTTTTCTCCATATGTATGATATAGGAATTGAAATGAGCAGTTCAGCGTAAGCTGTAGCTGGGCGTAAGACAAGTTTCCTAACTTCATTCATATTACATGAATGCTAGTTTCTTAAACTTCTCAGATGTTGTACTTGAGAAGTTACATACATGTGCTTGAATGTGCGATATTTGTACAATGTGGTAAAGCGTATGAGGCCTTGAGCCACAATTTGAACACTTGATTGTTTCTATGATATGAATTATTACGTGATTGAAATATTCAATACAAGTATGTTCTGTTTATACATGAACCGTTATTGTTAAGTCTGTGCTAATGATTCTAGCCAGATAGAATGTGTATGAAAAAGGTAGAAGAATGAAAGTATTTCAAAGTAAAAGTGGTTGATGTTTTAAGATGATAGGAATCGAGACTATTCCTATTATTCATGCTGCTTCATAACCTTTGTTCGGTTATAGAAGTTCTAAAGAAATGTTTTAATTCTGAAGTTGTTTGTTCAACTGTTATGACTTGCTGGGCAATTGAATGCTCACACTTGCTTTAAATGAAAATTATTTTTCAGCGAATAAGGTTAGAAAAACTTAAGGATCCCGTAAAGATCAAGCTGACGGTCTCTAGATGAATTGTCATTCAGAGTGTGAAGGTAGCGAGAAGATCAAGTGAATACTTGTAATTTAGAAAGATGAATTGAACTCTAGACTAGTTTAAGGAACTGTTATGTATCTTTGGTGGCGGATAAAAGTCACTCTTGTAAGATGAAATGAATAATGTATTTATTATTATTTGTAATGAAAAAGGTTATAAGGTTCCAGAACCTGGGATATGAGAGTGTATGTTGTTATATTTTAGTATATAATGATGTATGTTGGATGAATGATGTACTCGTGACGTACGGAATCCGGGTGTGAAGATTGACCGAATTTCGGGGCGTTACAAGTTGGTATCAGAGCTGATAGGTTATAAACCTTAGGTAGGAGTACCTAAGACTATAATCGTAGAGAGAAGGATATGAAGATCACCACGTGATAATAGTGACTCGTAGTAACAGATGAGCTGTTAAACGATGAATGATTTATAGCAAATGCTATGAATGAAGGGTACTATGAAGTAGTACGGGAAGAAGAACTTAGATTGAGTTATGAAGGATAGTATGTGAATTAAAGAAAATTCGTATTGAGTGAAGAGAGATTTAGAAGATGTAAAATTTCAATTGAGGACTCATATCAGCAGCTAAATTGTATGATTCCTTGTATGGGCGGGGAAATTGTACGTGGTTTTAGAACCACTTAGCTTCTTATGCGATATAGTGGTTAAGTTGAACAATTCTTTGTATGGGCGGAGAATTGTTCTTGGTGTAACAACCGCTTAGCTTCTTATATCGGTCAGAAGCTGAGTTGACCAATTTTCTGTATGGGCAGGGAATTGTGTTTGGTTCTACAATCACTTAGCTTCTGGTAGTGATAATCATTGGGATTGGTCGCGCTATCAAGATGTATATGACAAGAAGGTGAATCTTTTCTCATGTATATACTTGATAGGTAGAGAACGATAAGGTAGGTGCGAGTTCTTGAAACTCATAATTATGGTAAGTTCGTGACTCATAATAATATGGTATGTTTTCGAACGTCTCAGCGAATGGATGCCTATGGTCTGTTTGGACAGTTCTTAAACTCATATTATTGTGGAAAGTTCCTGAACTCATAATGTGTGGTAAGTTGATGGACTGTACTAAGGTATAAGGATGTTTAGACTGAAAACACGTTGTTTTCAGTAGGCTTAGTATTGAAGGTGCTATAGAAGATTAAGTATTGTCGCAGTAAGACAATAAAGGCAGATGGAGAATAGGATATTCCAAGTCATCTAGATATGCTAAGATTTTGAAGTTTATTGAACTTGTGCTGATATGTACATTTTGAAAAGGAAAGGATTGGTTCAACTTTTGGAACCAACGTATTTTAAAAGAGCTATTCTGGATATGTCTATGCTCATTGCTTCGGCTAGACAGAAATTGATTTGAAATATCAAAATGAATTTTATATCATCAGTGCATTTGATGCAAGGATGGTAAAAAGATGGAGTTATTAATGCAATTGAACCTGGTGTTGGATGTGATCTTAGGATCAACAACCCGCTATGGTATGATGTATAATGACGAAGTCCAAAAACCGAAGTTCTCAACGATTGTAAAAAAAGTACGGTATCATGACGTCATAAACCGTTTTGATGTATTGCGAAAAGAATTTAAAGAAGTAGTCGACGTTAATTGAGTTGGCTAGACGAAGGTTTCACGTTGATATCCAATTTATTAGTATGGTCTAAGCTACTTGATTCGGCTAGACAAATGGTATGTCATCGAGCTTTCTTTGAGAACTTGTGCCAAACCAAATTGTTTTGGTGCGGAATCTAATGATCAAGTCTGAGGAGAAGCAGGAAGAGGTAGTTTACTTTCTTGGTGATTGTAAACCCGGCCAGATTAAAGAAGGGCTTACTACGAAATCTTTGTATAACCCGAAGAAGAGTTCATGGTCGATTTGACCCCTCAAAGCAAAAAGTATGAAACGCGTTTAAGAGGAAATTTTATATTCCTCGTTATTCCTTTCGCTTCATGATTCTTGATAGGTTATGGGGGTTAGGAATGAGGGATAGATAAGAACTCCGTTGAAGTGAAGTTGAGAAGAAAGGTAGGCTAAAATTTGAGGACGAAATTTTATGAAGAAGGGGTGAATGTGATGACCGGGTAAGTAAGTGTGGTTTAAGAAATTCCGAGGACGGAATTTTTTATAAGGAGGAAGAATGTGACAACCGGAAATTTGGATTGTCCGTAATTTAGGTTTAAAGAATTAGTTATTAATAAAACTAATTTTTATTAATACTATTCTATGCTATGTGTTTATTAATCGTTCTAAAATCTAGGATGATTATAAGTCAGGGAGTATGCCACGAGCTAGTCTCGAAAGCGAGTAGAATTTTCAAGACGAAAATAGAAGTTTTAGAACAAAATATTTTAGGGAAAAAAGACGAAATAGGCACTATTCATCCGTTTACGCTTTCGGAGATTTATTTTGAAATTTGAGAAGTTATAAATTACGTTTAATTTTGAGACGTGATGGAATATTTAATAATATTTCAGTTATGGCAAAAATGAAGTTTTCGCCTGCGGACTCAAAACCTAAGGGTTAGGAAAAGTGAGTTCCGAGAATTTTATGATCACGTATAATCATTAGGGTAATTATGCGTGAGAAATACGAGGATAATACTAGTTATTATATGAGTATAGTAAGAAGATTAGTATGACATATAATACGAATATCGTACGAACTATATATGAAAGAAATACGAGAATACGAGAATGAGATGGGTAGAATACGATAAGTCTTAATGAACTTTGAGTTCATGGACTTTGTAGAATCTAATTGGACTTGGATTATGTCAAGCCCAACGCTTTATGAAATCAAGCCGAAGATAGGCCCAATAAGAATTAGGGTTAAGGCCCAAACCAAGAAAAGAAACTGCGGATCGAACCGATGGGTAAAACTAATGGGGCAACCCATGGGGTGACCCATGGGGCAAGAGGGGCAGCCACTTGGCCACCAAGTAAGGGTGGAGGCCAAGTTTACTTGGTGGCTAAGTGTTGGAGGAGGTGTGAATAGTAACTTTAGGGGCAAAATGACTATTTTGCCCCTAGCTTTGAAAATCTATAAATAGGAAGCTTAATTTCATTTTTTGGATTTTAAAAAATCCTCACACTAGAGAGAGAGAGAGAGAGAGAGAGAGAGAGAGCTCGGATGGGAAGGAGAAGGAGGAGGAAAAGATTGTCCGCGTACAAACTTTGTCTGACGGGAGAAGATTAAAGAAGAACGGTAATCCGAAACACTAGTCTTTTATAAATTTTCTTTAAGTTTTTATGTTTAAAAACATAACTTAATGAGAATAAGAAGTAGATGATGTTAGGTGTAAGACCCCGAATTTTATGAAATAAAAGTATTCAATTTTTCTTATAATTACAATTCAGTAAATGGTTAAATTGATAAAAGTTAAAGTTAAGGATGATATATGAAATTTTTCAAAATACATGAGTGGTTATAAAATATTCAATTGTGGGAATATTCGTTTGGTCGTGGAATATTCTTTACGCTGGGAATATTAAATTTACGACTGCAGTATGACCATTTGTGGGCCCCATAATGAGAATAAGCTGCCGGATGAAGAAAGCGACAAAATTTAAGTTTTTATAAATAGCGGCGTAATCGTTCATCAATTAACCTTTGTTGGAATACCGGTTGGTAAAATAAAGTAATCTGGCGTTGTTCTTACAAAGTTAGCTACGGTATTACGGTATTTTTGAATTATTGATTCTTACGTGAAGGCACTACTCAATAATTATTACAGTAATTCTTATTCAATATTTTATTTTGTTGATTCAATAATTCTTTGCGTTGATATTATATATTATTATTGTTTCAATAATTGTCCTTCGCAATGATATTTTCTATTATCGGATCAATAATTCAAATTATTTGAATAATATTATCGAGATAACATTATTGGCAATGTCTAGAAAGTTACATCTAAGGAGAGGTTTGGTCACCTAATTCTTGCGCTTGATAAGGAGAAATCCTTATTGGAAAGCCACCTCTATCCCGGAGCTACTTAGTCAAGATCTTTGTGAGTCTGTAATATTATTTGTGAATAATTAATTATTGATTATTATGATAAAGAAAATATTTATTGTGGATATAGATGGAGAAAATTTTTAATGTGACAACTATTGAAAATTAATATTTTATCTTTTTGATAAAATGATTCATTTAAATATATTATTTTAATAATATATTAGCAGTAATATTTTTACAATGAATGTGGGATATATGAGTATATGAGGAGGAAGAGTATTTTTGCGGCATTAAATATTTAACATATGTTTTAGGTGTGGGGTGGACACAATTCTTAATAGAAAATTGATTATAGTATCGTAAAATCGCTCGTTTGTTGATTTTGGTCAATTTTTGTTTGGAATTTGGAAAAATTTTCTTCTGCAAAGTTGTAGAGAATGGAATTTCCCATGGAAAGTCGCGAGTTTCGAATTTTTCTGATAAACGGGCTATTTTCTATGAATTATTGAAGTTTCTGAAAATAAAATGATTTTTATTAAATTATATGGTGGGACCCACTTTGGTTGGTGTTAATAATATGTGGGCTACTATATTTTTTCAGAATTGGCATGCTTGGATGGCTGGTCTTGGATGGTTGGTGTGTAGAAAAGAAAAATAATATTTTATTATTTTAGTCTCCTCATGCGTTCTAAAGCATTTTCCTATAAATAGAAGCTTAAGTTAGAATTGAAAATCACACCAGAAACTGAAGTTTTCTCTCTATTTGTCTCTCTATATTATCAAGTATATTCTTGTATCTTGAGTGTTGCTATATGGTGCAAGTTCGATTCGTTATTCAAATGAAATACCGCTTTTTTTCGAGGTAAAGGGATTTTAAGGGTTGTTATATTTTTCATGTTTACGTAACTTTGCAGACCTTCAAAAATTCTGGAAAAATTTGAAATGATAATTTGATGAGTTTTGTTGATTGTGTCCAAAATGGCGATTTTTGGATGTATAGATTAAGAGTTATGAATTTTATGGGAAAAGACTATTTTAAAAGTAGCGCTTATAACTCCTTGTGGTTAACTCCAAAATTGATGACATTTTTATTGGGAGTACATATATATAACATGGGTATATTCTATAAATTTCAGAATTTTTGGATAAAAGTACAATTTATGATAAATGTTTTAATATTCAAGCGATTTTGGCCATATGAAAAATAGTAAATGAATTTTAAAAATTCGAGAAAAATATATGTTCAATATGAGACTATATTCTGCTAAATCTCAGAAAAGAAATATTTTTGGAACTGATTTGGTATTTTTCATGAAAATGGACTAGTTATGAATAAATGAATTAAATATGTCGTGTGAAGTAAGAAAATTGGAAAATAAGATTTTATGGCTTGAGAATCCTGTATGAGGTATATGCAGATTTTTGATGAGGGTTTTGGTTATTGGTGATGAAATCTTATGAGTTTGGCATTTTAGAATGATTAAATGCATTATTTAGTAAAGTGTAAACAATTAAAATAAATTGTTTATAAGTTTAAGAAATATTATTCTTTCAATATCATTATACAGAAATATTGGTATGGATTTTATTGTGGAATTTCTACCTTTTTCATGTCGGGGTTACTATTCACGAGTTACTATTCACGAGTTACTATTCACGGGTACTATTCACGAAAAAATTGGTTTCTTTTTCTAACCAAATTATAGTTGATTTATGAATATTACTCTTGAGATTAAATCTAGATGTTTTGATTATATTGATTTTACTATCATATATAACATTTTTATAACCCTAATGATGATATTTCTCTTTGACTTGAGTGTAAAAATGGGTAGATTTTTGGTATGATCATGACTATGGGTTCTCTTTGGCGATGGTGCAAAGTTGAATTGTTGAATTGGTATGATCATGACCATTGAATATATAATCTGAATATCTTTAGCTTAAGTGCAAAGGTGAAGTGATCAACATGGTTATAATTATTGTTTATATAAATTACGAAATGATTATATATTTCTTTGAGATAATAATATATTTGGCCTATAGTGCAAAATATGAACTGTTGAGGAATATCTTTGGCACAGAGTGCAAAGATGAATTATTGATGAATATCTTTGGCTGTAGTGCAAAGATGAATTATTGATGAATATCTTTGGTAGTAGTGCAAAGATGACATGTTATTGAATATCTTTGGCGATGAGTGCAAAGATGAACATGTGTTGAGATGAACATGACCAATCTGGTGATACAAATGAATATCTTTGGCCGTAGTGCAAAGATGAAATTATTAGTATGATTATGAACAAGAAATGTGATTTGGTGTAACCATGATCTTTGATGTTTCAGGTAAAGATAGGTGATGAAAATTATCTTCGTCCTGGATGAGAAGAGGAATTTAGAACTACAATTATGATTATGAGTTATTCATATGATTGTGGACCAGAATTGTTGATTGATGTTACAGGGATAAAACATTGTTGGTGGATTTTTAACATGGAGAAGATAATAGACTTTATAGTCTATTTGACTCTTCTAATGGATTGCTCGTTCCGCTACAACTATGGTTAAAATTTTTATCATCTACCATATGTTCTAAATCTCTGATTTATTATTGATGGAGGCTATTGATAATTTAATTATCTTTAGTTATGATATTCTTTACTGAGCTAGTTGTGTTCACCCTTTTGCTTTACAATTCCTTTCAGGTAATAAGAGTGTATTTGGGTCGGGGTAATAGTGAGGAAATAAAACGGTGGTCATCGTTTAGTATTTATATTTGGTGAATCTAATAGGGTGAGGCGAACCCAACGTTGGAAGGGTGTTTTGTCACTATCATACAAGATGTCTAATGACATACAACCACGTATCATCATAAAAGATGAGGATGTGCTCATCCACTTCTTTGAGTATATATCTGAGCACTACCTATATAATCTTGGTGTTTGTTTGAAGTATAATTCTCAATTTGAGATAGTGGAGATAATGATAAATCAAGAGAAGACTCACCATTGGGAAGAATATGATAGTAATCTTCTCGTTTTTCTTTGGGGTCTATTAGGTCAACTAAGGATAATTCTCTGGACATATGATATCTATCATAACCTAGACGCATGGCCTCCCATGTACTAAGGTTTCCTTGAGCACTTCCCAAAGATTTTAGTTTCTAAAACAGTCTTTGACTATACCTTTATGTAAGGTGTCACTGTGAGGTGTTGTCCACGGTTGGGACATGTGTCACATTTGGTATATATTTGTATCCAAACTCACAGTATATGTGTTCTTGTATTTTGCACGACAATTGTTGTAATAAAGTTATAGTTGTATTCTGTACCATGTATTTGGCGACTCAGAATGGGTTGGATTGAATGGACCTATTTTGGGGTCGTTACATTAGGGTTGATTTCATATGGTTGAAATCATGAGAAATAAAGAAAATAAGAATTTAAAAGTTTAGTAAATAAATTTCTTAAGGAAGTATAAGATTCGTAATGAATTAGAATGATCCGAGTGGATTGTGTGAATAAGTAGGTGAAATAAGTAAGGAATGATGTTCTATAACATCAACTTCCAATAAAAAGTGGAATCGTAATCCAAAATATCGATTAAAATGAAGAACGAACGAAGAACACGAAGAACACGCGAAGAACACGAAGAACGTTGTTGATGGACAAATTTAAAACCATCGTAGTGTAATTGTTGTTGATGGACAAGTTTAAAACTATCGTGTATAAGTTAGTTGCTTCGTGCTTGGTTAGGAACGGTAGAAGCGTTCATGAAGAACGGATTAAAACTTAGCTATAACGAAGTTATGGAGAAAATTTCGTAAAAGTTGAACGAGAATTAGAAAGTTAGTTAATGAACCCGAACGTGTAGTGTGACACCCCCAAATCCGGGTTACCTGACCCCCGAGTTTGGTGTTCACGATCCACAATATAATACTAACTATTTACCCATTCATATAGAAATAGTAATACATATCACATTAACATATGTTGTTAATACATTAGTCCCAGGTCCGCTAACCTTAACGTTACAAACATACCCCTTAGATATACAAAAAGGGTTTATAAACCAATCCTTAGGGTTTAGGGTTTGGGTTAGGGTTTAGAGTTTGAACACTTTAGGGTTTAGGGTTTAAACACTTTAGGTTTGCAATTTAATTTCCAAGATTTTCGAATTTCGGTTTTCAAAATAGAAAATTAATATTCCAAAATTATAATTAGGATTCAATAATTAAATTAATATTTCCTAATCATAAAATTCAATCTTGCTAATTAGGATTAATATTCCTAAATAAAATTGCTTAATTTAGCAATTAGGGTCAAAATGGTCATTAGGGTTTATAACCCACGAATTCGGGTTTTAATTAGTAAAATAAATTTTCTAAATTACAATTAGGGTTTGTAAAATAGAAATTAAAATAACTAAAGTATAATTAGGGTTTTCTAATCATATTAAAGTTTAATACACACAGTAGGCTTGCCAATTAGGATTAGGGTTTCCTAATTAGGGTTTAGGATTCTCGGATTTTAAATTAGGGTTTCCCGACTTTCGATTAGGGTTTCTAACGGTACGTTAGGGTTTCCAATCCTGAGATTAAGGTTTCTAATCTCTTATTAGGGTTTATTAATTTTAAACCTTATCCGATCAATCATTGATCAATAAATTTCTTCGGTACAAACACAAACTCATTAATATAATTATTTTAATTATATTTTCTATCGAATCCCTATCCGGACTTAGGGTTAGGGTTTTTATTCTTTATTAAGCACAACTCTACTCTAAATTTATTAGTCAATACACAAATGGACCTTTTCGGGACTCGTATCACAGATACATGTCACAAAATTGATAATTAATATTAATATTAATATTAAAAAAAAAATTATTCGCAAATATTTTTGGATTATTCAAAATCTCGGGTTATCATATTCACCCCTCCTTAAAAGGATTCCGTCCTCGGAATCACCACTTTCTTATTCTCTACAATATTTTAAAGTTGTATCATCAATTCATTCTTAACAACACAATATTAATTTGTGTTTCAATTCTAACTTGTGACTTGAATCTATACAAGAAAACAAATCACAACAATATCTAACCAAGATTACTCGCGTAATTAAATTTTTAACCGAACTCGTTACCTGTCGCCTCTTCATGGGCAGCTGCTGCATTTGGAACTGTCATGCTAAAAGTGAATGTTGTTGGTCTTCCTGGCTGTGAAGGTCCTCGAATCGCCAAGGTTTCGCTACCGGGTCCCTTGTTGGCACTTCTCCTCTCTATATTTCTCTTCGGACAATTTCGGACCAGATGATCGGTCGATCCATATGTAAAACAGCCTCGTGTCTTCTTTGGAATGGGACACTGGGGTGACATGTGTCCCTCTTGACCACAGTTGTAACAAACTCCTTTGTTCTTCAAACAAACTCCTTGATGACGCTTTTAGCAAACTACGCACGGCGCGCCTTTCTTCCTATTCTCTACTGGATTATTTCCTGAATTAATATCACCATCCCTCTTACGTTTTTTAAGATTATTACCTCCACTACCACCTATCATAATATTTCCTTCAACCTCCTTTCTTTGTTCTTGACTATTCTTTAATACAGCTTCAATTTCTCCTTCAGCGATAATGGCTTTTTCTAATAACGTTGAAAATGAACTAATTTGCAGCACATCCAACTTCTCGAGTACCAACGATTTCAATCCGTTCCTAAAACATCGTGTTTTAAGCTCCTCAGTGTCCACTCGATGTGGAGCAAATTTTGCTAACTCGTTGAACTTGACAAAATATTCTGCCACTAACATATTCTTCTGCTTCAGATTCACAAATTGTTCTTCCATATTTTCCTTCAGACTTCCTTTCCTTGGCGGCATTATCTGATAAAAATCTTACATTAATTCTCCTTTTCTATGCAGATTTTTTTATTAATAACACAAAAGAAAAAAAAATTCTCATATAATCGCATATTTATTCAAATAGCACACAATACATTTAGTACTTAACACATAGCACTATCCCTTTTTAAAGAATATCAAGATTAACAACACAACTTTAAACAAAAGTTGTAATTCTCTAACTTTATACAAAAAGTTTTAACTCTCCATCCACGCATAACTATTCTCAGTTCATCAAACTTACCACACCTAGGGGTTCAGGAACTTGCCACAATTATATGAGTGTATGAACTTATCCTAGTCAGACTTTTGGCGTCCATTCGCTGATGGGTTCAAAACATTTCACATAATTATGAGTCATGAACTTACCATAAGTATGGGTTTTAAGAACTCAAAAATTAATCTTAATCTTATATTTATATAGAAAATAAAGATTTCACTCATACAAACATATATATTTATACATATGTTCACACATCGTTCTTGATATTACAACCGTTAATATCATACACTATCAAAAGATACTATCGCTTAAACTTTAAGCTATACCGTCCACTCCCTTCACCAGTCTTCTTCTTACTGGGACACTTATTGCATTCGGCTTAGGACAATATAAGAAAATATGTCCTTCTTGCTTAAAATTGAAGCACACGTTCTTCTTCATCATATATTCTCCCACGGGAGTCTTTCCACACTTGCTGCAAACTTGCTTCTTCTTCGGGTTTGACTTTTCAAAATCATCGCTGTCGTTGTCCCTCCTTCTCTTTTTCTTGCCTTTCTGCTGCTTGATTGTCCCTTTAGACGATCCATCACCTTCAGTCTTCATCCTCTCCACCTGCGCCTTCAGCTCGTTCCGTTCTTTAGTCATTTCGTGTAACGCTCGCTCCGTCTTCCACAACTCCACCAAGAGAAACACTTTACTCCGGAGTTCTTGAACTTCTGCAGATTCTTGATCTTGTTCTCCAACTTTAGTCTTATTCTCTTTCTCCACCTTAGCTTCTTTGGACTCTGCCTCGTTATCACCACTCAGATACATCTTGGGATAATCATCATGATCGCTCCCTAGATTGACCATGGGTTCATCTTCTCCCACCTTCTCAATCGATTCGTTTATTGGGCGGCGACTCACATCGCATCGTGGTGCAAATGCCCGCTAGCATCTCCGCACTCATTTCATCTTCTCCAGACATTCTACAATCAGTCTAAATGACTTGATTAATACTTTTCCAGTACGAACTTCTCACACTATGTGTCCACATATCTCACTATCGACGCCGGCAATCCCTCACTTAGTACTCTAAATGAGTTTTCTAGATTTCGCTTATCGTTATAATCCTAGGGTTTTCCCCACCCCACTTAAGGTTTATAGCCTAAAGCTCTTCTACCGCTTGTGACACCTTGGTCACTACAGCTTTGATACCAACCTGTGACACCCCCAAATTCGGGTTACCTGACCCCCGAGTTTGGCGTTCACGATCCACAATATAATACTAACTATTTACCCATTCATATAGAAATAGTAATACATATCACATTAACATATGTTGTTAATACATTAGTCCCAGGTCCGCTAACCTTAACGTTACAAGCATACCCCTTAGATATACAAAAAAGGTTTACAAACATAACATAATAATAAGTTTATTATAACTACTCTAGCATTTTGCCTTTGTTCTTCACTGCACCTTCTGCAACTTTTTCCTTAGCTGAAAAGTTTTATTTAGCAAGGGTGAGCAACTAGTTTGCCCCGCAAGTTAAAACATATAATAAATGTATACGAATCAATAATAGACTATTTATTTTGATAGAATGAAACCAAAGTTCGGGGAACTTTGAAATAGCTGAACAAATCGTTAATCAATAACAAGTCTTCTCGAATTCTAGGCAACACAATAATCTGATAATGAAAGAGTACAACGCTTTCAAAGTTTCTACGATATTCAATTGAATAGACAAGAATCAATTCTACGCAATAACAAAGTGAAATATTTTCCAGATTTATGCTGAGTGATCTCACCAGATCTTTGAACTTATTTTCTCGGGTATCTATCAAAGATTTACTTTAATACATACTGCAGCGTGTCGGATAACCATAAAGATTAAATCATACCCCTCTGCAAGTATAGCAAGTGATCAACTTTATATACGATATTATGCATAATACTTATGGTCTTGAAATGGTCAATTTATGACCCAAAATGTTCCTTTATATAAAAGGTTGTTCTTCTCAGTCTCAGAATCAAGATTTTGATTTAAAAACGAAATGCAAGGATTTCAATATCTAATCACTTCTCTTCTCTTCTCAAACCTATCAAGTCCTAACAAATTTTCATCTAGCCAGAATAATTAGCTAAGACATTTCTCAATATAATTTGACAATAAGCGGGGAATTATCTCATCTTCATCAATTCTACCTTCTTCTACGAATATGAATATCCAACAACGGTTATTCTACAAATGTATATTCTCGAATCAAGAATTTAATCATGCATTAACTGCGAATAATCAACAATAAATTCCTCGGACATGGTATAATTAGCAATAATTAACCATTATAATATTTGAATGAATATAACTTTCGAGGTTGAGTTAGAGAACTTGCCTTAAGCGTTGATTACTACTATACAATATAATTAAGCTGCGTTAGTAAGACCTATATTCAACAAATGCTCTGGTCTCACAATTAGCACAATTATTTATAACACGTAATAATCGTATTTCTATCGTCAAACTTCTCCTAGGCACATTATCACATAATCACATAATCACATCGATGTGTTTATAACCTATATAAACACTTATCAAGTCTAACTATTTTGATTGCGGTTGGACTTGGTCCATTCTCGGTGTTCGGTCACCTTATCCGACAATTAACACATTGATTGTCAATTAAACTTGGTCTCTAAGCTTCAATATTATTTTAGATAAGTCAAATATCGTTTATAATATTTTTCGGAAGCTTTTAATAATTTATAAACAATTATTATAATTTATAATAATTTTTCAAACATCGGAATCATTTTTAAATGATTTAATTATCAAATAATCTTATTATCATTAATATTTAATAATATAAAAATATTAATGTTATACTTATCAAAATATTAAAGTTATTATTAATAACTTAAAATATTTTAAATCATTAATATTCTACATAAATGATTTTTAAAGTAATTAAAATTATTTTTAAATCATCACCATTAATATTTAAATATTAATGAAATTATTATCAAAATATTAAAAGTCATTAATTATAACTTAAAATACTTTTAAATAAATTTTCTCATTTTTAAATAAATCTAATATCATTAATATTAATTTATTAATGAGAATTCTCCAAAAATATAGAAAATTATATTTTAAAATCCCAAATATTTTCTAACACTTTATTCTTATTTAAAATGATTTTAAATCAATAAAATCATTTTTATCTTATTTATTTAATTTAATAATTAAATAAATCTAATATCATTAATATTAATTTATTAATGAAAATTCTCCAAAAATATTAAAAGTTACATTTTATAACTCAAAATATTTTTAAATACATTATTCTTATTTAAAATGATTTTTCATAATATTAAATAATTTTTCTCTAATTTATTTAATACACTAATTAAATAATTTAAATACTTTTAATATTTAAATAATTATAAATATTAAAGAAAAATATTCAATTGGTTAGAAATTATTTTCATAATTTAAAATAGTTTTAAAACCATTTTTGGTAATTTTTATAATTTATTTCTATTTTTAAATAATTTCCAAAATATTCAAAAATTAGAAAATAAATAAAATTGTCGCTAAAGCCTATAGCGACAATTGTCTGTCGTCTTAGGTGTTCTTGAGCTCAAGAACACTGTCAGACCCGAGTTCAAGCTTACTCGTTTGACCAACTTAAACCCTTAGTTTAAAATCGTTTCTGGGCCAGATTAAGGTTCAAAATCGTAGTACACATGTAATACTACCCGTCACAATCATCAATCTTGTTAAATCACAACGTAACATGAAGCTCTGGGCAGCTAAACCTGTTGTCAGACGTCACCTGGGTTTGTAAGAAACCCAGGCAGTTCGAGTGGCTTCCTTGGAGCCAAATTTTCTAATCGTTTTGGTCATGATTTTTGTAATATAATTATTTTAGGTTGTAATACTTATGTCAAGGAACACCACCAAAGCAACAAATCAGTCCAAAAACAAGTCAATCACAATCTACAAAGCGGTCAAACCATGTCAGAACATGTGCTCATCCGTTTCTGGGTTTTTCCCGAAACACTGGCCGTCGGCTGGTGGCCGCTTTTAACAAATCCAATCGTGCTCGATTTAAGGATGTTTTGGAGGGTCTAAATACATGGATCTAAATCCCATATTACAAACTACCAAATGGTTACAACAACAACACCAAAAACTAAAACTACTGACAGATCAAGAGGCTTAAAAAGGTTGTCAGACGCTGAATTCAATTTCTGGGCTTGCCCAGATTTTGTTCTGTCAACGTTGGTCAACGGTGTTTGACCTTAAATAACTTTAATTTCCAGACATCAAATAGCTATTATACCACTTGACGATTAAAGAACATATACCAGGATACAAATTAAAACTTGAAAACAACAAAAATCATATACGATCAAGGATTGGTGGTCACTGACATTTGGTTGTCAGACCACTTTTCAAGCTCAAGAACAGATTTTTAAAACTTGCATTTTTACTCACTTTGATGCTATGGATCCATCATGGATCAACATATAACAACTAAAAACAATTATAACATAAGATTAAACACTAAAACACAAAAATTTTCTAAGCAATAAAGATCAAAATTTAAAATTTGATTTATACCTTTAGCTTTCAATTCTAGATCTAAACTCTCCAATATGTTATTGATTGATCAAGGGGCTGAAATTAGGACTGATTTAACTTAGAATTTCGGAGCTTTGGTGAGAGAGAGAGTTGGTGAGAGCAAAGTTGCAAATAGCTAGCTTTTATGAACTTTCTCTCTAATTCTCTTATATACTCTCTACATGCAATGTATGATATGTTATAGCTATCAATTGGGTATTAAATGGCTGAGATTTAAGTCACAAATGTCAAAATAGTTGGTGACCAACTAAAGTTAAGCCAATTTTTACAAGTTAGCTCTCTAAAATAAACAAAAGGGCATTTTATCATTTCTAAAATAATTTTAATGGCATTCTTGTCCAATGCACAAATCCTTAGGGTTTAGGGTTTGAACACTTTAGGGTTTAGGGTTTAAACACTTTAGGTTTGCAATTTAATTTCCAAGATTTTTGAATTTCGGTTTTCAAAATAGAAAATTAATATTCCAAAATTATAATTAGGATTCAATAATTAAATTAATATTTCCTAATCATAAAATTCAATCTTGTTAATTAGGATTAATATTCATAATTAAAATTGCTTAATTTAGCAATTAGGGTCAAAATGGTCATTAGGGTTTATAACCCACGAATTAGGGTTTTAATTAGAAAAATAAATTTTCTAAATTACAATTATGGTTTGTAAAATAGAAATTAAAATAACTAAAATATAATTAGAGTTTTCTAATCATCTTAAAGTTTAATACACACAGTAGGCTTGCCAATTAGGATTAGGGTTTAGGATTCCCGGATTTTAAATTAGGGTTTCCCGGCTTTCGATTAAGGTTTCTAACGGTACGTTAGGGTTTTCAATCCTGAGATTAGGGTTTTTAATCTCTTATTAGGGTTTATTAATTTTAAACCGTATCCGATCAATCATTGATCAATAAATTTCTTCGGTACAAACACAAACTCATTAATATAATTATTTTAATTATATTTTCTATCGAATCCCTATCCGGACTTAGGGTTAGGGTTTCTATTCTTTATTAAGCACAACTCTACTCTAAATTTATTAGTCAATACACAAATGGACCTTCTCGGGACTCGTATCACAAATACATGTCACAAAATTGATAATTAATATTAATATTAATATAAAAAAAAAATTATTCGCAAATTTTTTTGGATTATTCGAAATCTTGGGTTATCACATGTAGGGTTTCATAAGAAAGTAAGAAAACATAGAAAACGTGAGTCGTGGACTCAAGAACGAACGAGTTTCGAGTTCGGATGACCGAATTACGGACGAACAAACGAAGAACGTTAAAAGCGTAAAATGAACAAAGGGTGAAGATCAAGCCAATGGAATGACACGTTAACGAATTTAGAACCAAGTTCTGTCCTAGGGGTATTGAAGTACGTAAGATAAGGAAGAGAATGACTTTGGAACAACCTTGTTCCGAGTTATAACGAAGGAGTTATGAGATCTGGAAGTTAGCGTCTCAAAGAATTTATTTAACACTTAGAAAGATTTCTAGGGTTTGTCTCTCGTGTACAGTGCCGGACAGATCAATGGGAAGTGGTATTGCAGCCATGATGAGCTCAACCATAATATTCTAGAGAGTATATGACATGAAGACGAGAGATAACAAAGGACTTCAGCTGCAATGCCAAGGCCGGGAAGAGGAGAGAGAGAAGTAGGGTGTGTTACATACGAGAGAGGAAAGGAAGGGCACTGCGGTCGCAATACGTCGGAGCATGGCAATGCCCAGAAATGAGATTTTAAATGCTCAATTACTAGGGGATGTGCAAGAAAGAAATATGAACATATAGTTTACCTAAAATAACACTTAAGAAAATGACTTAAACCTTTATTAAAGGTTTAACGTAAAGATTAAATGAGATTTAATAACAAAGAATATAAATCACGAGTTATATAACCGATGTCCGGGGACCGTAGTCGGGATGAACGAACGTGAGGAATTGCTATGGTTGTGATTCCTTAGACGTTGAGTGACGAGGGTAATGAATAATATTTTGATGTTTTATCATGATAATGAGAGATAAGTGTGAAGCGTATAGACGCTGTGAACGCAACGTTGTTGCGATGAACGATCGGTCTTCGCATACAACAATTGATATGGCTTAGAAACTAAGAACGAGTAATGAACATGGTGTTCATGTAATGGATAATGAAAGTATTAAATAAGATAAGAATATAAATCATCCAAGATGATGAACGTATGAGTAAGACATCTCCGTATGTCATAAAGCCGTAAACTGGTAAAGGAGGTTAGTCGCGTAAACTTATATTGCAAGAACACAAATCGTAAGAAGTAAAGTAAGTAAACCAATGAGTAAGTTCAATATATGACTAATGGGTGTTTATGTTTTTCTCCATATGTATGATATAGGAATTGAAATGAGCGATTCGGGCGTAAGTCATGGTATGGAGGCGTAAAAGCAAGTTTCTAACTTCATTCATATTACATGAATGTTAGTTTCTTAAACTTCTCGGATGTTGTACTTGAGAAGTTTTGTCATATGCTTGAATGTGCGATATTTGTACAATGTGGTAGAATGTATGAGGCCTTGAGCCACAATTTGAACACTTGGTGTTTTATGATATGAATTGTTCGTGATTGAAACATTCAATACAAGTATGTTCTGTTTATACATGAACCGTTATTGTTAAGTCTGTGCTAATGATTCTAGCCAGATAGAATGTGTATGAAAAAGGTAGAAGAATGAAAGTATTTCAAAGTAAAAGTGGTTGATGTTTTAAGATGATAGGAATCGAGACTATTCCTATTATTCAAGTTGCTTCATAACCTTTGTTCGGTTATAGAAGTTCTAAAGAAATATTTTAATTCTGAAGTTGTTTGTTCAACTGTTATGACTTGCTGAGCAATTGAATGCTCACACTTGCTTTAATTGAAAAACAATTTTCAGCGAACAAGGTTAGAAGAACTTAAGGATCCCGTAAAGATCAAGCTGACGGTCTCCAGATGAATTGTCATTCAGAGTGTGAAGGTAGCGAGAAGATCAAGTGAATACTTGTAATTTAGAAAGATGAATTGAACTCTAGACTAGTTTAAGGAACTGTTATGTATCCTTGGTGGCGGATAAAAGTCACTCTTGTAAGATGAAATGAATAATGTATTTATTATTATTTGTAATGAAAAAGGTTATAAGGTTCCAGAACCTGGGATATGAGAGTGTATTTTGTTATATTTCAGTATATAATTATGTATGTTGGATGAATGATGTACTCGTGACATACGGAATCCGGGTGTGAAGATAGACTGGATTTCGGGGCGTTACACTATGTGTTGGAAATGAAACAAATGTTGTCACATTAGCCATAGAAACTTATAGTTTAGCAATGCCTACGGGCAAATCTATTAAGTCAATAAGTTGTTATTGTATTCCAGTTCTTGTTAGAAATATTATTTCCATTTTATTGTTGGACAATAAAATCTTTGGTATTATATTTAAGAACAATTGTTATTCTATTTATAATAATAATATTTTGTATAGAACTGGAATATTACTTAATGGATTTTTTATACTTGACTTACGTGAATTATTTGAAAGGTTCAAAGAATTCAGAAATGAAATAAATTGGAAATGTATTAAGTTTCTTTGATTAGATCAAGGAATAAATACTTGTGCAATAAGTTTCTAGATCATCTCAAATGGTTTTCTCATAATGGACGCCTCCTGATACACAATAATTGATTGATGTATCTGAAAGGAAAATTCATACCTTGTTGGACATGGTACGGTCCATAATAATTTTACCGATATTCCAGTATCCCTCTGGGGTCATGCCCTAAAAATGGTTGCATATCTAACAAAAGGTAACCTCAAAATCCAGCCCCAAGATTTCATAAAAGTTATGGACAGGGAGGATTCCTAATCTTAAGTATGTTAAGATAAGGGGTTGTCCAACTTATGTGAAAAAGGTTTCAAAGGATAAACTTGGGAAAAGATTTGACAAATATAGATTTGTGGGACATCCTAAAGTAAGTTTAGGTTATATGTTCTATAATCCTACATAGCAAAAGGTGTTTATTGCGAAACACGCTACCTTCTAAGATAAAGGTGTTTATCATTGAAGGGCTAGTGGGAGGATAATAGAATCTTGAAGAGTTCAAGAACCACAAAATACTAGAAGCCAAATAAGAGGAACTTGTAGATAGACCTATTGTACCACAACCGAATCGTAAATCTGGAATAGTACCGAAGATACCTAGGAGGTATGGATTCATCATGAATGATGATGATGAGGTACGCATCATAGAAGATTATGATCCAGTTACATACGATGAGGGAAGAGTTGTAGACACTCAGAGAAATATATTGAAGCAAGCTTCTCAAAAATGAAACATTCGTTTTGATAAGACAATCAAAAGAGTTTGATTTTATCAAAAATAAGAATGAACCTAGTGTGTACAAAAGGGTCAGTGGGAGCGCCTTGACATTCCTAGTATTATATGTTGATATACTACGGATAAGGAATGACATACTAATGCTACAATCAGTAAAGATAAAGTTGTCTAAACATTCCTCCATGAATGATTTGGGAAGAGTATCTTAATTGGAGATACAAATCTATATAGATAGATTTAAAAGGATGCTCGATTTAACCCAAGAAAGGTATATTCATTTGATGCTAAAGTTGTTTAGCATGGTAAACTCCATGAGATGTCTCTTGTTGATGAGCCCTGGAGTGTATCTCTCTTAATAGTCCCCATAGACTCATAAAAGAGAGATCGCATGAGTAACTATCATGTATACAATGCAATATACGAGACCTGATGTTGATCAGTCATATTCTGGAGAAGATCACTGTCAGACAGTGAAAAACATCTTAAAGTACCTAACCGACACTAAGTATGTGATTAGATTTATGGTGGGTCTGAATTAAAACTAGAAGGCTTAACAGACTCAAGTTTTTCAGACATACCAAGACGACAAAAAATCTACTTTAAGGTAAAGCGTTACCTTGAACGGTGGTGCCGTGAAATTGGAAAGGTTCCAAACAGCAAAGAGTTGCTGGTTTAGTGATAAAGACAAAGTATCTAGCTATAAATGAAGCTGCAAGTTGATTGTTTGGATGAAAAGTTCATTACAGAACTAGGAATAGTTCCTAAGTCTCATCTTGGATCTAAACATGTGTTGCAACACTTTCATTTGATTAAAAGATAATTGAAAGATGGGAAATCACTATAGAGATAGTGGACTCTCAAGAACAACATTACATATCCATTAACTAAAGCTTATCCAACAGCAGGATAATCGTCACTTAGAGAAGAAGAGTATGAGATACCATGACGATTGGCTTTAGTGCAAGTGGGAGATTGAAAGTAGTATGCACATAAGCCAATCATGTTTAATGATAAAGCATATACTTTGTAACAATCTTATTCATTTATTAATAAAAAGTATTAATTTATTAAAGGCTTTAATTATCTACATGATCTTTGTTTTATAATATGTGATAAACCCATAGTTTTAAGCAATGCTTTTAGAATAATGATGATGATCATTCTAATGAGATCTAAATTCTTGAAGCTTAAAACTAAAATAGTTCTCAATCGTTGGATTACTAAATTGGGGATTAGTGAATCCGGATAGATTGGTACATACGTCGTTGCTTTGCTCATTGGATGAGGATGATTGATCTCATGATCATTTGCGTGGAGACACTAAAGCAAGTATGTAAGTGCTTATTAGAGAATAAGTTCCTTTGAAGCGTGGCTCATTAAGGAATACCTAATGGAGTTTTACTTGTTCGTCGATAGGAATTCTGTAGTGATAGTAGTCAAGTGATCCTTGTACTTGAGATCATCATAGTATCTTATGTATGATGATTTATACTTTGACTTATTCCTTAAGACCCTTAGGGTATATCAAAGGGTATGCTTGGGTATAATAAGTTGTACATGGAGATAATGTATGATCAATAAAGAATCTACCGCCACTAGTAAAAGAAGAGAAATGTCTATGTGATTCGATAAAAATGACAACCAAGTAGTCCTTGGCAAAGGAGAATGAAATTAGAAAGGAGTTTCTAATTTACATTATTTGGAGTCATGCATTTAAGAGTCGAAATACATATAATTAAATAAAATAAGACTTGTGATGAATTCTATGTCTTATATTTAATTGGGACATTGTATAGTGGAAGGATTGAATTGTACGGTAACTATTTACTCAAAGGTTCTTTTATGATTAATGTTGAAATCTATATTATCCGGAAAGTCGTTAATAATCATTGAGGAGGCCTATCCTATTGTAGAATAAATATTATTTATTTAAATAAATTAATAGTTTAATTTATTTATTTAAATAAGATTAGAATTATTCTAATTGATTTATTCACAACAGTTTAATATGGAGAACCTAAAGGGTCACACCATAAAAGGAAGAATAATTATTTAAGAAGTTAATGGCATAATCGTAATAATAAGTTAAGTATATTTAATTTAATCTATGGTGATAGAATAAATTAAATAGCTTAATATTTATTATTTAATATTTTAGAAATATTAAATATAAATTAATAAGAGGAGTCTTATTATTATTATTACTATTATTATTATTTAATTCCTAAAGGAGTTTGAGAATTAATTAATAAAAGTACTCTCATATATCCTAATAAGATTAGGAGGCTAATTAATTATTCCTAATAAGATTGGGAGCATAATTAATTAAATGAGTTTAATTAATTAAAATAAAATCCAATTCCTTAATTGTTAAGGAGGGTTTCCCACATCTATAAATAAGAGTTTTATTATGGGTGTAGAGTTGTCGCTTCACAACATACGTGATTCCAATTGTTGGAGAGTACGCTCCTTTTCTATGAGAGATAGAAAAATAAGGGTTTTGCCAAACACCCATTTTCTTGAATCTTTATTCTTTCTTGGTGGATAACCTCTAGAGGCCAAACACTTGGGTGGCTAACGTTAATCAAAGGAAGGAACCAAACCCGGTGGATTCAAGTTGAACGCGAAAAGGATTGGAGGTGAACTTGTACCTGAGGAAGTTCGAATCTCCAAGGGTATGATTCTTGTTCTTCATATCTTTTCGTTTAATTAATAATTGTGCATAAAGGATGATCCGGGTATATGGTTTGTAAAATTTTAAACTCTGATTTTTACACGTTTTTACTTATTTTGTGCAATTTGATTGCGTTCATGAATATTACAAACCTAACAACACTACTACAAAACTGTAAATAAACAACGCATGTTTTTTATAAAAATGTTGTGGTATTTTTTTTCACAACGTTTTTAAACAAAACGTTGTAGATATATATGCAAAAACGTTATCTATTTAAAAGGGTAATTTTTTTATTTTAATTAGATAACGTTTTTTTTAAGAAAACGTGAGCAAAAAAAAAAACCGAAAATAATCTATCACTTGTTAACGTGAGAATAGAATTAGTCTATTGTACCCAAAAACCCTAGCTAGCCTCTCTTCTCTCTTACTCCCTACCTCCACAACCAGCCGTCGCCGCTGCTCGCCCCTTGGTTTCGATTCAAACCCTTGAATACAACATGGCCACCGACGGAAATGGCAAAGTTCAAAGCCCTAATGCTGTTGAGGGGAAAAAGAGGAAGATAATCAAAGAGAAAGATGAAGTATCTGATATTGAGTTGGCTTCCTTGGGTGAAGGTTCAGTGGCTCCATTAGAGATTAGCAAATTGAAGAAAAAAACGAAATCTAGTGTTAAATCAGAAAATTTTGGGTCTGAGTCGAAGGCTTTGTCAAAGAAAGCAAAAGGGAAGAATCATCCCAAACTCTGTTACTCTCGTCTCATCTCTGATCTCGATTCTCGAAGACTCGAACTCTGAATCGGAAAGCCACAGGTAAAGACAGGTTTATCAAGTCAAGTAAAGGAAGGAATGTGATTGGGAGGAAGAAGACTCTAGTCTTCTATATTGGCCGAGCTCCTAATGGTGAGATGACTCATTGGGTAATCCATGAGTACTGCGCTACTGATGAGGCCCTTAATGGCACACATCCTGGACATGTTCAACATTTGATCCTAATCTTTTACTTATGGGTTTTTCTGTTGTGTTTCTTTTTTTCTCATATTGAAGTTATTGTATAATTTTCTTAGTTCTTGCGTTATTTCATTAATATCTTCTATCTTTAATCTGTTAGGTTATATTGCTATTCAGCAGCTACATTCAGTTATGTGTTTTGAATATATAGTTGAATTGGTATTTAAGAGTAAGTTACTGTAAAAGTGATGGTTGACTTACCTTGATTAGTTCAATCACTCATTTGAAAAAGTTACCGTGCACTCCTTTCATAGAGAGTTCCATGGTTGAGGATATCACCTCAAAATTGATGGCCATGGGTAGGGATGCATGTAAATTAGTTGTTAATGATGCAATGCTTACCAAATCGGTATTGAAATCATGAAAGATTATTGTATAAGATTTAGTGCAATTAAATTCATGTATTTTTAAGGAAGTAAAGGGATAAGAGTTGATTGAGCTTTTAAAGAAACAGACTGAACAGCTTAGTTTGAACTTTAAGTCATAATACAAGTTTTTGTTTTGTTTGTAGTTTATGGAGATTCTGATTTTTCTTCACCTCCATTTTTTTTTAGAATTTGTTGTTTACTTAGATTTTGAATATCCTGGCTAAATTCAGATTATGATTGTTTTGCTATGTCTTCTTCTCATGCAGAATGCATTTGTACTCTGTCGTCTTTTTAAGAAGCATGACGGGAAGCAAGATGAGATGGTTGAAAGTTCAAACTGTTACGAAGTTGAGCAGAATGTTTCTTCTTCTATTGTTGTTAAATCTTATGCTGAAGATACTCAATCAGAGCCAGAGACCCCAATGTTGAGTGGACAACCCCCAGTGGAATCTGTAAGTATTAAAGGGTGTGCAGATGAAAATGCTAAAAAGATGATTCATGACTACTCTTTAACTATGGATCAGTACAGCCATTGTTGTACTGCTGATGAGGCTGAAGGTCAAGTGCTAGATGCTATCCAAGTGAGAAGAGAAGCTGATTTTATCATGTATTGTGCAACCTTGATTCTAAATTAGTCTTCAATTAAGTACTTGTATATTTTTCTTGTTTCATTCTGCAGCCGGATCCATACTTGGAAAATGCGTTGAGAGGTTTTTATGATCTGCCACAGCCTCCTGATTCAAAACACTCACAGTTGATGAATGCTTGGATCTTCCTACTTTTCTCAGTTGCATTCAGAATATGGGTCTTGGCGAGCAGGATGAATTTTATGCATCTCATATAGTATACGTAATCATGCAATGTGCAGATATATGGTTCCTGCTTTGCAGCAAGGGCTGGAGAAGAAGAGTGATCCATTATCTTCCATTTATATGGAGGACGAGGAGGTATTATTTAATCCCAATCAATTTAAGTTTAAATCGTAATGGAATGAGCAATGAGCTGAGATGTTTCCTAGGCCTCCTCTAGATTATTCTTGTTTGCAGATTTAATATTGTGGTGTGATGTAATGTGACGAATTTCACAGGCTGATGTAAATGTCAAAATAAAGAAGGCGTACTCTAGCCTTAGCAACTTTTTCATGTCTAATCTTTTGCAAGAACTAAGTTATTGAATATTTAGCCTGGTAGGCAAAGTGGAAAGACAAAATTATCATGTTATGCAGACCATCTTCTTATTAGTGTTTGTGGTTTGCAGACTTTGATACAGACTTTGATATTTTGATATTCAGAGAAAATCTCTCTGCCCCTATGCACTCCAGATTGATAGTTTGCACTACCTGTACTTTGTCTTGGATAAAAGCTGTGTATCACTCAATATAAGTGTTATTTTAGATTTTTTTAATGGACACGAATTACTTGTCTTTTGCCAGATAAATTGTTTCTCATATTCAAATGGCAGTTCTGATAATGAATTAAGAAGCCACCTCAAGGTTTTACATGCATTTGCCTTCGCCTAGAATGTACTTAAAACTATTCTTTTTCCATCATTCTTCTGTTACTATTGGTCTCTTAAATTAGTGGAAATGGTGAAGAACACTGAATATATACCCTTTTCTATTCTTATGTTTATGGTTTAATCAATGCAAGATTAGTTATGGTAGGCTTCCATAAATTTCTTGTTTTTTGATTCTCTTCTTTGGCTGATTGCAGTTGAGTAGGGAAACTATGGGCGGAGATGTAGCTGAGAAGGTGGTTGTTTATCAATATGCAAATAAAGAGGTAGAGGACAATTGTTGGAAATTTTCATGAACTACCAAATGTTCTTTTCAAGCTTCAACTTTGGCATACCTTGTTGCAGGTGAGTCTTGTCACCGATTCAAGCTTCAATTTTTTCAGATGAGTCTTGTCACCGATTCTCCTGTAAATTCGTCAAGCAATGATGACTTTGCGGCATTTCTTGACGTAGAGTTAAATTTGAGATGTATGTATGGATAGTTTGATATATATTTTGTAGATGTAGTAATTTGAAACTGTAAACGAATGATATTATTGGGATGTATTTTGAATGGTTGATACATTTTGACTTTAAATTTAAATGAGAATTTAGACCTTTTAGCTATATATCATGGCATTAGTATATTGCAGGTGCATTGGTAATGTAGGTGAACCACAACTTTTTTTTTCTTATTTTTTTTTAATCTACAACATTTTTAAAACGTTGTGTAAATGTGCCTAAACGTTGTCTGATATACTAAATAACAACATTTTTATTCAAAAAACGTTGTGGAATCATACCTTCTACAACGTTTTTAAGCATCTGTTAATTTTTGAAAAACAAATCTACAACGTTTTTTTCTCTAAAAAATGTTGTGTATTGTGCTTAACTAAAACATTTTAAAAACGTTGTGTAAGGGTGTCAAATAGACAACACACTTAACCACGACGTTTTTCTCGATGAAAATCACAACGCTTTTTTTTAGCGTTGTCATTTCTTTGTTTTTGTAGTAAGCAATAATTATCTTCATTGTCTCTAATTGAGAGTTATACTTCAACCAAACTCCAAGATTATATAGGTAGTGCTCGTAGATATACTCAACAAGTGGATGTGCACAACCATCTCTTATGGTAACACGAAGTCGCATGTAATTAGATATCTTGTATGATAGTGGGAAAACATCATTCCAACGTTGGGTTTGCCTCACCCTATTTGATTCACCAAATATAACTACTAAATAATGTATAAAATACAACACACTATTCTAAATTTCTCAATAAAATTATTTCCATCTTTGTTTTAGAGAACCTCCACATGCCTAGAGACCACTGATTCTATTCCTGTATTACCCCCGACCTCAACCCAGCTACACTCTTATTACCTGAAAAGAATTGTGAAGCAAAAGGGTGAGCACAAATAACACAGTAAAGAATATCATGACTAAAGATAATTAAATTATCAATAGCCTTCATCAGTAATAAATCATAGATTTAGAACATATGGTAGATGATAAAACTTTTCAACCATATTTGCAGCGGAACGAGCAATCCATTAGAAGAGTCAAATAGACCATAATGTCTATTATCTTCTCCATGTTAAAAGACCACCAACAATGTTTTATCCACGTAACATCAATCAACAGTTCCGATCCACAATCATGTGAATAACTCATAATCATAATTGTGGTTCTAATTTTCTCTTCCCATCCAGGACGAAGATAATTTTCATCACATGTCTTTACCTAAAAAGAGTAGTACTTCTGACTGAAATATTGGATATGACGCTGAAGAAAACTTGCACTGATTAGCAACTCTCAAAGTATCAAAATACTCACAAAAATACGCTCGATAATATATGGAGAGAAAACTTATGTTTTTGGTGTGATTTTCAATTCTAACTCAGAACCCTATTTATAGAAAAATGCTAGAACGCCAAAGCAGATCTGACCTGCAACCTGATAGCTTTACCTACTACTATTCCTACCCACCACTTTTGAAATAAAATTTTAGCACATTTTTCACCAACCAAAGGTGGGGCCCACTCATTCTAGAAATTTTCAAAATGTGTTAAATTCAGAAACTTCAATAATTTCTGAATCAATCACCTCTTAAAATTCATAACAAATCATACGTTAATTTTTAACGGTTCAAAATTTGTGGACATATACTCAACTTATATATGTATAACATATCCAAAAATCACAACTATCCAACGGTCGGATTAAAATTATAACTCACGCAATAGAGCTTTAAGAACACTGATTTGATTTTTGGACTATAAGTCCCTTGTACCAGTTTCACTCAAACAGTCACCACGAACAATTCACAAAGAATTTTTGGGTGATTCAAATTTCTACGGTTAGCTTATTTACAGGGCTTTCTTTTGATATATGGCTCATCTCCTAACTCATTATACACAAAGAGTTATGGATTTTACAAAATCAAGTAAAAAATTGATTTTTCTGAAAATCCCATATTTTGTTCTTCTTTTGATTTCTAGATTTCTCTCATTTGATTCATGCACCGCGAATTTAGTGTGAAAATATCACCATTATTATATTATTAAATAACCACATTATACATTTATAATGTAAGATAAAATATCAATTTTCAACAATAGACACTTTTCTAAGAATTCCTCGATTCCGATAAAATACTGATAAAACACCTCAGCATTAATTCCTTCATTTATATCCACACAAAATAAATATTTCCCTATCCATCATTTATATCCACATAA
Organism: Panax ginseng; assembly: GCA_020205605.1. Taxonomy (NCBI): domain Eukaryota; kingdom Viridiplantae; phylum Streptophyta; class Magnoliopsida; order Apiales; family Araliaceae; genus Panax; species Panax ginseng. The sequence goes on along the minus strand of CM035127.1, from coordinate 35,068,719 downwards.
AATAAATATTTCCTTATCATATAAATCAATAATTAATTATTCACAAATAATATAACAGAATCACAATTATGATAACCAAGTCATTCCCAGGAAAGAAGGAGCTTTCTGATAAGAATTTCTTCTTACTGGCGCGCAATTAGATTACCAAACCCCTTTTCTAGACAACACTTCCTTATACATTGTCAATAATGCTATCTAACAATATTATTCAAATAATATGAATTATTGATCTGATATTGGAGATATCGTGCAGTGCCAATTATTGAAACAACAATAATATAAAATATCAACGTAGCAATTATTGAATCAATAAAATAAAATATTGAACAGTAATTACTGTAACAATAATTGAGTAGTGTCTTCTTACGTAAGAATCAATAATCCAAAAATATTGTTTAATACCGTGTGCTACTGTGCAACAACGCGTATTAATTTACTTTACCCACCGGGTATTCCAACTGTTTTAACGGTAACAACTACGTCGTTATGTATAAAAAACTCATACTTGTCGTTTTTCTTCATTCGATGATTATTACATTATGGGGGCCACAAATGGGTCATTTGCTACCGTAAATTTAATATTCCACGATCAAACGAATATTCCCCGACAACAATGAGTATTTTATAACCACTTGCTTATTTAAAATATTTACATATATCACCCTTAACTTTAACCTTTTATCAATTTAACCATTTACTGAATAATAATTATAAAAAAGTTGAATACTTTTATTTCATAAAATTCGGGGTCTTACAATCTCCCATCCTTATGAAATTTCGTCCCCAAAATTTACGTACCTGATATTTCAATGAGTACATATCACAATTTGTCAACTTAAGTAAGAAAATTTAGCTTAGGTAGGACACACACTAGCGAAGGATATTACTCATCTCTCCCCTCCTAGTTCTATTCCACGATCTCCTTGGAGACCATATCCTAAGCTCGATACCAAACCGTAACGCCCCAAAATAGGTCCAATCCACATAACATATTCTGAGTCGCCACGAACTACACTCAATGCAATTTACAAATACAAACTTCATTATTACAATTGTCGTGCAAAAATACGACAACACATATGTTGTGAGTTTTTTTACAAATAGATACCAACTGTGACTCTCATCCCTTTACCTGGATATCACCTCACATTGATACCTTACAGTGGTACCTTACATAAAGGTACAGTCAATAACTATTTTAGAAATTAAAATCTTCGGAAAATGCTCAAGAAAACCTTCGTAAATGGGAGGCCATGCATCTAAGTTATAATAAATATCATATGACTGGAGAATTATCCATGGTTGACCCAATAGACCCCAAAGAAAAATGAGAAGATTGCTATCATGTTCTTTCCAATGGTGAGTCTTCTCTTGACATATAATTATCTCCATTGTCTCCAATTGAGAGTTATACTTCAACCAAACTCTAAGATTATATAGGTAGTGCTCGTAGATATACTCAGCAAGTGGATGTGCACAACCATCTCTTATGATAACACGAAGTCGCATGTCATTAGACATCTTGTATGATAGTGGGAAAACACCCTTCCAATGTTGGGTTTGCCTCACCCTATTTGATTCACCAAATATAACTACTAAATGATGTATAAAATACAACACACTATTTTAAGGTTCTCAATAAAAGTATTTTCATACTGTTTAGGAAGAACCTCCACAACCAGAGACCACCGTTCTATTCCCTTGTTACCCCCGCTCGACCCAGCTACACTCTTATTACCTAATAAAAATTGTGAAGCAAAAGGGTGAGCACAAATAGCCCAGTAAAGAATATCATGACTAAAGATAATTAAATTATCAATAGCCTTCATCAGTAATAAATCAGAGATTTAGAACATATGGTAGATGATAAAACTTTTCAACCATAGTTGCAGCGGAACGAGCAATCCATTAGAAGGGTCAAATAGACCATAAATCTATTATCTTCTCCATGTTAAAAGACCACCAACAATGTTTTATCCCTGTAACATCAATCAACAGTTCCGATCCACAATTATGTGAATAACTCATAATCGTAATTATGGTTCTAATTTTCTCTTCTCATCCAGGACGAAGATAATTTTCATCACCTGACTTTACCTCAAAAGAGATTACGATTTGACTAGAATATCTGGATATATTATTTGAAGGAAACTTGCACTGACTAGCAACTCTCAAAGTATCAAAATATTCACAAAAATACGTTCGATAATATAGGGATAGAAAACTTATATTTCTGGTGTGATTTTCAATTCTAACTCAGCACCCTATTTATAGGAAAATGCTAGAATGCCAAAGCAGACCTGACCTGCAACCTGATGGCTTTACCTGCTACTATTCCCACCCACCACTTTTGAAATAAAATTTTAGCACATTTTTCACCAACCAAAGGTGGGGCCCACTCATTCTAAAAATTTCCAAAATGTGTTAAATTCAGAAACTTCAACAATTTCTGAATCAATCACCTCTTAAAATTCATAACAAATCATACGTTATTTTTAACAGTTCAAAATTTGTGGACATATAATCAACTTGTATATGTATAACATATCCAAAAATCACAATGATCTAACGGTCGGATTAAAATTATAACTCACGCAATAGAGCTTTAAGAACACTGATTTCATTTTCGGACTATAAGCCCCTCGTATCAGTTTCACTCAAACAGTCACCACAAAAAATCTACAAAGAATATTTGGGTGATTCAAAATCTAAAAAGAATATATGGATTTTACAAAATCTAGTAATAAACTAATTTTTTTCCTGAAAATCCCATATTTTGTTCTTCTTTTGATTTCTAGATTTCTCTCATTTGATTCATGCACCGTGAATTTTGTGTGAAAATATCACCATTATTATATTATTATATAACCACATTATACATTTATAATGTAAGATAAAATATCAATTTTCAACAATTGATACTTTTCTAAGAATTCCTCGATTCCGATAAAATACTGATAAAACACGTCAGTATTAATTCCTTCATTTATATCCACACAAAATAAATATTTCCCTATCCATCATTTATATCCACATAAAATAAATATTTCCTTATCATATAAATCAACAATTAATTATTCACAAATAATATTACAGAATCACAATTATGACAACCAGGTCGTTCTCAGGAAAGAAGGGGCTTTCCGATAAGAATTTCTTCTTATTGGCGCGCAATTAGATGACCAAACCCCTATCCTAGACAGAACTTCCTTAGACATTGCCAATAATGCTATCTAACAATATTATTCAAATAATATGAATTATTGATATGATAATGGAGATACCGTGCAGTGCCAATTATTTAAACAACAATAATATAAAATATCAACGTAGCAATTATTGAATCAATAAAATAAAATATTAAAAATTAATTACTGTAACAATAATTGTGTAGTGCCTTCTTACGTAAGAATCAATAATCCAAAAATATTGTGCAATATCGTGCTACTGTGCAACAACGCGTATTAATTTACTTTACCCACCGGGTATTCCAACAGTTTTAACGGTAACAACTACGCCATTATTTATAAAAAACTCGTACTTGTTGTTTTCTTCATTAGACAGTTATTCTGTTATGGGGCCCATAAATAACTGTGCCGTACCAATATTCTACGACAGTAAGAATATTCCACGACCAAACGAATATTCCCCGGCAACAATGAGTATTTTATAATCACTTGCTTATTTAAAATATTTACATATATCACCCTTAACTTTAACCTTTTATCAATTTAACCATTTACTAAATAATAATTATAAAAAATTGAATTCTTTTATTTCATAAAATTCGGGGTCTTACAACTGTACTTTTAACACCGGTTATTTCAACAGTTAACGGTAAAATTTCCGCCATTATTTTTATAAAAAGATATTTCATCATTTTTCATTATTAAATAATAATTACGTTGTGGGCTCCACGATGATTGTCTTGAGTCATTTAATATTCCTCGTTAAAACGAATATTCCCCGACCAATCGAATATTATATAACAACTTGCTTAGTTTGAAAAATTTATAAATATTACCCACAACTATAACATTATATATAATTCACTCCATAATATTCAAAAATGATATTTATAGAAAATTCATCTTTATTCATAAAAGTTGGGGTCTTACAACCTCCCGTTCTTATGAAATTTCGCCCACGAAATTAGGGTACATACCTGGTATGACGAAGGGGTGAGGATACATTGATTTCATTTCAGATTCTAACTCCCAGGTCATTTCCTCAACATCGTGGTTTCTCCACAAAACTTTGACTTGAGGTATAACCTTGGAGCGTAGAATATGCTCCTTCTTATCCAAGATTTTAACAGGAACCTCCTCATACGTTAAATCTTCCTCTATTTCATCCGGTTCCAACTCAATAATGTGGTTCGGGTCTTCCACATATTTACGTAACATGGATATGTGAAAAACGTTATTAACACGAGACATACTTGGCGGTAAAGCGAGTCTATAGGCCACAGTTCCTACTCGATCACAGATTTCAAATGGGCCAATGAATTGAGGATTGAGCTTTCCTTTCTTTCCAAATCTTGTATCTCCTTTCCATGGAGCAACACGTAACAACACATTTTCTCTAACATTGAATTCCACGTCCTTTAGATGAAGATCAACATAACTCTTTTATCGATCTTGTGAGGTTTTTATACGTTGTCGGATCATTTGAATCTTTTCCATAGACATGCGTACAAATTCCGGTCCCAACAATGTTGCTTCACCCACCTCATCCTAGCATACTGGAGAACGACACTTTCTTCCATACAACGCCTCAAATGGAGCCATGTCGATACTTTCTTGATAAATATTATTGTAGGAAAATTCCACCAATGGTAAGAAGTTGTCCCAACTTTCTTTGAAGTCAAGGACATAGAGTCTTAATAAATCTTCAAGAGTTTGAATAGTCCTCTCCGACTGCCCGTCCGTTTAAGGATGATATGCCGAACTACATCGTAAATCCGTGCCCATAGCTTTTTTTAAACTGACCCAAAACCGTGAAGTGAATCTTGGGTCTCGATCAGAAACTATGGATACTGGCATACCATGCAATCTTACAATCTCATTTATGTACATACTGAGCAAGACGTTCAAGTGTATAAGTTTCTCGTATAGGTAAGAAATGAGCAGACTTGGTCAATCTATCAACAATGACCCAAATTGCATCTATGCCTTGAGAAACCTTGGGAAGACTAGTAACGAAATCAATGGTAATGTGCTCCCACTTCCATTCTGGAATTTCAAGTGGTTGTAATGGACCTTTTGGCACTTGATGCTCCGCCTTGACACGTTGACAAGTTAAACACCTTGAGATAAACTCCGCGATCTCTCTCTTCATATTGCTCCACCAAAATGTAGGTCAAAGATCACGATACATTTTGGTACTCCCACGATGGATTGCAAACAGTGTGTTGTGCGCCTCCATCATGATTTTATACTATAAATCAGGGTCGTTAAGAACACAAAGTCTAGAGTTGACTCTAAGTATTCCTTCTTCATCGATTCTTGCTTCCAGGATAACACCTTCTTCTTCATACACATCAGCTCCAGGTCTGTATCTTGAGCAACTTTAACTTTATCGATTAAAGTTGGTTCAACTTGTATATTTGTCATCATCATGTTGGTCCCTGGAGTGTTTAACTCTATCTCCATCCTTTGCAAGTCATATAAAATGGGCCTTTACATTGACAATATCGCACTCGTACCTGCATATGATCTTCTACTAAATACGTCAGCTACTACGTTCGCTTTTTCAGGATGGTATTGAATGGTATGATCATAATCTTTCAACAGTTCAAGCCAACGTCGTTGCCGCATGTTGAGTTCCTTTTGGGTAAAGAAATATTTGAGGCTTTTATGATCCGTAAAGATCTCCACTTTCTCCCCATACAAGTAATGCCTCAAAATTTTAAGTGTGAAGACAACAGCTGCTAACTCTAGATCATGAGTAGGATAATTCCTCTCATATTCTTTGAGTTGTCGAGAGGTATAGGCTATGACTTTCCCATATTGCATGAGAACACATCCTAACCCTTTGCTCGAAGCATCACTGTAGATGAAAAATCCCTCCGAGCCAAATGGTATTGTCAGAACAGGTGCTGAAATGAGTCTCCTCTTGAGTTCTTGAAAACTCTTCTCACATTCTTCGCTCCAACTAAATTTTGTATCTTTTCGAGTCAGCTGAGTTAATGGAGTAGCGATTCGAGAAAATCCTTCCACGAATCTCCGATAATAACCAGCTAAGCCGAGAAAGCTACGTACTTTGGTCACTAACTTAGGTTGCTCCCAGCTTTGAATTGCTTCAATCTTTGCTGGGTCAACAGATATTTCATGATTTGATATCACGTGCCCAAGGAATACAACTTCTTCAAGCCAGAACTCGCATTTCTTTAACTTGGCATAAAGCTTATTTTCACGAAGCTTTTGAAGTATCAGCCTTAAGTGTTGCTCATGATTTTCACGACTTTTGGAGTAAATGAGGATGTCATCAATAAAGACGACCACAAAGTGATCCAAATATTCTTTGAATACTCGGTTCATCATATCCATGAAAGCAGCAGGAGCATTAGTCAATCCAAAAGACATGATTGGGAATTCATAATGCCCGTACCGAGTTTTGAAAGCCGTCTTTGGAATGTCATTGGTTTTAATCTTCAATTAGTGATATCCAAAACGAAGATCAATCTTTGAAAAGAATTTGGCGCCTTGCGACTGGTCAAACAGGTTATCAATGCGAGGCAACGGGTATCTATTTTTGACAGTGACATGGTTCAACTCCCGATAATCAATACAAAGTCGCATGCTCCCATCTTTCTTCTTCACGAATAGAATAAGAGAACCCCAAGGAGACGTACTAGGACGAATGAAACCGATGTCTAACAATTCCTGCAGTTGGGTCTTTAACTCCGGAAGTTCAATAGGAGCCATTCGATATGGGGCTTTGGAAATGGGTTTTGTACCGGGATCAAGGTCGATACAAAATTTAATTTCACGCTCTGGGAGTAGGCCATGAAGTTCTTCAGGGAATACGTCAGGAAATTTATTAACAATAGAAATAACATTCAAAACTGACGTATTTTTGTTTAAATCCGTGACATGAGCTAAGAAAGCTTGACATCCATTTTTCAATAAATGAATAGCTTTATGGCTCGAGATGACAGTGATTGATTATAATGGTTTGGTCGCTTAAATTCGCATAATAGGTTGGTTAGGAATATGAAAGCTAACAACCTTACGAAAATAATCAATTTTTGCATGATGAGTAGTTAACCAATCAATCCCTAGAATTACGTCAAATGCAAGTATTTTTAAGAAAATAAGATCGATAGGTAATGTGAGGGTACCGATTTGAACCAAACAAGACTTATAAACAATGGATGTAATGAAGGTTTCTCCCAACAGAGTTTCAACAGACAAATCAAAGTCTAATTTCTCCGGAGTTAAATTTAAACGTTGAGCGCAAGTAGGAGAAATAAAAGAATGGGTAGAACTGGTATCAAATAAGGTATATACTTCGCTAGAGTTTATGATAAGCTTACCCGTGATGACCTCGTTCGGGTTCCTTGCTTTCTGGAAGGTCACAACAAACGCTCTCCCTTGAATTACTGGTTTTGACTTGTGTGGGACGGCATTTGGTGTCTTCGTTCCAACTGGACTTGGCTTCCATGTACGACAAAATCTAGCTAGGTGACCTTCTCTTCCATAATTGTAACACGTTTTGGACTGCTGCGCATAGTTTGGACTGATGTGTCCCTCCCCTCCACATTTGAAGCATATGATATGTGGTCGTTCTCCTTCCTTAACAACAGGTGTTGGTGCTGACGTCTTTCCATCATTGTTGAATCTCTTCTTTTTGAAATGTCCACTTTTATTGTCTTGGCCATGATTACCACCGAAGTGGTTACCATTTATGGCATGTTGATTCCCTCCACGTTTGTTGTCGCCACTTCGATGACTGTTACCACTGGTATTATCATTTTGCCGGTTGCTCTCCCTTGGTTGGGATGTCTCATAATCGCGCTCCAATAACTGAGCCCCATTTACAACATCTGAATACAAACACAGTTTGTGAGAGATAAGATATTGACGTATCTCGGGTTTCAAACCTCTTAGAAACATCTGTGTCATTCTCTCCTCGTTATCAACTAAGTGGGACGCAAACCGGGACAACTCGGTAAACTTGACTTCGTACCACATCATTTGTAACATTACGGTCATGATTATACCGAATAATCCTTGGTCATAATCATACCAAGTCCATCTATGCACTACGACCACAAATGGCTTTCAACATAATATAAGCATGATCATGATGACAATGATATAAGAATTCAATTAAAAGAAAACAAATGATAAATTTTTAAAGATTTATAATTTAATTTATCCAGAATTCAATAATGTCCAAATTGTCAACATGATACTGCTTTGTGGAGTAAAATTCAAGAATAATATTATATCAAAAATGATTTGGACCGAAAAGAAATCAATTTTTGTCATGAATAGTACCCCGATGAATAGTACCCCGTGAATAGTACTTCGGGAATAGTAACCCCGTGAATAGTATTCCGGCATGAAAAAGTTAAAACTTATTAAGAATGCCCAAAATAATATTTCCATGAAAAGATACTGGATGAAGCGCAAATATCAAGGATATTCTACTAATTTTATGGAGTATAGAAGCCAAAACATTAACCAAATGAGTATAGAATTCGGAATCTGAAATGAAATAATATTACTTACATTCTACAGAGTATGGAAGAAAATATTATTTCATATGAATATTGAATAAAAATAACATCCCTTACCTTGAAAAGAAGAGTATTCCAACTAGTATAGCGGAGATATTCTTGAAGAAAACTTTCACTGTTTTCTAAGCTCAAAGCTTTCTAAAACTCAAAAGAAATACGCTCAATATTATAGAAGAAGAATTTTCTGATTCTGGTGTGATTTTCAATTTTAACTAAGCATCCTATTTATAGGAGAATGGAAAGGATACTATTTGAATGCACAGTAAAGGAAAAAATCACGGATTGCACAGTAAGGCTCACGGGAAATCGTCCGAATTTTTTGATTTTACTATGCAGTCACTATGCAAACACTATACATAATAAAATATAATATATTCTATTTTTCATGAAAAACAAAACTAATAATATATATATATATATATATATATATATATATATATATATATCACCCGTGACTTGCATTCCCAGCTAATTCATTTTCCATATATGGGCCCCACATGTGGCCCCTACATGTGGGCCCACCTTTATTATATTAAATAATTTTCTACCGATTATTTTAAAAAATAAGTAAGTGGGGGTCCAAATAATACGCCAATATTTACAACAAATAAAAATTACCTTAATGTTTTTAACAACATTTATCATCATTATTATAATTCGCAATATTTAACAACTAGGTCGTTCCCAGGAAAGAGGGGGCTTTCCGATAAGGATTTCTCCTTATTGGCGAGCAATTAGGTGACTAAACCTCTCATTGACAGAACTTCTAGACATTGTCAATATTGTAAATAATAATATGAATAACTTTGTCGTTTAAATTATTGATTTAATAATATAAAATATTATGCAGATGATACTGTGACAATAATTGAATCAATAATATGAGAGATATGATGCAGCAATTATTGTAGCAATAATTGAGAATAACTGAGTGGCTTCTCACGTAAGCATCAATAACCAATACTGTGTGCTGCTATGCAACCACGTGTATTACTGTACTTTTAACAACGGTTATGTCAATAGTTAATGGTAAAACTTCCGCCGTTATTTTTATAAAAAAGATATTTCTGTCATTTTCTCATTCCGACAATAATTACACTATGGGGTCCACCAATGATTGTGTTGTCGTACGAATATTCCTTGTTAAAACGAATATTTCCCGACCAATCGAATATTATATAACAACTTACTTACTTTGAAAAATTTATAAATATTATCCACAACTATAACATTATATCAAATTCACTCTATAATATTCAAAAATGATATTTATAGAAAATTCATCTTTATTCATAAAAATTGGGGTCTTACACAAATGACATAATCGTAATAATATGTTAAGTATATTTAATTTAATCTATGGTGATGGAATAAATTAAATAGCTTAATATTTATTATTTAATATTTTGGAAATATTAAATATAAATTAATAAGAGGAGTCTTATTATTATTATTATTACTATCACTATTATTTAATTCCTAAAGGAGTTTGAGAATTAATTAATAAAAGTACTCTCATATATCCTAATAAGATTAGGAGGCTAATTAATTAAAAAAGTTTAATTAATTATTCCTAATAAGATTGGGAACCTAATTAATTAAAGAAGTTTAATTATTTAAAATAAAACTAAATTCCTTAATTGTTAAGGAGGGTTGCCTACATCTATAAATAAGAGGAGTCTTATTATGGTGTATGGTTGTTGTTGACTTTTTCACAACAGACGTAATTCTAATAGTTGGGAGAGTACACCATTTTTTATGTGAGTAGAAAAACTAGGGTTTTGCCAAATACCCATCTTCTTAAATCTTTCTTCTTTCTTGGTGGATCACCTGTAGAGGCCAAACATTTGGGTGGCTAACGTTGATCAAAGGAAGGAATCAAACCCGGTGGATTCAAGTTGAACACGAAAAGGATTGGAGGTGAACTTATACCTGAGGAAGCTCGAATCTTCAAGGGTATAATTCTTGCTCTTTATCTTTTCGTTTAATTAATAATTGTGCATAAAGGATGATCCCGGTATATGGTTTGTAAAATTTTAAAACTCTTTTTTATCATGTTTCCGCTTATTTGTGCAATTTGATTGCGTTCATGAATATTATAAACCTAACAGTGGTATCAGAGCCAAATATTTATGCGAATTATTAATTGTTTTAATTTGATATGTATATTGATATGTGTTTAGAACAATTTAATCGGGCATAATTTGCTGCATAATTTTTTTTTTTTAAAAATATAAAATCGTGAAATTCGTTTTGCCGATGTGTTACTGTCCGTGTATTTGCTGAGCATTGATTTTGTTATTCATAAAGTGAACCAGCAGTTTCTTCCTTCGGTTTATATTAAAAACCCACAAGCCACTTCTTTTTCCTGGACATGAATCACGGAAGTATGATCAGGATTACTTATATATATATATATATAATCTGGTTGGTGGCACATGAATCACTTACAAGGTGATGGATGATCACAGGAGATGCGGATTATAATATATATATATATATATATATATATATATATATATATATATATATAATAGTCTTAATACTTTTATAATTAAAATAAAGAGTTTATTTTAATCTTAAAATTAGATTTCATACTAACTAATTAGAGTTGAAATTAGATTCCATAATAACTAATTTGAGTTAAAATTGGATTCTATGTTTCCTTAAATAAATGACTTTATTTAGATATGAAATAAGATTTCATATTATTCAAAATAAAGGAGTTTATTTGTGAATAGGAAAGAAAATTCGTGTTTTCTTAAATAAAGGAGTTTATTTAGATATGTAATAAGATTTCATATTATTTAAAATAAAGGAGTTTATTTGTGAATAGGAAAGAAAGTTCGTGTTTTCTTAAATAAAAGAGTTTATTTTGACTTGGAATTGGGTTCCATAATTAATTAAAATAAAAGAAGTTTATTTTGATTTAAATTTGGATTAAAATAAAGGAGTTTATTTTGATTCAAAATTAGATTTTATGCAAACTGAATTTTCCCATTAAATGATATCAATATATATATTGAATGTTTATTATTCATGAGATGAATGTTATTAATTGATGCATATGGTGATGTGTATGATAATAAATAGGATTGATCATGGACTATTGACCAATGTGATTGGATTTTATTTTAGTTGGATGCATGAATGTATGAGTTTTATTAAATGAGATTTTCATACCCCGTCTTCTCTAATTTTTCTTAATGTAAATTCTAACTCCCTCTCATGTACTTCCCCTTGACTGCTGATCAAGGTTTCTATTTATTTAAAATAATTTTGTAATAGGAATAGTTAAAATTAATTTTGAAGAATTAGAGATCAAGGAGTGCTTGAAGACCCGTTTGTAATGGAGCCCAGGTTTAAATGTAATAGTTATATTTAAATTTAATTCTTGCACCATAGGTTTGACCTTTTGGTTCACTTGGTGGCTCTAGTGAACCAAACTAGAATAAAAGTTCATAATCAATCCGGGTAGAATATAGTATTCTATATGTGCATGCTTATACTATATATATATATATATATATATATATATATATGTGCATGCACGCTAAACAAGATGAGATAAATTAATAACAAACCTCTCAAATATTTTATATTAAGTCCTAAGCGTTCAAAGATATTTGGAATATCGAACGTCGCCTTCTAGCATGATAAAAAATAATAGAGTATCAATTAATTATTATAAGTTTGTTGTGTCACCACAAGGCTAATCTTAATTCTTTGAGATGTTAATTTTATCACATTTGATGCTCATAAAGAAAATTGAACAATGTTATTTTGTTATGTCACCACAAGGATAATAGTTTTCTTTTTTGAATATATGGAGTGCTAGGTTGGAATTAACTTGGATAATTTTAATTCGGATGTGCCACCACTTGATCAAAATAATCTAAGAGGCAAAATATAAGGAGTTACATAGTTGATGTAATTGACAAGAGTTGTCTACCTATTTATTTATATATAGTTTGTTGTGTCACCACAAGGCTATATACATTTCAAATGTGATCCTTATTCTCACTAGCAAATCTTTAATTAGATTTTGCCGAACTATATAAGTGAGGGTAATATAGTTTGATGAAAATAGTGGGAGATACCAATTTAAAATAAGACCTAATTTATTTTGGTAATTAATAATAGAATTTATGCTAAAATGTTGTTAATTACAAATTCATTTACAGAATTTTACAATGTCTAAATTACTATCACTGTGAAGCATATTAGATGCTATTTAACCGGACCGAATTAAATGGATTGGTTAAGGAATTTTAGAATAGTTCTCATGGCTGAAAAGATATCTTATGTCCTTAATACGCCTATCCCTACAATGGTTGCAGACAATGCCTCTGAGGAAGAGATTGCTACTTTTAGAAAGTGACAAGATGATGCATAGTTGGCTCAATGCATTATTCTCACATCCATGAGTAGCGTGCTTCAGCGTCAGCATGAAACTATGGATGCTCCTACTATATTCCTGCACATCAAGTAGTTGATGGTGAGGAAAGTAGGACTGATAGATATCAGATATCTAAGGAGCTCTTCCGATCTAGAATGACCGATGACACTACAGTATAGATAAAAGTCCTTAACATAATCAATTTGATTGAACAATAATAACAACGGGTTTTGTCATGGATGGAGAATTGAGCCAAAATTTGATCTTGTACTCACTCCCAGACTCCTTTCACAATTGTTGTGAATTTTTCATATGAACAAGCTAGATATCAGCTTCGCTGATTTGCTTAACATGTTGAAAAATGATGAGAGTCACTTTCCAACCAAGAAAGATCAAGTCTCACTAGTAGGGGTTAAAGGATCTTCTAAAAAGAAGAACGATTCTAAGAAGGTAAATAGAAAAGGCAAAAACAAAGGATAATAAGAACAAAACTGATATGGATAGCAAAGGAGTTTGCTTTCACTGCAATAAGCACGAGACCGAAAAAAAAAGCGCAAGAAGCATCTTGCAGAGGCTAACCAGAAGAAGCTTAGTGAAGTTTCGGTTACAAATACAATTTTGTTCATGACTTAAAATAATTTTTTCGTTAAGTCAAGGTTCTACTTGGGTATTGGATACCGACTTTGGTTATCATAAATATAGATTTATGAAGGGACCAAGCAGAAGTAGAAAGCTATACAAGACATAAGTAATCCTATGTGTGAGAAATGAAGAAAAGGTTGCTACATTAGCCATAGAAACTTATAGTTTAGCAATGCCTACGGGCAAATCTATTAATTAAGTCAATAAGTTGTTATTGTATTCTAGTTCTTGTTAGAAACATTATTTCCATATTATTGTTGGACAATGAAATCTTTGGTATTATATTTAAGAACAATTATTGTTCTATTTATAATAATAATGTTTTGTATAGAACTGGAATATCACTTAATGGATTTTCTATACTTGACTTACGTGAAAATAATTTTGTATATTGAACAAATTAGTATAAGAAAATGAGTTGATCATTCAAACAGTTGAATGTGTGTATTTACTGAAATACATGTGTGAATTATTTGAAAGGTTCAAAGAATTCAGAAGTGAAACTAATTTGAAAAGTATTAAGATTCTTTGATTAGACCAAGGAATAAATACTTGTGGACATGGTGCGGTCCATAATGATTTTACCGATATTTCAGTATCCTTCTGGGATATTGTCCTAGAAATGGGTGCATATCTACGAAAAAGGTAAACTCAAAATCCGGCCACAAGACTCCATGAAAGTTATGGACAGGAAGGATTCCTAATTTTAAGTAAGTTAAGATAACGGGTTGTCCAACTTATGTGAAAAGGTTTCAAAGGATAAACTTGGGACAAGATTTGACAAGTAAAGATTTGTGGGACATCCTAAAGTAAGTTTAGGGTATATGTTCTATAATCCTACTTAGTAAAAGGTGTTTATTGCAAAACATGTTGCCTTCTAAGATAAAGATGTTTATCATTGAAGGGGCTAGTGGGAGGATAATACATCTTGAAGAGTTCAAGAACCACAAAACACTATAAGTCAAATAAGAGGAACCTGTAGATAGACCTATTGTACCACAACCGAATCGTAAATCTGGAATAGTACTGAAGATACCTAGGAGGTATGGATTCATCATAGATGATGATGATGAGGTACACATCATAGAAGATGATGATCCAGTTACAAACGATGAGGTAAGAGTTGTAGACACTCAGAGAAATGGATTAAAGCAAGCTTCTCAAAAATGGAACATTCGTTTTGATGAAACAAATCAAAAGAGTTTGATTTTATTTCAAATAAAAATGAACCTAGTGTGTACAAAAGGGTTAGTGGGAGCTTCGTGACATTCCTAATATTATATGTTGATATATTATAGATAAGGAATGACATACTAATGCTACAATCAGTAAAGATAAAGTTGTCTAAAAATTCCTCCATGAATGATTTGGGAAGAGTATCGTAATTGGGGATATAAATCTATATAGATAGATTTAAAAGGATGCTCAGATTAGCCCAAGGAACGTTTATTCATTTGATGCTAAAGTTGTTTAGCATGACAAACTCCAAGAGATGTCTCATGTTGATGAGTCATGGAGTGTATTTCTCTTAATAGTCCCCATAGACTCATGAAAAGAGAGATCACATGAGTGACAATCATGTATATAATGAAATATACAAGACATGATGATGATCGGTTATATTATGGAGAAAATCACTGTAAGACAGTGAAAAACATCTTAAAGTACTTAACCGGCACTAAGGATGTGATTAAATTTATGGTGGGTCTAAATTAAAACTAGAGGGCTTAACAGACTCAAGTTTTTTAGACAGACTAAGACGATAGAAAATCCACTCTAAGGTAAAGTGTTACCTTGAACGGTGGTTCAGTGAATTGGAAAGGTTTCAAACAACAAAGAGTTGCTGGTTTAGTGATAAAGACAAAGTATATAGCTATAAAGAAGCTGCAAGTTGATTGTTTGGATGAAAAGTTCAATATAGAACTAAGAATAGTTCCTAAGTCTCATCTTGGATCTAAACATCTGTTGTGACACTTTCATTTGATTATAGAAATCATTGAAAGATGGGAAATCACTAAAGAGATAGTGAACTCTCAAGAATAACATTACATATCCATTAACTAAAGCTTATCCAACAGCAGGATAATCGTCACTTAGAGAAGAAGGGTATGAGATACCATGGCGATTGACTTTAGTGCAAGTGAGAGATTGAAAGTAGTATGCACACAAGCCAATCATGTTTGATGACAAAGCATATACTTTGTAATGTAGACACTCGAAATTTTCTGTATACCTGTCACTAACATTGTAGGAGGACAGATTCATCTTTTAAGAGGGAACCTTGAAAGACAATCCATATCCATACCGGATACTACCAGAAGCTCAACATTAACCCCGGAGCCCACTCTGGGAGTAACAATTCCAACCTCGGATGTAACCCCGAGGCATGTAAATCCAATACCGGAACACACTCCGGAGAAGACCGATTAATCTCGAAAATAACCCGAGGTATCCTTTCTCAGTCCCAACCATGGGAATAGCCACCAACCTTGGTGATAACCCCAAGGAATGCAGTTTCGGCGATAACCCCGAAAATGCTTGTTTCAAATGCGACTACTTCAATCTTCAAGGCCACAACGAGATACACTGCATCAACCCGGCGATAACATCGGAAGACAAACACACCTCAAAGATGACAATGAGGACCTTCAACAAATCAGTAGTAATTCAATCTCAGTCAAGCTTGAGTAACGCTCGCATGACACCCTAATCTGGCGATAACACCGGTGAGGGCAACATCATTCATCTAGCCAACGCAATGCCATGCCACGTCATCTCAACATCTCTACGCAACGATGTCCCACAAGACTAACCAATCCCGAGTGACTATTGTGCGGGGTAACGGATGAAAGTTGAAGCTTGAAGACCGGAGGGCATCGTCCCATCTTCAATGACTTTCAGACAAACTCTAATCCCATGCCATCGCACAACTCTCGACAATCAAGGTCCAAAATAGGTCCAGATACCTCAAACGGATGCCCGGATTGCACTTCTTAAAGTTCGAGTGGACATTATAGTGCCCGAGTGCACGTACTTCGAGAAGACCCGACCCAAAAAACCCGGGCCCACCCGGTTGTTTCTCGTATTACACATGCACTCACCACACAGTACACCTATGGCTAAATCGTCTATAAATAGAGGGCTTGGGCTGCCCATTTTGCAAGAGAAAACGGCGAGGAAGCCCTGCCCAATTTACTCTGCACTCACCCCATGCAGTGTACTTTCTCATTTTAAACACCTGTGAGCTCATATAAAGCCCTTTTGTACCTACAAAAAGCCAGTGTTTACCCACTCTAAAGATATAGAAGTCTTCTTTGGCACCAACTGTAAGCCTTCTCACACACTTTAGAGTCTTCTCTCTTCATCTCTCGCACACACCCTTCTTCACGCTGAGAGTCGTGGTTACACAGACATTTTGCTCTTGACTTTGGTCCGTGGTTTTGTTTCAAACTTATATATATATATATATATATATATATATATATATATATATATTGACTAACATTATCGAGTTATGCATCGATTGAGCCTAGATTGAGATTCGAGGAGCGTTTATTTGCTTTTATATATATATATATATATATATATATATATATTTATATATATTAATCGTGTGTATAACTTTGTTCGATGAGCCTAGACTTTGCCCGAGCATTTATTTGCTTTTATATATATATATATATATATATATATATATATATATATATATATATATATATATATATAACTATATATGAATGTATGAGTCGAATTTTTGTTCGATGATCCTATATATTATATATATATATATATATATATTATATATATATATATATATATATATATATATGAATCGTGGTCGATGACTCGCTCGATGAGCCTTATATAATTTTACATCCTATATTTATATATATATATTTATATATATATATATATATATATATATATATTGTATATATATAACTCGTTGTTTCGATGAGCCGGATTTTATCATATATATATGCTTTTATTTATATATATATATATATATATATATATATATATATATATTCTTCGCCCGAGTTTCGAGTTTCTTGGCGTGGTGATGATCGCTTTTATAACTTTTATTTACATTTCGTCCGCCTTTATTTAGAGTTTCCTTCTTGGAGTATCTTTGAACCGTATATTTATGCCTTCATTTATGTTTGTTCACCGGAGTTTCCTCCGTGATGGTTGATAGCTTTTACAACTTTATTTTTTTTTCGATCCCCATGGAGGTGCTTCGTGGTTGGTGATCCTGTCAGTATATATATATATATATATATTTTTATATATATATTTATATGCTTATCGCTTTCATACAAATTTGCAGATTCAGGCGCCTAGGAATCATGTGATCACAGATTCAAATTTATTGGATCTAGATTCGGTTCCGTGATGGACATTTTCACCGTAAGTTACTTTGTAAATTATTCTCTGATGTCTCAATTTCTCAGATGGTTTCATACCCATGAGGAAGTCGACATTATTTTGTACATTATTTTCGCACGGATGCCTCGTGATCTCGTAAAAATAAAATCAATCAAAGTTTAACACTTAATAAAATGGGAGTGTAAAAGGTCTCAATTACTATTGAGCATCGTGGTTTTGAAAACCTCTTTTATAAAACATCACCGCTTATATCTTGCTTAAAATTGAATTTTTACATAAATTCAAACCTCAGTGTATATAGGTGCTAACGAGGCCTCGTGACTACTTCCAAATAACAACACATCGACCACACACACACACACATTCAGATAATAGTTTCTTTGAAAAGAGGCGGTCACCGTGGTAACACGGATGTCTGGGGTGCCTAACACCTTTCCTCCAGATAACCAAGTCCCCTGACCCTAATGAATCTCTTTGCTTTCATTAATTCGCTTAGCAAAGTTGTCACATCATCGGGTCAATGTGCAAACCTTTTCTCATTGTGTTGGTACAACCATTTAAAAACCCAATGGCGACTCTTAATAATCCATCGTCGACATTATACATGTCTGACATTTTTCACTTGTTTTTTCAAACAAATCTCACCTAAAATGAGAACACCAAAGAACAAGTAACGAAAGTGGACATCTAAAAATCCCGACGTCGATGTGTGTGGCGCATCATTGGGACTCCAAAGAAGAGGACTTAAGCCGCTATTACAATCTTTTCAAAATCTATTATCCGCTTTGTGTGTGGATGTTGCATTTACATTTGATGAATGTGTATTTAATGCATTTCCTTATTGCACTTAGTGCTTCGCACCATAATCGCAGGATATTAGTGCTTCGCACCATAATCGCCAGGATATTAGTGCTTCGCACCATATCTCGCCAGGATATTAGTGCTTCACATGTCATCATTTTCATACGGTGAGACGCGATGTATGTGAATGTATGTTGTGTGTGGTCCTCCACCAGAGGCTATCCCGCTTGTTTGATTATCGGACTCGTGAGAAGACTAATTCTCCGAGGCTCGTGAAAGGCACCACCCAAATTCGCTCAGCTTGAAAGACCTGGTTAACTTCCCGCCAAGTAGATTGCATGATTTGGGAACCTTCATGCCAAAAAAGCCATGAGAGTAACCTAAGATAGGTCACCGATAAACCCAAAACGGAGGAAAGTCTCTTCATGCTCTCATTTCAAATTACTTGTAAACACAATTACTTGTAATTTCATTCCATATCTATCTCCATGTAATGAGAAATATGAAGAAATGTGTATACATACATATTAACATGCTACAAACAAATGACATCCATTTTGCAGATAAAATTCCTAAAATGGACACATCACATAGCATGTTATTATACACATTCCCTAAAGACTAAACTATGCAAGTCTTTCAGTAGGAACCAATCGGACCTACTACCTGGCCAAAGTCCAAAAGGCAACAGCCTATAAATAATCATGTCATCATCCGACTGATAAACTTAATCCAGCCGCAAAGAATTCAACTGATTAAGCAAACAAATTACGATTTGGTCGTTTCTACTCAAAGAATTACACCACTACACACACAGGTCGAAAAAATACCCAGACATGTTGAATCCTCCACACAAGGAGGAACCTGTGTCATTATAATATTCGAATCGCAGCTTGGATACGACCAACAAAACTCATGATGTCGCCCATCCCATCGGAGATCCGCATAATCGGTGACATCAAAAAGAAAGTCCTCCAAATGGAAGAGACCCTTCGTGCTATTAAAGGAATTGGAACACACGGGAGTGTTTCATATGCTGATCTGTGTATTTTCCATGGTGTTCATTATCCAGAAAAATTTAAAACTCCCGACTTTGAAAAATATGACAAGTTAGAGATCCTTACACACATTTAAAGGTGTTTATTGGGGAACTTGGATCTTATGCAGAGGACTAAAAGCTTAGAATGCAATTGTTCCAAAAGAGTCTAACCGAGAAGCCCTATCGTGGTACACAAGATTAGACAATTCAAAGATCCATAGCCGGGAAGAGCTAGCACATGCTTTCCTCACTCAATACAAATTTTCAAACTCAAATGGCTCTCGACTCCAGATCAAATTACCAAGATCAAGAAACAGCCTAACGAGTCTTTCAGAGAGTATGCTCAAAGGTGGAGACGATCGTGTCGCCAAGTTAGTCCTTCCATGATGTAATCAGAGATGGTCATGACTTTTTCATAGTACATACAAGAAGCTTCATTCTATATGAGAGAGTTTTATTTTAAGATCGCAAAAACCATTTTCTCAAATGGTCAAACATGGGGAGATGGTCGAGATGGGATTGAAGTCCCGAAAGATTCAAGACCTAGTCAGACTCAAAGTTGTTGTCGATCACATCCAATCCCAAAAATTATGGGGAACAACTTCCTGAGGGTCCATAAAAGAAAGAGGAAGATGTTTCCGATACTACAGGGCAAAAAGGCAATCGTAACATGCCTATTCAAAGGAGAAACTACACTCCCTTTCAAGCACAAATCATAAACCCTCCAATACAAAAAGGTGGAGAAGTCAAACGCCTCGAGTGTTTACACCCTTAGGGATACCTCGAGAACATTCTTAATCTTTCGACAACACGTAAGAAAATTACACATCTTCTTCCACCACCAAATTTCTAATGGATGGGGTTTCAATGTCGTTTGAATGTGCTTATCATGCCGGGCACCGGACATGATACTCGTGGATTGTTGGGCCTTGAAACACAAGATCCCAGACCTGATAGATAAATGGAGAGATCGTGGTCACCAAACCAGATCAAATTTCACATTTCAAGACAACCCTCTTCCTCAACACAAAGAAGAAGAGGTCAACATGATAAATTGGAGTAATGGATGTAATTCCAATTTCAATTGTGAATCCTCCTGCACCTCAAAGACGGTGATGACAAATGGGATTATGCCAAGTTCCATTTCACAATGGAACGAAAGATAAAAGCTTTAGGCAAGCAAATTGAGCAATCAAGGAATTGGTGACTTATCAACATCAAGTGACACGCCAATTAATCACCAGAGCAGCATGCCAGCCTCCTACCTCTTGTCATGAATATGCCCTCTTCATTTTCGTAAAATGAAATGCTGGAAGACAAAGTGACAAAGAGAAAAATGCCAAGGCCTGCGTCGGATTTTGCCAACAAAAGGAATTCACCTATTTAGGCCAACCTATGGAGGAAATCCTTCATATGTTAATCAATGAAGGAAGGACGGCCCCTTCTACCTCCAATCAACCCCCGCTCAGATGGTACAATTCTCGATGGAGTATGTCAATATCACTCCCAGCCTCGCGCACACACAAATGTGAAGAATGTTGGGCACTCCGCCACCTTATCCAAAATCTAATCGACAAAGGGTGTCCTCGCGCCTAGCGGACGACGATACATGTGTTACGTGCAAGTGAGAATTCGTGTCCTACTAAGTGGAAGAGTGTGGTAGCAAGCCATATCCATCAAGTCGATGGGGTTAACAAATCACCACAATGCCAACAATTCAACTCAAGGGAAGCAACAATCCTTTGAAAGTGGTCCGCCCCGAGCCAATCAACTTGTCGCGTGCAGAGCACAATATCCTATTGTTAGCTTCAAGAAAGTTCCATGGAATTATGGAGAAGGTGAAGGATCCACCTCACATACGACTGCTACAGTGTCGAAGGAAAATCCATTGTATCTTCCCCAACGGGTGATGAAGCCTACCATCAAATCAAAGGGGAAAATACCCATGGAGAAAATTGAAAAGTTCCTCCGCACTATGGGTCATAACGAAGTCACGGTGGTTTTAAGCTTAAAGGAAGCTCCACAACAAATATCAATTTTGGACTTGGTCCTAACTTTCGAGAATCACCGGAGGGTCTTGGTGAAGGTTTTAGAAGAAGCCTATCACCGACATCGCTTGATATAAAAAAATTTCAATATATGGTTGATCACATTTTCAACAACAATGTGATATCCTTCATCGATGATGACATACCGCCCGAGGGGACCTGGCCATTGCAAACCGCTGCACACATTCATGGCCTTGTCCTCCTGATACATGCTATGGAGTATTGATAGATGGAGGTTTCTCTCTAAATATCCTGTCCATATGCTACCTTGGTGAAGATGAATATCAATCTCAATGTAATTTGAGTAGCCATACTATCATCAAAGCTTTTGATGGAGCCCCCGTCAGAAATTCTATTTGAGTAATTGAGTCGCCAATCGAAATTGGTCCTCACACATTCTACGTGATCCTTCCATGTGCTCAAGATAGATTCGAGGATACAACCTGCTCTTGGGACGACCATGGATTCACATGGCAGGGGCAGTCCCCTCCACTCTTCACCAACAGTTGAAATACATTATCAACAATAGCCTGGTCACGGTCAACGCTGAACCAGAGATTCCTCAGCACGGAGACATGCCATTCATCAATGCCAATGCAGACGTTGAGCCAATCGGGCCATGCTTTGAAATAAGCAATACCCAATACCATGCTATTGGAACGCCATCGCCCAACCCAAGATTTTCGCCGAGGTAATGTCTGGCTACCCAAGAAATGATGTCATTGGGTCATAAACCGACAAGGGTCGGGTAAAGATTGCTGTGGTATCAAATATCCAATTCGATTAACCAAGCAAATCGAACAAAAACCGGACTAGGCTATTCTGCCAGTTCTAGTCATAGGAATCCTCATAAGCATCAGCAGATTCCTTCAGCTTCAACCATGTGGCGTTTATCTTCGCCTTCAAACTCTGAGTCCGCACAACCTCCTGTAAAGGTGCCAGCCAATGTAATGGCTATGTTATTTCCCAGCTTTTGCAGCTTCAGAAGGAGAAAGAAGTCTTTGTTCCAAATCCCGCAAAGGGAAGAAGAGGAACAAAGAATCAAGCGAGACGTCATCCAATGATGTCAGCATACGATCATCGCTCATGATGAACATACCAACAGATATACACCTGCACGATGATTGCCTGACGTAATGGCCATCATTCGGGATAGGAGGATGATGACAATCCTCCATCATCATGGTCCACCGGACTTTGCCCTCGCCAATTGGAACAAGATTCCTTGCATTGGGGTCGATAAGGGTAAAACGGCGTAAACTCTTTTTCGCTTCTCGTAGATATATAATAACTCGCTTACTTTTTTTCATACAAAGATTAGCAGCTTTATTTTGCCAAGATATGCTAACACCGTATGATCAACACATTTCATATATACTAAGTGAAAGCATATTTTGTTTCAGACTCAATTTAGATGTGCCTCATATTTGCCGACATTTTGTGCTCTTCTCCACAAGGATTGTACTTTGATGTAGAGATGAATTCAAACCTTGATGGATATACAGGATGACATTGAGGTGCCTGTAAATTCAAGAATGGGTCAAAGACAAACCTAAACCCAACCTTGATCAAACCACTTCTTTCAATCTCTAACCTTAGAAAGCCCTAAGTTAATCCAGATTGGTTCGCACTTACCCCAAACCAACGGAATGACATGGTTACGCTTATTAACCCAATTCCGTGGATGTGTTTGCATGGTCTCATGAAGACATGGTGGGTTTGTCCACCGACATTGTCCTTCATCGCCTTCCCATTAAAGAGGGATTTAAGCCACCAACAAAAGCTCAAAGCGATTGAAAACCGAGTGGAGTTTAAAGTGAAAGAAGAAATTGTGAAACAATTTCAAGTCGGCATCATCATGGTGTCTACATATCCCGAGTGGATATCCAACATCGTGCCCGTGCCTAAAACTCGGAGGGAAGGTGAAGTTTGTGTGGATTACCGGACTTGAACAAAGCTTGCTTTAAAAGATAGCTTTCCGTGCCATTTATCCACATTCTCATTGATAATACATCTAATAATACGATATGTACTCCTTTGTCGATTGCTTTGTGGGTATCATCGATCATGGTTGTCGAGGAAGATCGTGAGAAAACCGCTTTCATCACGCCTTGGGGAACCTTTTTTGTTATAGAAGGTTGTCATTCGCCTTATCAATGCCGTGAGCCACCTATCAACGAAGCTATGATGGCTCTTTTTTCCATGACTTAATGCACAAAGAGATCGAGATCTACGTGGATGACATCATTGTCAAGTCCCTAAAGGAGGATGACCATATAGACCATCTCGTAAAGTTGTTCAACAAAGTCATGTAAGTACAACTTGAAGTTGAATCCAGCTAAATGCGCCTTTGGTGTTAAATCGGGCAAGTTGCTAGGATTTCTAGTCAGCCACAAAGGGATTGAGCTGGATCCTGCCAAAATCCAAGCCATCACAGTAAATGCCCATTCCTCGATTGTAGAAGGAAATACGGGATTTTTGGGAAGAATCAACTTCATTAGCAAGTTTATCTCTCAACTCACAAAGAACTCGTGAGCCAATCTTCAAGCTATTAAGGAAGAACTCCTCCATGAAATGGAATGATGAGTGTCAAAATGCCTTCCTCACAATCAAGAAACAACTAGTCAAAGCTCCCATTTTGGTACCACCTGTGGATGATGTTCCTCTGCTTATGTACCCATCCATAAGTGACAATGCCATGGGTCGCATGTCGGGATGTAAGGACGATAGAGGCCAAGAACGAGCTTATTATTACCTCAAGAAAAGGTTCAAAGAAGAAGGAACACAAGTACACTCGATCGAAAAAGACGGTTGCTTTTAGCATGGGCTTCCATGAGGTTACAACATTACCTCCATGGTCACACAACCCATCTCATATCCCGTGGATCCTCTCAAAGCACGTGTTCAACAAACCCATGTTAAATTGTTATCGTCCGTGATGGCAGCTTGATCCTACAACAATTTGACATCGATATGTGACTCAAAAGTCCATCAAAGGTCAAGGAATCGCGATCAATCGGCCGCCAGACCTTCAGGGGATTTCAAACCCTTGGAAACATATTTCCCGATGAAGGAGTAATGACAAAGGCAAAGAATATCATCAAGACGATACGCGCCAATCATGGAAGATGTATTTTGATGGAGTGTTAATATGGAAGGTTCTCGAGCCGAGCAATTCTAGTATCTGCACGGGGAGCAAGATCCCGCTGCCGCCAAATTATAGTTTGTCAAGACCAACAATACTACCGAGTATGAAGGTCGTCTCATGGGGCTAAACTTTGCCTGCTCAATGGGCATCAAAGCAAGGTTAATCGCCTTTGGAGATTCTTGAGTTGGTAATCGACAATCCACCGTAATCTATCAAACCAAGGAACTACATTTGTCGCCCTACCACTCAGCAGTGTTTTGAAGATGGCTTTGAGTTCAAGAAATCTCTTTCTACACATTCCTCGTAATAGGAATGACTTTTATGGACGCATTAGCAACTTTGGCCTCCTTGATTCAGATATCGATAAGGAACACTTGCCAAGCGCCACAATTTCTCGCAAAAGGCCCCACTTATGGGAATTACATTGAGAAGTATTGATGAGCTACCTCCCATCCAACATCCTTGGTATCAAGATATCAAGGAATATCTACGAGATGGATCTACACCCACCGAGGCGAGCCCGATCGAGAAAAGGCGGATCCATCGACTTGCTATGAAATTCTACCCGAAAGGAGATGCGCCTAAAAAAGAGATGCAGAATAGGTCTCCTCAGATGTTTAGACAAAGATCAAGCCCAAAGGCTTATGGATGAAATCCATATGAGTCTATGGGGCCCCACATGAGTGGCTCCCTCCTTGTCAAGAAAGTCCTCGTGACGGGACATTATCGCTATCTCTCAAAGTCGATCATGATGACCACGCCAGAGATGCTATCGCATGCGATTCATGGGAATGCTATACACGCCCTCCAAAGGAACTTCACAATATGAGTTCACCTTCGCCCCTTCAATGTGGGGAATGGACGTTATCGGGCCCATTGAGCCTAAAGCCAAGAATGGTCATCGATTTATCTTCACCATGATCGACTACTTCACCAAGTGGGTAGAAGCCTCCTTCCCTGTGGTTACTAAAGAAGTCATCATTGCTTTCATCGTAAAACAATGTCGCTTTGTCGATACGGACAACCAGAGGTGATTGTGTCGACAATGCCAAGAACCTCAACAACAAAATGATGGAGGAATTATGCAATAAATTCCACATCAAACATCTTAACTCGGCATCTATCGTCCAAGATGAACGGTGTTGTTGAAGCCGCTAAAAAAACATCAAGAAGATTATGCAAAAGATGTCCGCCAACCACAAAGATTGGCCTCGACCTATTGCTTTCTCCGACTCTATTAGCCTACGTAACCTCAATGCACACTTCCACTCGGGCAACCCTCACGATTAACCTATGGGATGGAAGAAGCAGATTCCCATAGAAGTTGAAATGGAATCCTCAGAGTGTTGATAGACGTCAATTGGATGAAGACCAATGGGTACAAGACATGTATCACCAATTGTCTCTAATAGATTAAAAGCGTAACCACTGGCTATCTTCCATGGTCAATTATATCAACAAAGGATCGCCAGATCCTACAACAAAAAAGTCCCGCCATGGTAGTTTAAACAACATGACTTGGTTTTGAAGAAGATTCTCGACAACCAAGATCAATCTAGGGAAAATTCGCCCTAATCTGGAAGGCCCATTTGTTGTCAAAGAAGTATTGACAGGGGCGCCTCAGATTACAAGAAATGGACTACGATGAATTTCCACAACTCATTAACTCGCACGCCGTGAAACGGTATTATGTCTCAAGTAATCAAGTAATTCAAACATCCCGGTGTTGAACCATCGATCACCAACCATTCCGGTTTCTTTAACCCTTTACCACCTACAACTTTTCTACACTTTGCCCCTCAGTGGAAACATACATTTCAAGCCAAGAACTGGCTCTCCTTTATGCTCCTACGACTTAGGTCATCCCACCATGGATTGAACCTCTCGTGACTTGTAGTTTGGCTACCCATACATGGGATCAAACTTTCATACCGCAGCTTTATCCTCAACCTAGGATTAAACTTTTTCTCCTCCCCAAGACTCGACCCGCACATGGGATTACGCTTTTCATCTCTCGCCCGAGGGGCTTAACTACGCCGACCGATCTCCTCTTCAATAGAGTACGAGGCAACCATTTCACATGGCCCTACCGCAATAAAACAAAAACAACAAAAACATTTCTACCCTTACAAAAACAAAAAACAACAAAAACATTCCTACACCATTTTACCATATACATATACATTGAACCTCTTACACTGTGTTCAAACTACGCAGACCGATCTCCTCTTCAATAGAGTACGAAAGTACCATTCATGGTCTTGGCCTCACCCCTACCAAAACACAAACCCTTGTCAACTGGTATCGAATCAAACCTTCAATCCACTACATTTCATTGGCTTCGCATCAAAGGGATGGAATTACCCTAACTCCTCCCAAATAGAGATTCGACGACCATCTAAGTCATGGGTCATACCTTGAAAGAGTAACACCAATCCATAAGAGATGGAATTAACTAGGCTTCTCCTAAATAGAAGTATTGGCACCATCCGTGGAAAGTGCAATCAATCTCTAGAGAGGAAAGCCACACTCCTCTCCACATTTTCATCCGTAAACAAACCCCAAGACACCAAAGATGGTAGGGATACACAGAGATCGATGATCCATTCGAACTATCCAGAGACAACTCAATGTCCATCCACCCAGAGGAATTCGTAATACATCAAGACCACAAGCCCTCAAGCAAAGAAAGAAAAATATCAAGCAGCAAATAGCAAGGCATATCTAAAAGGGAAGTGATCCAAAATATATTTTCTTATCATATATATAATGTTGTTTGATATATACAATGTAAATCAGACATGACAAAATGGCTAAGTTTAGTCTCAGGCAGGAAAATACAAGCTCATCTACAAGTCGTGGTATATGCGAGCTAACAAGCCCAACATGGCGCCCCTCTCAGAGGATGGAGGTGAAGTCGTGGTCTCCTCAGACGAGAATATCCACACGACCCAACAGATCCGCAGCCATCCGCATGGTGACCATATGATCATCAATATATGTGCTCATCTCTCGCGATCATGCAAAGTGGTAAAGGGACCTCACGAGCAAGATTATCTGTGATGGCCACATCCCCGCAAGATATAGCACTATCCCGCCGACTATCATGCATCTCTCCGTCGATATGGCCTCATCCCGCCAACAACAATGCAGATCTCTCGTGAGCTAATGCCTCGCCTCTCTCTCTAATAGAGTTGCGTCCCTCCCATCAAGGGGGGGCCAACATCATAGATCGA
Source organism: Panax ginseng (assembly GCA_020205605.1). Lineage (NCBI taxonomy): Eukaryota > Viridiplantae > Streptophyta > Magnoliopsida > Apiales > Araliaceae > Panax > Panax ginseng. The sequence continues at coordinate 35,040,268 of CM035127.1, read as the reverse complement.
GCCCGATCTCTCTCAAAGGTCATCGATGAAGACTCGCTTAGGTATCGCGTGTCGAGTGTGAATCACAACAAGATCGGTACTAGGAGAATCCGGAAGAAATGTTGGCAACCCAAAAGAATGGCCTCCTCGATGTATGAATCGATGTCCTCCATGGGCTCTACATCATCTCGACTCACTATCCCAGATCGTGGACACTACCGCAACCGAAAAAATCTCTGCTCCATCCATGAAGAATACTCGCAGTAACAACCGGACGATCGATGTAAAAAGAAGTTATCTCACGCCGATCCCAACAAGCATACACGCGGATCGGCCCCTTCACGAGAGATATCGAGAAGTCAACGCCGACCTATCGCCTCGAAAGGATGAAAGTCCCGAAATCGGTCAAACCGTGACATCACTACTAATGGGTGATAAGTAGTCACACCTCTCAAACCAAATGTAGGGAGGTAGTCCATGCCCGAGCGTGAGTAATGAAGTCAGATGTATGGTGAGCTAAGCCCCAACACGGCAATATACTAAAAGGATCTCGATATCTCGCCAAAAATGTGGACCAGATAGAGCATCTATACACTCGATGGGTCGAAAGGAGTATGACATAGCTACATCATGGGTGAAGCAATATCCATGCCGCCTAAGGGTACCAATTGGTCTCAAGTGTGACATAAACACACATACAAACATGACCGAACTCCCAAGTGAACACTCCCGCCGGATAAGTGCAACAATAGGATGTCAACCGCAGGTCTCGCTACAATCATAGGTACAATGGTATTACCTCTCTAAGAGCTCTCACAACCATGATGACACCAATGTTCTATCTCATCCATATATCGTGGCATATATATACATATGACAAGATGCATAGCAAGAAGACTCAACCTCGCCAAGCGCCAATGATCCTCCCAAGGCGGTAAAATCCCCTAATATCGTGAATAGCTATCCTCCGAGCCAAATCTGTCTCATGCGTACAAAATGCGGGATATCACGTGGCTAGATGTCACCATCTCTGTACTACTGCCGCAATCCAGTTGAGAGTCATGAATCGCTCTACTCATGTCTCCCAAAGCTAGGTGCACGCAAGGTCCGTCTAAAGGCAAGATCATCAATCGTGCATACCTCCTCAGAGTAGAGTCAACTCGTGGGTCCCTAATCGAAAACTCCGCTTATCCAAAGATCCAATGCTCTAGCATCCCATCTACAAACCTCGCGGAACCTCAAACATCAATAAGGTCATGGTATGTCAGAACAAATGATCTACACCACCTCGTCTGGTGGTGACATACTATCGCATCACATCATCAGATACCCAATGCCACCAATGATGGTGGGGTATGATCTATACGGCTAATCGTCAAGAAGACATCTCATGGGCCGTGTCATAAGACCATCCAGGTCAATGCCGAATATCTCTGGACATACATACATATGCATAACATGATACATGCATAACAGATAATGGATGGCAATATGATATAGGGAATGAAAAACTGTGCATACATTCCTAAGTATATCATCATCTAATACATCATCTCTGTACAGCTACAAATACAGGGAAATGGGGCACAGACGCCCTACTACTAACAGAGGCCTATCAAAAGATATAGCGAGAATGGGGCACAGCCACCCAATATCTAACAGAGGCCTATCAAAAGATATAACGAGAATACACATCAGAAAAAGACAATGGTGTCGATGTCCACATCATCAATCTTGTCCACCTGATGTAACTCCTCCTGAGTCACCGGATCTCTATCAATAGGGATGTCAGGCCTATAAAGAGGAGGATATGCATCGACAAAACTGAATGGGTCATCTGAGGGGCCGCCACCGAATGGAAGGAACAAATGAAGCCTTCTCGCCGGATCTCGCCCAAATGCCGGATAAATATATGTGCTCGGTCCAATCGCCGTCAAACTATCAATCTGGGTCATATGAGTCGGATCTCTGACACAAGCTATCCAATCCATCATCATCAAGGATCCCGGAACCATATCCCCATAAACCGAAAGTGGCACGGATCGAAGCTCCAATGGTGCGAGGAGACCACCACCGCCGAACGCCTCCGGGTACATGGACCTCCGACAATGCAAACCATCAACCCCCAACAATGGGATATCGTTGATGGGTGATCGTGATATGTGCCAATGACGCCTCGGGCAGAGGCAAGATCAAGATACGGATCTCCCCGTGGTGCTCCTAATAGCACGCGCTCTCCTAAATAGAGCTCACCTCCATCCGTGAAGAGAGAGAACTCTCCGGTGGAAATCAAGTACTCGACTCAACGGTACCCATCCTCAAAGCCGATGGTCAAGTGTTCCCCGAATAGGGAATCCATGTGATGGCGTCACCGTCAAGAACTCCACCAGATACGGCAAGTGAGTGAAGCCCTCAGCTACAGGGACCTCCGACAAAATAGAGTGGTGCCATCGTCGACCTCGTGGATAGGTATCTAAACCCTAACACACTCACAGACGCAAGCATGGGAGCCTCTCATAGGCCCAAAATCGCCAACACAATGGCAAAATATCCGCTATCAAGAAAACACTTTAATCTCTAAATGGGAAATGACAAGAGAAATACTCACCAACAGAATGGGTAAAAGCTTCAGCCAAGCCTCCTCATTAAAACCCTCGTGAGCGCGACACGCATGCCCCTGAGGAAATAGGCAAAGGTATAGAGCCCCAATCATACTCTCCAATACGGTCCACATCACGTGTGGAGCCGATCAAAGCGAAAGACACCGTAGAAGAGTTATCTCGCTATGAAGAAACCTCGAATGATCATCAAGAACAATCGCCGCAGTAACGCGATCCCCGATTCGACATCATCGTGCATGGGCTCACCAAAAGCCCGCTTTATAAGATCTACGCCAAAGGACCGAACGGACAATCCCCGCTTTGAAAGCGCCTCCCGCCGAACTCCTAACAAGGATCGACTACAAAGAGGGTAATATTCGCCATGCAAGGCAATCGCCCTCCAAACTCCATACCCGTGATAAATCGCCAATCCATCAAGGCGTCATCATCACCTCGCAATCCAAAGCAGATGGAGGATCGAAGTCCGATGAAACCATCGCTCGATAATGCCCCGAGGTAACCCTGTGGACAACGACGGGAAGGATGGAGAAGAATGCCCTAAATCCCCACTCATGCACTACCGCCTATAGTCGTGGATGAAGCGCTGGTACATGGAGTGAATGTGAACCAATTCCTCGAGGTCATGTAAAACCTTAACTCGCATGAAAATGCGATCAACATCAAAACCCTTTTCTCCTCATCAATAGGAAAGAAGGAAGATCAAAGTCTAACGCCATACCTCGTTAGATGCAAATACATCGATGGATGTCGCTCAAATCACCCAACAACTCGGGTTTGCCACCGAATACTCTGGAGCTCCCTACGAGGGACATGCAGCAGCAGAGCGGGATCCTCAATCGAATATCCGCCTCGCCCTCGACGCCCGCACATCTACCCGGACAGATTTAATCACGACCTCCACCAACCGACGAGGCCGTCTCGATGTAACATGGATGAGGCACTTCAAGCCCTCCGCCGTACGCCAGAAGTGGTCCTGTGGGAACTGCTCACTGATCCGGATCCATAATATCTGGACAACAAGTCTCCAAATCACCTCAGAAAGGGTGTGGTATTTCCTTACATGGAGTTTTATAGAATGCATTTTATGACTATATGCATGCATGCATTTACTTTAACATACAATAGAGTTAAAATGCATGACTACCCAATGCCTATATTTTGAAATTTTTTTGCCATAGTCCCTTTGAAAAGAGGACTATCCACATGCACATAGGCATGTCTAGGTGGCCATTCAAGAAGACACCGCCCCAAAAAGTCATATACATAATATATGCATTAAAAATCAAAATCATACATGCATAAGGTTAACCTCAATATAGGAGTACTTTGCCTTTCTACCTTTTGCTCATTGGACCTCAAATAGACAAAAATATAGAAAAAAGGTGCCAATTTGACTCGCCTCAAAAGTCAAATTTTTCACATCATTATGTTCAACATGGTTTAATACTAACATTTACTATGTTGAATATTTTTATCAAGTCATTTGTGCATACATAATCACTACTATGTGTTTAGATGCATTTCATGCTATAACTCAAATCCAAATCTGATAAAAAACTGGAAAAATACATGCATACGCTACTGTGATAGTGTAAAACACTTGTACGGTGATAGAATTTGCAGAAAATAGCCCGAACTCAGCAGATCTGAAGGAGGCTCATGGATTTCCCTTCACGCGCAAAGCTAAAAATGACTTGTGAGACCAACCTTCCGGATTTTATCATCCATGGTTGGTCAGCAGCTCACTGGCTACCGCAGAGAAGTGCACCGCGCAACACCCCTATGTGGGTCCCACCCCTCCCGCTCTGGCCCATTCGAGAGTTGCAAAGGAGTTCTTACGGACTAGAAAGGTCAAATCGAGAATAAAACGCCACGCGATCGAGAAAAAACAAGATACAATCCTCGCCTTTCTCGTAAAAACTTGAGTCAGCACATCACTCATTGGTAGTCACCCGAACACGAGGTATACTCTACCAATGATCTCATTTGTTACAAACCACATCCGGAAATACCTTATACAGTCCGATGTCGCCAACTCCGGTCATTTTGGGAAGTGCTCAAAGAAACCTTCGTACATGGGAGGCCATGCGTCTAAGTTATGATAGATATCATATATCCATAGAATTATCCTTGGTTGACCCAAAAGTCCCCAAAGAAAAACAAGAAGATTACTATCATCTTCTTTCCAATGGAGAGTCTTTTCTTGACATATAAATATCTCCATTGTCTCCAAGTGAAAATTATATTTCAAATAAACTCCAAGATCATACAGGTAGTGCTCGTAGATATAATCAGCAAGTGGATGTGCACAACCATGTCTTATGAGAACACGAGGTTGTATGTCATTAGACATCTTGTATGATAGTGGCAAAACACCCTTCCAAAGTTGGGTTCATCTCACCCTATATGATTCACCAAATATAACTACTAAATGATGTATAGAATATAACACACTTTTCTATATTGTTTAGGGAGAACCTCCACAGCTAGAGACCACCGTTCTATTTCCCTGTTATCCCCACTCTAACCCTAAGAACACTCTTATTATTCCGAAAGGAATTGTGAAGCGAGAAAGGGTGAGCACAACTAGCTTGATAAAGAATATCATGACTAAAGCTAATTTACACCATCAATAGCCTTCATCATTAATAAATCAGAGATTTAGAACATATGGTAGATGATAAAAGTTTTCAACCATAGTTGCAGCGGAACGAGCAATCCATTAGAAGAGTCAAATAGACCATCAGTCTATTATCTTCTCCATGTTAAAAGTCCACCAATAATGTTTTATCCCTATAACATCAATCAACAATTCTCGCCCACAATCATATGAATAACTCATAATCATAATTGTGATTCTAAATTCCTCTTCGCACCCGAGAAAAGAAGATAATTTTCATCGCTTATCTTCACCGAAACATCAAAAATCATGGTTATACCAAATCACAATTCTGCTCATAATCATACTAATAAATTCATCTTTGCAGACTACTACCAAAGATATTCATTAACAATTCATCTCGCACTTTATAAGCCAAAGACATACAATCGTATATTTAGAAGAAGAGTCAAGTAGAGCATGATATCTACTATCTTCTACAAATTAAAAGTGTATAACCAATATTTTATCGCTGAGACTCAACTTAATAAATAATCCACATCATCGAATTATCCATGCACTACGCCCAAGGATATTCGTTAGTATCACATCCATGAATTATTCATGCACTACGGCCAAAGATATTCATTATTATCACATTCATGAATTAATATTTCATCGGTAAGACTCGGCTCAATAATTAATCCACATCATCAAATCATCCCTGCACTTCAGGCCAAGGATATTCATTAGTATCACGACCACGAATTATCCATGCACTACCGGCCAAAGATAATCGTGTTTTCATCAACGGTCCTGATCATGCCATAAAACAATTCATCTTTGCACCCTTGGCGAAGAGAATCCATAGCCATAATCATACCAAAAGCGCCCATCAATGCACTACGGCCAATGAGGACTTTTTCCACATCATTTGTAACATTACGGTCATGATTATACCGAATAATCCCTGGTCATAATCATACCAAGTCCATCTATGCACTACAGGCCACATATGACTTTCAATATAATATAAACATGAGGATGATGACAATGACATAATAATTCAATAAAACAAGTTCAAGAATTAATTTATCCAGGAACCAATAACGTCCAAATTGTCAACATGATACTTCTTTGTAGCGTAAAATTCAAGAATGCTCAGAAGAATATTTCCATGAAAAGATACTGGATGAAGCGCAAATATCAAGGATATTCCACTAATTTCATGGAGTATAGAAGTCAAAACTTTAACCAACTGAGTATAATAGAATATATGAAACTACAAATGGATTTTCGCCGCCATGCGGTAATCCACTTAGACAGATCATTTCCACCATTTAATAAGGAATGAATACAAAGGATCATTCACCATGCATGTGGTAATCCCATAGAGCATAAAAGTTATTCCAACGTAATAATAAAGAATGGAATAACGGGAGGATTCACCATAAATGCGATAGATCGCGCATGCATGAGTTATTCTCAGCGAATAATAAATAATGGAACGAAGTCAAAGTAAATTACGACCGAAAGGATGTTCCAACAGAATAATAAAGACGGAACCAGGTCCGACTTAAAACGCTCAGATAGGATATTCCAACAGAATAATAAAGACGGAACCAGGTTCGACGTAAAACGCACAGACAGGATGTTCCAATAGAATAATAAAAATGGAATAACAGAAGAATTTCACCAAGTATAGGGTAGCCCTCGTATACAGGTTATTCCAACAGAATAATAAAGAATGGAATAACAGAAGTTCTCTTTATGAATAAGAAAGAAAGAATACCCCTTATGAGTACAACAAATAATATCACTTACCGTAAAAGAAGAGTATTCCGACTGGTAGGGCGAGGATATACTCGAAAAAAACTTGCACTATGCTCAAAGTTTTCTTAAACTCTAAAGAAATACGCTCAAGATTATAGAAGAAGAACTCCCTCTATAGTTTCTCTCTCTAGAGTTTCAGTGAATTCGTAAGAAATAATGAAGGAATGAGCTTCTATTTATAGAAGAATGGACTGCATAGTAACTAATTCATGAACGGTTCAGATTGATTTACTTTTAATCGGACGGTCCATATTTAAAGCAAAATCTTTTAAATAAAATATAATATATTCTATATCGACTTCGGGATTTTTGGATGTCCATTTCCGTTACTTGTTCTTTGGTGTTCTCCTTTTAGGTGAGATTTGTGACGACCCCAAATCCAGGTACTTGAAACCCGAACTCGGTTCCTCACGATACCATTTCTTTAAGCTGAATAATACTAAATAATAATACATTCGAACTTAATTTACATACATCAAAGTTTACTTCCTGTGCACGTGACCTTCAAATACATTCCTTACAATACTTGAATAGATACCAATACAACTATAACCATTAACTCATAATACACACTTATTCAATCACTTTCCTTTTTCCTTTGTTCGTGTTCGAGCCTTCAAAGTTGCTCATACATAATCGAAAACATTTAATTTAAGCAAGGATGAGCATTTAAGTGCCCAAACAAGTAATAGAAATTATATATAAGTGAAAGAATATAAGTATTCTCTTTACATAACACTTCTACAACGAATTGAAAGTTGTGAAGTAATCATCTTGATAAAAATTCACATAACAACTCTCTTTCAAATTCTTTAAATTTGGCTCTGGCTCTACCCTTGAATAGGGTTTAAGAAACATACTATGAACATTCTTTTCATTTTGAAAAGGTTTAGCGTAATTCTATCCTCAAAACCGTCATAACTTACGGCACGGAGGGTGATCAAATTCATTGTACCTCAGATTGATCAATACTACATAACTTGAGCGTAAATTCATCGCTTCACTCTATCCGCCTCTTGCAGCAAAAATCTTCCCATATAGGGATGTTCATACATGCACGGTTCCAAACCCAAGGTTTTTAATCTTGCTCAACAATAATATGTAATTCAACATATATATAACGGGTAATTGACAAAGGTGTATCAACATGTGAACAAATGCCATGATTATCCAAGTGGGGACACTTGTATAACCATTTATAGAAATCAATGAAGCAGAATATATATCCGAGCTAACATGTCGATAATCAAAGAGTACATAAATGCATACGGAGATAGAATAATTACGAAACTTCTTACTCATGTCCATTGCATAAAGGAAGTGCAAAGGTAGGATACTTGCACCGATTCACGATTACAAATCTCAACTTAGGTTTTATCTCTTTATCACAACCTATCAATAATCGGATCATTCGTTCGATTAGAACAATATATCTTAACACATAAGACTATATTATTACGGTTAGTACATAGTCCAATCACATAATCACGGTGATCATACTTTTAGTTCTATTCTATACTTGAAATATTTTTTTATACATTTTCAAATATCTCATCCATGCTCTTACAAGTAGTCTTTTCTTTCTTTTATAAGGTTCGACATTTTTGTCCGTATGCATCTTTAAATGACTTTATCGGTAAAAATCTTGAGTCTAAGACTCTTATTCTATACCTCAACATCTCAGTAAATATCGGACATCTTATTTTTAATCATTTTCGCAATTTTTAAATTGAAAAATTTAAAATAATTCAAATGTCACTAAAGGGCCTATAGTGATATAAGCTGTTATTTATAGGTGTTCTTCTTCAAATTCGTAACTTCATAATCGGTTCTCAAGTCACTAGTTTGGTAAATATTTATAACTTTCAAATATCGAATCATAATTAAATGATTTAAACATTAAACAATTCTATTATCATTAATAGTTTAATTAATACTAAACTATTAATGAAACCATTGCTACAAAATATAAAAGTTATTTATAATAACTCAAACTATTTTTAAAATATTTATATTACCCAAATAATTACCATTAATATTTAAATATTAATGTACTATTTATCCAAATATTAAAAGTCATTAATTATAACTTAAAATATTTTTAAATCCTTAATATCCTCTTTAAATGGTTTTTAAATAAGTAAAACCATTTTTAAACTATTTATTTAATATTAATCATTAAATAAACTAAATATCATTAATATTATCTTAATATCATTAATATTTAATTATTAATGAAATTATCATTTAAATATTAAAAGTTATATTTTATAACTTAAAATATTTTTAAATACCTTATTTTCATTTAAAATGATTTTTATAATATTAAAATCATTTTTAAACTAAATTATTTAATATAATCATTAAATAACTTTAATATCATTAATAATTATTAATTAATGAAATTCATCACAAAATATTAAAAGTCATCACAAATAACTCATTTACATAATCAATTCCAAGCCAAAATAAATATAGTAAACTAACTAGTTTATTAACAACACTAACTAAACTTCAAAAATTCAAACTTTAACTAACAATTAAAAATAATAACATTACAAAAATTAAATAAGAAACATACCCGAAAATACGAATTCCACAGACTGAATACGCACTTCCACGCCAAAATTTAACTAAGGAGATCTTTATAAAAAGTTCTCCCACAACAAAGCCTTTCTCAAAAATTGGAGGCCTTATTGTTGGTGAATGAAACAAAGGCCAAGCCCTTCTATTTATAGGTTTAGAAAATGGTGAAGTTCTCAATTTAGTCGATGTGGGACTTGGTTTATACTAATTTTTCAATAGCTCACTTTGCGATTTTCTAACGCATTGCTCATAACTCCGATTAATCTGATTTTTGGATATGTTATACATGGTATGTAAGACTATTTTTAAAAAATACGAATTACCCAATTCGGGTTAATTAGGTAGCCGAAACAGTGCGTCAAAGTGGACGTTCATAACAATTTTCAATCTCGTTTCAGCTTTACCCTCTTTCGCTAAAACAGTCATAACTCTTTCATTTTAAAACATTTTTGAGCGATTCTTGAGCCCACGCGAAGCTAACTTCTGGGGCTACAACTTTTATTCTTTGACCATTTCCAAATACCGAACACATCAGCCCAGAAATTCCGTTCAAATGGACTGCACCGCACTTATTGGGAAGTTTTGACACTACTACTTTGAAATGTCATAACTCTCTCCTCCGATATCGGATTTAGTCCGTTTCGGAGTCTATGGAAAGCTTATTCGGTGTACTATAACATACCAAAAGCCCAGAAGGTTTTGGAAACATTAACTGATCGAAACAGTGTCCTGAATAGCACATCCCGCTGCTGACTTTCAGTTTTGAGAAATTTGACACATTTCCTTCCAATCACCGTAATTCACTCATCCGAGGTCGGAATGAGGTCATTCCAAAGCCTATGGCTTCCTAACGCAGTTGCACTACAACTTATCAAAAGCCCAGACCTTTTAAAGCACAAAAGTGGATGAGAATGCGCCCATTACTGATCGCCTAAAAAAGCAGTTTATCATGATCGGTCAACCATGTTTGACCATCTATAACTTCTAATCTATACATGATATGGACTTGATTCTTTTTTGCATTAAAGACCACATATTAGGCTACACATAACAACTTTTGAAGAACAAAACTTATGATCGAGCAAAGAGTTATGGCCTCGACACATTTGGTGAGCGAGAATTTGGTTTTTCCAATTTACTTAAATCTTCAAATTCGCACACTTTGATGTTATGGGTCTTTGATTTATCAACTCATATAATCAATTAACATTCTATTACACAACTTTAAACAATCAATTGCATCAAATAACATTGAATCAAAGGATTTCTAGGTTTAGTGTTCTTATACCCTTTTTGCCAAAAATTCTTGATTATTGCTTCTGATTTGTTATGGGTGATGGTTGGGCTTTGTTTAAGAGTGTATGGGCAATCTTGTACAAGGCAATTAAATGTAATATTTAATCACTAGATTTAATTCTTATAATTTACCAATTAACTTCTATCCTTTGGTAAATTAAAACACTTATACAATAACATCGAAATTAAACCCGGTAATTAAAATTAGGTTTTCTCAACGTCATCAATTAGGGTTTCTAATTGACCATTAGTGGTTCTTTAATTATCTGTGTATGTTACTAACACAGTCATTACGGTTTCTAATTTCAACCGGTTAGGGTTATAATAATTAGGGTTTGTCCTAATTATCGACGTACAACAGTAATTAGGGTTTCTTCTAATTACCGATATTCTTATTCACAGTAACTTCATATACACAGTCACTACTCAGAAATATCCCATAACTGAGTTTAATAATTAGGGTTTCACAGCACGGTAATATGCTATGACCTAATTTGGTGTCATCATTCTTCAATATTATCTCGTCAAGCACATACCCGATTACATAATTATGGTATCAGTAAATCATTATATAAATAATATAATATTATTATTCTCATCTCTTGATCACAATCCCAATCCAGGGTTTGGATCTCATGTCTGACTTATTCTTCATACACAGCATCAATAATCAAGTTAAAATAATTAACTTAAATATTCTGAACAATTCATATAATAAAATATTTATTATATAAATCTAATTATCACTTCATATATTATTTCCAATCATGTTTTCATGGAAAATAATTAATAAAAACATTTAATTACGTAAATTTATTACCATATAATTTGTGGAAATTAATAATTCCAAAATTATTTCTAATTTTTCAAGTAATAAATGTATTCGCATTTATCATTCACTTTACTTGACACTTAGTCTCGTCATTAAATAAAAAAAAAAATTATACGCAAAATTTCTTATTTATTTTATATAGAAAATCTCGAGTTATTACAAGATTTATTTGAAATAACAAGTGAAAAAGGTCTGACATGTATGATGTCGACGATGGGACTGTTAAGAGTAGCAAGTTGGTTTTTTAAATGGTTGTACCAACACAACCGAGAAAAGGTTTGCACATTGACCCGATGATGCGACATCGATATCTGAATTCAGCAAAAACAAGAGATTCGATTTAGGGTCGGGACTTGGTTATGCTTGAAGCGGTGTTAGGAACCCGACATCCAAGTGTTACCACGGTGTGACCGCCTCTTTTCAAGAAACTATTATCCGAGTGTGTGTGTGTGTGGGTCAATGTGTTTGTTATATGGAAGAAGTTGTGCGAGGCCTCGTTCGAACTATATATATTGGGGTTTGAATTTATGTAAAATTAATTTTTAGCAAGATATGGCGGTGATGTTTTATAAAGAGGTTTTTCAAACCCTGATGCTCAATAGGAATTGAGACCTTTTACACTCCCATTTTTATTAAGTGATTGGCTTGATTGATTTTATTTGACGGATGCGAGGCATCCGTATGAAAATAATATATATAAATAATGCCGACTTCCTCGTGGGTATGGAAACCATCTGAGAAAATTAAGACATCGCAGAATAATTTACAAGCCGCTTACAGATGAAAGTGTCCATCACGAGAACCGAATCTAGATTCAATGAGATGAATCTGTTATCACATGATTCCTAGGCTCACAAGATACTGCAGTTTATATGAAAGCAGTAAGCAGGTATATATATAAAAGCTGTAAATATATATATATATACAGACAGGATCACCAACCACGAAGCACCTCCATGGGGGATCAAAAATATAAATAAATCTGTTAAAAAAGGCCAACCGCCACTAAGTAAACTCGGTGTAGATTTAAACGTAAAGAAAGCTGTAAAAGCGATCAACCACCACGAAGTAAACTCCAGGTGGGACAATATATATATATATATATATAAGCAATAAACGCACCGGATGTAAAATCTAGGCTCATCGAACAGAGTCCGACCACAATTCATATATATAAGTATATATATATATAAAAGCGAGTAAACGCACCAGATCGAAGTCTAGGCTCATCGAACAAAGTCCGACCACAGTTCATATATATATATATATATATATATATTAAAGCAAGTAAACGCTCCAGACCAAAGTCTAGGCTCAATCGAGGCATAACTCGATAATGTTAGTCAATATATATATATACAGACTGGAATGAAACCACGGACCGAAGTACGGGCATAAGCAAGCAACACGACTCTCAACGTGTAGAAGGGTGTGTGCACAGATGAAGAAAAAGACTCTAAAGTGTGTGAGAAGGCTTACAGCTGACTGCTAAAAAAGGCTTCTATATCTTTATAGTGGGTAAACACTGACTTTTGTGGGTACAAAAGAGGCTATATATGAGCTCACAAGTGTTTAAAAGTGGGAAAATACAACTACATGTGAAAGTCTGAGAACAAATTGTGCAAGTGTTTCCCGTCTTTTCTCTTAGAAAATCAGCACCCCAAGCCCTCTATTTATAGGAAATATGAGCCATAGGTGTTTTAGAGGCAACCGGGTTAGCGGGTTTGTCAAAGTCAGGTAAATCTCAAGTACATGCACTCGATGTGAGAGACCCAGATTTTATAAATAAATATTTAAATTTCTAGAAATATTTTTTTGAATATTATGGTGTGGATTTGATATAATGTTATAGTTGTGGGTAGTATTTATAAATTTTTTAAAGAATGCAAGTTGTTATAAAATATTCGATTGGTCGGGGAATATTCTTTTTGTTCGGGAATATTTGTAACGACTCAAGACAATCATTAGTGGACCCCAATAACGGAAGTATTGTCGTAGTTAGAAAAGCATGTAATTATCTTTTATAAAAATAACGGCGGAAGTGTTACCATTAAAACTATTGAACTACTCGGTAGTAAAAGTACAGTAAAACGCGTGGTTGCCTAGTAGCACACGGTATTGATTATTGATGCTTACGTGAGAAGTCACTCAGTTATACTCAATTATTGCTACAGTAATTACTGCATCATATCTATTATATTATGGATTCAATTATGGTCAGTATCATCTGCATAAAATGTTTTTTTATTAAATCAATACTTGAGACGACAAAGTTATTCATATTATAAACTGCAATATTTACAATGTCTAGAAGTTCTGTCAAGGAGAGGTTTGGTTTTTTTTATTAAATCAATACTTGCTACTAATTTACATGCTTATATAACTATTTGTTCACATATGTGTACTACTGAATCACATTATTTACTATTAGGAGAGTTGGTGCAAGATTGATAATACTTGCATGACTAAGTTAAAAATGGAGGTATAGATGGAGGTACTATACTATAATTCGTATTTTTCACATGATTATACTATTGATTCACATGATTGAACTATTGATTCACATTATTTACTATTAGGGAAGTTGGTGCAAGATTGATAATACTTGCAGGACTAAATTAAAAATGAAAAAAAAGTTGAAGGTATTGTACTGTAATTTTCGAGCCCCAAAACGTGCAATTATCGAAACTATATTTTCCTATAAATAGAAGCTCATTCTTCCTTCATTTCTCACCAATTCACAAAAGCTTTAGAGCGATTATTATAGAGAGAAATTATAGGAGAAAGAAGAAGAGAAATCTGCTACTCACTATTCCGAAGATCCGCTTTTTCCAAGGTAGGGAATATTATTTGTTGTACTTGTAGGGAGTATTATTTCTTTCTTATCTATGAAGAGAAATTCTGTTATTCCATTCTTTATTATTCATTGGAATAACTGTATACATGAGCTACCCTATACTTGGTAAAATTCTTACGTTGTTCCATTCTTTATCATTCATTTGGAACATCCTGCATCACAAGCGTTTCATGGGACTGAATTAAAATCTTTATTATTCTCATTGGAACATCCTCATGCATGCGTTCTCACTTGGGACACGGGTTAAAATCTTTATTATTCTGTTGGAATATTCATGCATGCGTTTTATGCGGACTGATTAAAATCTTTATTATTACTGTTGAAATATCACATGCATGCGTTTGACGCCGGACACGATTCCGTTATTTATTATTCGTTGGAATAACTGCGTATGCGATCTATCGCATGCACGGTGATTTCTTTTGTTATTCCATTCCTTATTATACTCGGTTGGTTAAAGTTTTGACTTCTATACTCCATGAAATTAATGGAATATCCTTGATATTTGCGCTTCATCCAAAGATCTTTTCATGAAAATATTCTTCGAGCATTCTTGAATTTTACTCTACAAAGCAAAGATCATGTTGATAATTTGGGCGTTATTAGTTCCTCGGATAAAATAATTCTTGAACTTGTTTTATTGAATTCTTATATCATTGTCATCATCCTCATGCTTATATTTTGTTGAAAGTCATCTGTGGCCTATAGTGCATAGATGGACTTGGTATGATTATGACCAGGGATTATTCGGTGTAATCATGATCGTAATGTTACAAATGATGTGGTAAAAGTCCTCATTGGCCCGTAGAGCATTGATGGACAGTTGTTGGCATGATCATGACCATTATTGAATACACAAATATTCTTGGCCCGTAGTGCATGGATAATTGTGGTCGTGATACTAAAGAATATCCTTGGCCAGAGTAGTGGTGGGTGACTCGATGATGTGGATTATTTATTAAAAGTCGAGTCCCAATGATAAAAGTGATGAAAACCTTCTAAATCATAAAAGATAGTAGATTTTATTCTCTACTTGACTCTTCTAATGGATTGCTTGTTCCGTTGCAGTTAAACTTGATAGTTATTATATTTTATCAGTTAACACTGTTGAAGGCTAACGATAAATTATTCTCGCATTATCTTAGTCATAATATTTCTTTTGGGCTAGTTGAGCTCACCCTTTCTTTTCTTCGTTCTCTTCGTGAAATGAGAACGAAAGTGGGGACTAGTCGGGGAATAGAGTGATGATCCTAGATGGTGCATTAGTAGTCCTCACTATTCTGTGAAATAGTGTGATAATAATTCTAATGAGGACTCCTTTTGAGTTTGTATACTCTCTAGTAGACAATATTTGTATTCAAACTCATAGTTTATGTTTTATCGTATTGTACACGACAGTTGTATTATTAAGTTGTATTTGAATTTATGTACTATGTAAGTGGCGACCCAAGATGGGTGACGTATACCTAATTTTGGGGGCGTCACACTCAGGCACTATAATGTCCACTCGGATTTTCAGAAGTACAATCCGGGCATCCGTTTGAGGTATACATGACCTATTTCGGACCGCCGTTTTGAGAGTTGTAGATGGCATGGGATTAGAGTTTGTGCGAAGTCTTTGAAGATGGGACAATGCCCTCCGATCTTCAAGCTTCAACTTTCATCCGTTACCCCGCACAATAGTCAGTCGGGATTGGTTAGCCTTGTGGGACATCGTTGCGTAGAGACTTGACGTGGCATCGCTTTGGTCAGATGATGATATTTCCCCTTACCGGTGTTATCGCCGGGTTGGGCCGATAAAGCAGACGTTGGTCAGCTTCGCTGGGATTGGACTGCTGCAATTGTTGAAGGTCCTCATTATCATCTTTGAGGTGTGCTTGTCTTCCCGATGTTATTGCCGGGTTGGTATAGTGCATCTCGTTATGAGCGTCGAGATTGAAGCTGGTCGCATTTGAAACAAGCATTTTCGGGGTTATCTTCGAAACTGCTTTCCTTGGGGTTATCACCAAGGTTGGTGGCTATTCCCATGGTTGGGAATGAGACTGGATACCTCTGGGTTATCTCCGAGATTAATCGGTCTTCTTCGGTGTGTGTTCCAGTGTTGTATCTGCATGCCTCGGGGTTACATCCGAGGTTGGATTTGTTACTCCCACATTGCGATCCGGTTGATGTCGAACTTTTTGGTAGTATCCAAAGATGGATTTGGATTGTCTTTCGTGGTTTCTCTTAAAAGATGAATCTGTCCCTCCCGCAATGTTAGTGACAGTGGTACAGAAAATTTCGAGTGTTTACAGATACCCCTCTTTATCATACTCATGCATGGCGATGCATGGGTGGGATAAAGAATCCTAGACACTTGAAATGCAACAAAACGAACGTGGTATTATGGGTAACCAAAATGATGCAAATGTATGATGCATGTGTACGGGGTTGTAGCCCAACATGATGGGGATGATCGCTTTGGATCCTCGTTGCTTCAACCGGGATTGGCAACATCTTGACCAGATTCGATGAATAAGTTTAATCTGTTAGGATGTTGATGTTGGAGTTATCACCAAATTCCTGTGTTCTTGATAACGACTTGATCCTAAAGAGGTGCTTCTTGTGTGCAAGAGATCTGTGGGGATAAAGCTTGATCTGTTTGAGGATGTGTATAACATATTCCATCATCTATCCTCTTTGATAATGTTGACCTCTCCTGGTTAGTATCGCCCAAATATGTCGCGATTCTGTTGGATTTACTGCCAACAACAAATGCCTTTGTCGGGGATGCCCGACCTTCGCTGACGCGGTGAATCAATAAATCAAACATCCTGTGGGATATACTGTCAAGGTTGCTTGACCTTCGCTGACGTGTGAATCAACGGCTGAGACTCTGTGAGGAGATCGTCAAGGTTGTTTGACTTTCGCTGACGTGTAGATCAACGGAGCATTGCGTTGTGACCCCCGTCGGGGGCCCGCTGGGGAATATGAGCAGTTGGGTGTGAAGACCTCGAATAGCTCTAGAGCTCTGATAGGTTTAATCGCTATCAGCTGAAATGACGTCAAGGTTGCTTGACCCTCATTGACATGTGTGTCAACGGCTGAGCATGCGTTGCTACTATTGCCGGAGATATATGTTGTAACCCCCATCGAGAATCTACTGGGGACGCATGAGTAAGTACGTAACTCCCAAATAGTTCTCAATGCTTCGATGGGTTTAATTGCCATTGGTTGGAATATCGTCAAGGCTGCTTGACCTTCGTTGATAGACATGCCAACGGATGAACATGTTGTAACCCCCACCGGAATCTACGCCAGAATCCCCGTCGGGACTTACTTAGGTAACGACCTTGAGTTGGCAAAGATCGGACTGCACGAGGTATTGCCGGATGTGATTTTGTGACAAATGAGATCATTGGCGTGGTATACCTCGTGTTCGGGGTGACTACCAATGGGCGATGTATGATTCAAAAGTCTCATCCGAGAAAACCAGATCATATGTCGCTTTTGCTTCAATCAAGGTGGCATTTTTATTCTCGATTTGACCTTTCTAGTCCATAAGAACTCCGTTTCAACTTGAACTGAACCGAGCCAGAGGGGTGGGACCCATATAGAGGAGCCGCAGTGCACCACGCCATACGCAGAGCTCGCGCCAGCGTGGATGATAAATCCTCGCAGCAAATTTCTTCACAGGTTCATTTCTAACTTGTTTCGCAAAGAGAGAATCGCGAGCCATCTTCAGATCTGCTGAGTTCGAGCTGCTTTCTGCAAATTCTGTCACCGTACGAGTGTTCTACACTATTCTGGTAACGTATGCATGTATTTTTTTCCATTTTCGTCTCATTGATTGTGAGTTATCGCATCTAAATGCATCTAAACACATAGTAGGATTATGTATGCACAATCGATTTGATAAAAAATATTCAACATAGTAAATGTTAGTATTAAACCATGTCAATATAATGATGTGAAAAAAATTTGACTTCCGAGATAGTCAAATGGCACCTTTTTCTCGCTATTTTTGTCCTATTTGAGGTCCAATGAGCAAAAGGTAGAAAGGCAAAGTACTCCTAGCATTGAGGTTGGCCTTATGCATGATGATTTTGATTTTTAATGCATATATTATGTATATGACTTTGGGACAGGTGTGCTACTGAATGGCCACCTAGACATGCCTGTGTGCATGTGGATAGTCCTATTTTCAAAGGGGACTATGGCTAAATTTTTCCAAATGTAGGCATTGGGTAGTCATGCATTCTAACTCCATTATATGTTAAAGTAAATGCATGCATGCATATAGTCATAAATGCATTTAAAAAGCTCCAGGTAAGGAAATACCACACCCTTTCTGAGGTGACTTGGAGACTTGTTGTCCAGATATTGATGGATCCGGATCACCGAACAAGCCCTATATAGGACCGCTTTCGGCGCACGCACGGAGGGCTTTCAAGTGCCTCATCCCCATTCTCGTCAAACATGTACTTCGCTTGCATTGGTGGAGGCCGTGATACGCCCCGCCCGTAGAGATGTTCCAGACGCCGAGGACGCAGGAGGCGGATATTTCGATTGAGGATCCCGCCTCCCGCCGCACATGTCCTCGCAGGAGCTTCCGAGCATTCAGGTGGCAAACCCAGAGTTGTTGGGTGATTTGGGCAGACATCCATCGATGTACTTGCATGCTAACGAGGTATGGCGTTAGACTTTGATCTTCCTTCTTTCCTATTGATGAGGATTTAAAGGGTTTCGACGCTTGATCCGCATTTCATGTGTGTTCCGTGTTTTACATGTACCGCGAGGGAACTCGGGTTCAAGATTCACCCATGTACCAGTGCGCTTCATCCCGATTATAGAGCAAGTAGTGCATGAGTGGGGATTCGGGGCATTCTTCTCCATCCTTCCCCGTCGTTGTCCCCTCGGGTTACCTCGTGGCTTTGTTCGAGCGATGGTTTCATCGCACTCGCCACTCCACCCGCCGGATTGCGAGGTGATGATGACGCCTATGGATTGGCGATTTATCATGTGTATGGAGTTTGAGGGGAGCCAAAGGCTTGCATGGATAATATCACCCCTACCGCCGTCTCCGATCCTTTAGAGGAGTGTACGCATGAGGCGCCAAAGGGTGGATCGTCTGCTCAGTCCTTTCGAGCGTAGATGTTATGAGTGAGCTATTGAGTGAGCCCATGCTCGATGATGTTAGGATCGTGGATCGCGCTCTCATGCATGATTGTTCCCGATTATCATTCGAGGTCGCTTCATAGCAGTATAATTCTTCCACCAGATCTTTCGCTTTGGTCAGCGCCACACACACGCCGATGTGGACCGTATTGAGAGAGTACGATTGGGGCTCTTACACCTTTGCCTATTTCCTCCGGGGCATGCGTCACGCTGCGCTGTGGTTCGACCGAGGCTTGTTAGATTTTACCCATTTCTCACGGGTGAGTATTTTCTCTGTCTTTTCCCATTCATAAAGTTAAGAGTGTTTATCGACAAGCAGATGTTTTGCCATCAGGTTGGAAATTTTGGGCCCATGAGAGGCTCCCATGTTTCATGCATCCGTGTGAGTGTGTTAGGTTTAGACACCTATCCACGAGGACGACGATGGCACCATTCTATCTTGCCGAGGTCCCTCAGAATGAGGGCTTCGCCACCGCCAGATGCAAATCGAGTTGTCGACTACACGGGTACCATTACATGGATTCCCTACTCAGGGGAACATTTGACCATCGGATTTGAGGATGGACATCCGACTGGAGTCGAGTATTTGATTTCCACCAGGAGAGTTCCTCTCTTCACAGATGGAGGCTGGGAGCTCTATCTAGGCGAGCATGCTATTAGGAGCACCACAGGGGAGATCCGTATACCGATCCTGCCTCCTGTCAGGCGTCATTGGCCCATATCACAGACACCCGTCACTGATATTCCATTGTTGGGAGTTGACGGTTTTGCTTTATCAGAGGGTCCATGTACTCAGGAGATATTCCATCGTTGGTGGCTCCTCAAGACTATTGGGGCCCCACCCCCGCGCCACACACAATTTATGGGGACATGGTTCCGTGATCTTTGATGATGACGGATTGGGTAGCTTGTGTCCCGAGCTCCAACTCATATGACCCAGATTGATAGTTTGACCCGGCAGTTGGATCGTGCACATGTATTTATTCGGCATTTGGGCAGTAGATCCAAAGCAGAGAAGAGAGTCATTTGTTCCTTCCAAACTGTGTGTCGCCACTCAGACGACCCATTTGGTTTTGCTCCACAGCAGATCCTCCTCTTTATAGGCCCGACATCCCCGCTGATAGAGATCCAAATGACTCAGAGGAGTTACATCGTGGACAGGATTGAGGATGTGGACATCGAGACCCCGGTCTTCTTCTCGATGTATATTCTCGTTATATCTTTTGATAGGCCTCGTTAGATATTGGGTGGTTGTTCTCATTCTCGCTATATCTTTGATAGGCCTCTCATTAGTAGTAGGGTGGTTGTGCCCCATTTCCCGTATTTGTAGTCAGACATGAGTCTAATGTATTAGATGATGATATATTTAGGAATGTATGCACCATTTTTCATTCCCTATATCATATTGCCATCCATTATCTCGTTATGCATGTATCATGTTATGCATATGTATGTATGTCCAAAGATATTCAAAGATTGATTTCGGATGGTCTTATGACACACGCCGCACAGATGTCTTCTTCGATAGCTAGTCAGATAGATCATACCCCACCGCTGCTGGTGGCATTAGGTATGCGATCGTGGTACGATAGCATGTCACCGCTGCATCGGGTGATCAGAGATATGTTGTTGCAAAGATACCATGACCCCTATGGCTTTTTCAGTTCCTCAGGGTTTGTAGACGGATGTTAGAGCATTGGCTACAAACAGGTGTATTCCGATTTGGCACCCATGAGTCGACTCTCTACCCCAGAGGAGTATGCACGATCGACGATGTCGCCTTAGATAGACCTTGCGTGCACATGGCTTTGGGAGACATGAGCGCATTTATTCATGACTCACAGGATTGAGGCAGCAGAGTAGTGCAGATGAGTCGACATCCGCCACGTGATATCTCAAAGATTTTCTATATGATACGATTTGGCGCGGAGGATGGCTACTCCGACATTTCGGGTTTCACCGGTCTGGAGGATCATTGGTGTTTGGCCGAGTTGATGTAATCGATGCTATGCGCGATCGTCATATGTGTACATGTCGCAGATATGGATGAGATAGACATAGGCGTTATCACGGCCGTGAGAGCTCTCGTGGAGGGTCGCATCATTGTACCTATGATCAGTAGCAGAGACCCTCTGGCCAACATCCTATTATTGCACGATCCCATGTGAGTGTTCACTGTGGAGTTCTACCATGTCAGACGTGTGGTTTATGTCACACTTGAGACCCGGTTGGTACCCTTAGACGACATGGGTATTGCTTCTCCCATGATGTGGCCATGTCATATTCCTTTCAGCCATCGGAGTGTACAGATGCTCAGTCCTGGTCCGCATTTTTGGAAGATATCAGGATCCATTTAGCATATTGCTATGTTTCGGGCTTTGCTCACCATATGCCTTCATTACTCACGCCCGCATGGATTTCCTCCTCCGGGTCGGGCTTGAGGGGCATGACTACTTATCACCCATCGCCGTGATGTCGCAGTCACCGGGCCTCCAGATTTTCATCCTTTCGATGGGGCGATAGTCGTCATTCAAACTTCTCGATATCTCTCAAAGCAGAGGACCGATCCCGTGTGTATGCTTGTTGGGATCATCACGAGATAGCTTCTTTTTCTGCCAGTCATCCCGATTATTCTGTAAAGTATTTCGCATGGATGGAGACAGAGATTTTATCGACCGCAAAGAAAGATTCGCAGATCGGATATTGAGTCGACGATGTAGAGCCCATGGAGGACATTGAGATCTACATCGAGGAGGATCCCGTCATTGGGTTGCAAAGATTTCTTTTTGATTCTCCTAGTACCAAAGACTTTTGTGATTCAAAGACTCAACAAGATAGATTTTAGAGCAGTAGTCTTCATCCGATGACCTTGAGAGAGAGACCGATTCGATCTATGATGTCGATCGCTTCTTGATGTGAGAGACGCCGCCTATTGGAGAGAGACGAGGCATTAGATCGCAGAGATGCCGCCGTTGTTGAGCGGGATGAGGCTATATCACCAGAGATGCAAAGTTGATAGTTGAAATGATAGTGCTATATATCGCCCGGATGTAGCCGCATCACAGATAAGATCGCAGTTGAGGTCCCTTACCACCGGCATGATCGCAGCAGATGAGCGATATATTGATGATCACATGGTCACCATGCAGATGGCTATAGATCTTTTGGGGTCGGTGGATACTCTCTCATGAGAGAGACCACACCTTCACCTCCGCCTTCCGAGAGGGACGCCATGTTGGCTTTGTTGGCTCGAGATATACCCCCGATTTGTAGATGAGCTTGTATTTACCGCATGCACTAGCTTAGCCATTTTTGTCATGTATAGTTTATATTGTATATATATCAAACAACATTATATATGACAAGGAAATATATTTTTGATCACTTCCCTTTTAGATATGCCTTGCTATTTGCTTGATATTTTGCTCATTGCTTTTGTGGCTTGTGATCTTGATGTATTCTCAATTCCTCCCGGGTGGATGGACATTGAGTTGTCTCGGATAGTTCAGAATGAATCATCGATCTATGTGTATCCCTACCATCTTTGGTGTTTTAGGACTTATCTCTAAATGGAAATATGGAGAGGAGTGTGGCTTTCTCTCTCGAGATCGACTGCATGCACTACGATGGTCGCCAAGATTTCTATTTAGAGAGAAGCCTAGTTAATTCCACCTCTTATGGTTTGGTGTTGCTCTTCAAGGTATGACCGCAGCTTTAGATGGTCGCCAATCTCCTATTGAGAGGAGTTTCGTAATTCCATCCCTTTGGTCAAGTCAAATGAAATGTAGTGGATTGAAAAAGAATCCCAGCATCAGTTGACAATGGTTTGTGTTTTGGTAGGGGTGAGACCGCACCATGAATGGTCGCCCACGCACTCCTATGAAGAGGAGATCAGTCTCATAGTTCAACTCGTGTAAAAGGTTCAACGTCAGATATGGTCGGAATGGTGTAGGAATGTTTTTGGTTGTTTTTTTGTTGGAGAAGAGGGTAGAAATGTTTTTGTTGTTTTTGTTTTATTCATGACGGCCATCTGAAATGGTTGCCTACATACTCCTATTGAAGAGGAGATCAGTCGACGTAGTTCGCCTCGTATGAGAAGAAAAGCGTAATCCCATGTGCAAGTCGAAAAGGGGAAAAGAAAGTTTAATCCTAGGTTGAGGATAAATGCAGTGAAAAGTTTGATCCTGTGAATGGGTAGCCAAACCGCAAACGCAAGAGGTTCAATCCATGGTGGGATGACCTAAGTCGTAGGAACGCAAAGGAGAAAGCCAGGCTGCTGGCTTGAAATGTATGTTTCCCTGAGGGGCAAAGTGTAGGAAAGTTGTAGGTGGTAAAGGGTTAAAGAACCGGAATGATCGGTGACCGATGATTATGCATCGTGGTGTTTGTTGGTTACTTTAGATATAATACCGCTTTCACTTGTTCGAGTTGATGAGTTGTGGAAATTCATCGCCGCCCATCTCTTGCAACTGAGAGCGCCTCCTGTCAACACTTCCTTGACAATAAACGGGCCTTCCCAGTTAGGAGCGAATTTTCCTTTAGCCTGATCTTGGTTGTCAAGAATCTTCTTCAAAACCAAGTCATGTTGTTTAAACCGCCAGAAGTCGGATTTTTTTTGTTGTAGGATCGGCGATCCTTTTGTCGATATAATCGACCATGGAAGATAGTCGCGGTTCGCTTTTTCATCTATTAGAGACAATTGGTGATACCGTCTTGTACCCATTGGTCTTCATCCACCGAAGGCCGATCAACACTCGAGAGATTCCATCTCAACTTCTACGGGGGGAGCACCGCTTCCATCCCATAGGTTAAAGCGTAGGGGTTGCCCCAGCTTGAAGTGCGATGGAGGTTCTCAGAGGCTAACAGAGTCGAGGCAATATGTCGTGCCAATCTTTGTGGTTGGCGGACATCTTTTGCATAATCTTCTCGATATTTTTGTTACCGCTTCAACAAAGACCGCTCATCTTCTGGACGATAGATGACAGAGTTGAGATGTTTGATGTGGAATTTACTGCATAATTCCTCCATCATTTTGTTGTTGAGGTTCTTGGCATTGTCTGACACAATCACCTTTGGTTGTCCATATCGACAAACGACATTGTTTTTGATGAAAGCAATGATTACTTCTTTAGTAACCCTCGGGAAGGAGGCTGCTTCTACCCACTTGGTAAAGTAGTCGATCATGGTGAAGATAAATCGGTGACCATTACTGGCTTTAGGCTCAATGGGCCCGATAACGCCCATTCCCCACATTGAGAAGGGCCAAGGAGAACTCATATTGTGGAGTTCCCGTGGAGGGCGGTATAGCATTCCCATGAATCGCAATCGATAGCATCTTTTGGACGTGGTCGTTGTAATCACTTTTGAGAGATAGCCAATAATGTCCCGCCCCGAGGACTTTCGACAAGGAGGGGGCCACTCATGTGGGGGGCCACAGACTCCACCATGGATTTCATCCATAAGCCTTTGGGCTTGGTCTTTGTCTAGACACCGAGGAGACCTAGTCCTGCATCTCTTTGTAGAGCGATCTCCACTCGTGTAGAACTTCATAACAAGTCGATGGATCCGCTTTTCTCAACCAAGCTCTCCTCAATGGGTGTAGATCCATCTCTCAGATATTCCTTGATATGTCGATACCAAGGAGGTTGGATGGGAGGTAGCTCATCCGATACTTCTCCAACATAATTCCCATAGGTCGGGGCCTTGTTTTCAGGAAATTGTGACGCTGGCAAGTGTTCCTTGTCCGATATGCGAATCAAGGAGGCCAAAGTTGCTAATGCATCCGCAAAGTCATTCCTATTACGAGGAATGTGTAGAAAGGAGATTTTTTGAACTCCAAAGCCATCTTCAAAACTCCGCCGATGGTAAGGCAAACAAATGTAGTTCCTTGGTTTGATAGATTTTCGTGGATTGTCCGATTACCAACTCCAATCTCCATGATGCTTAATCACCGATGCCCATTGAACGGAAAGTTTTAGCCCCATGAGATACCTTCATACTCAACCATATTGTTGGTGCCGATAAACTATAATTTGACGCGACGACGGATATCGCTCCCCCGCATCAGATACTAGAACCGCTTCCAGCCCGTAACCTTCCATATTAATACTCCATCAAAATACATTTTCCATGATTCGCGCGTATCGCATCGATGGTGTTGTTGTTGCTACCGTCATTACTCCTTCATCGGGAAATATGTTTCAAGGGTTTGAAATCCTCAAGCAAAAGTGCGGCATTAGTTGATCCGCGATTCCTTGACCTTGATGGACTTTTGAGTCACATATACGATGTCAAATTGTTGTAGATCAATCGCCATCCGGACAAACCGGTAATTTAACATGGGTTTGTTGAACACGATTTGAGAGGATCCACGCGGATATGAGATGGGTTGTGTGGCCATGGAGGTAATGTTGTAACCTCATGGAAGCCCATGCTAAAGCACAACACGCCTTTTCGATCGAGTGTACTTGTGTTCACCGTCGTCAACCTTTTGTCGAGGTAATAGATAGCTCGTTCTTGGCCTCTATCGCCTTTTCTCGTCTCAAAGATGCAATTTCCCCATGGCGTTGTCACTTACGGACTGATACATGAACAGGGGAACATCATCCCTGGGTGGTACCAAGACAGGAGCTTTGATTAGTTGTTTCTTGATTGTAATGAAGGCATTCTGACACTCATCATTCCATTTCATGGAGAAGTTCTTCCTTAATAGTTTGAAGATTGGCTCACATGTTGCTGTGAGTTGGGAGATAAACCTGCTGATGAAGTTGATTCTTCCCAAAAATCCCCTTATTTCCTTTCTCTCGTCTCGAGGAATGGGCATTTTCGTGATGGCTTGGATTTTGGCAGATCCACTTCTATCCCTTTGTGGTCGATTTAGAAATCCTAGCAACTTGCTCGATTTAACGCCAAAGGCGATTTAATCGATTCAACTTCAAGTTGTATTTTTACGCAACCCGTTGAACAACTTTCTAAGATGGTCTATATGGTCATCCTCCTTCCGGATTTGACAATGATGTCATCCACGAGATCTCAATCTCTTTATGCATTAAGTCGTGGAAAAGAGCCATCATAGCTCGTTGATAGTAGCTCCTAAAAGATTGATGAGGCCGAATGACAACCGCCTATAACAAAAAGTTCCCCAAGGAGTGATGAAAGTAGTCTTCTCACGATCTTCCTAAGAACCATGATCCGATGGTACCCCGCAAAGCAATCAAAGAAAGGAGTACATGTCGATCACAAGCAAAGATTGTCAATGAGAATGTGGATAAATGGCACGGAAAGTCATCTTTTAAGCAAGCTTTATTCAAGTCCCAGAATCCACGCAAACTCGCACCTTCCCTCCAGGTTTAGGTACGGGCACGATGTTGGATATCCATTCAGGATATGTAGACACCATGATGATGCTGGCTTGAAATTGTTTCACAATTTCTTCTTTCACCTTTAAACTCCACTCAAGTTTCAATCGCCTGAGCTTTTGCTTGACTGGCTTAAATCCTCTTTAATGGGAAGGCGATGAAGAACAATGTCAGTGGACAAACCCACCATGTCTTCTTCATGAGACCATGCAAACACATCCCGAATTGGGTTATATAGCATAACCATATCGTTCCGCTGGTTTGGGGTAAGGTCCGAACCAACTGGATTAACTTAGGGCTTTCTAAGGTTCCAGATTGAAAGAAGTGGTTTGATCAAGGTTGGGTTTGGGTTTGTCTTTGACCCATTCTTGAATTTCTCGAGGCACCTCAATGTCATCCTCAGATATCCATCAAGGTCTAATTCATCTCTACATCAAAGGTACAATCCTTGTGTAGAGAGGCATCAGATCCGCAAGCACACAGCACATCTAAATTCGAGTCCCGAAACAAAATATGCTTTCACTTAGTATATATGAAATGCGTTGATCATACACACAAGTTGTTAGCATGTATCGCAAAATAAACCGCTAATACTGTATGTAAAAGTAAGTAGTTATTATATCTACAGGCGTAAAGAGTTCTCGCCTGCATTTTACCCTCGTCGACCAAAGCAAGGAATGTCATGTCCCAATTGGCAAGGGTAAAGTCCGGTGGACCGCACAATGATGGAGGGATTGTCATCATCCTCCCTATCCCGAATGATGGCCATTACATCGTGTGGCAATCATCGTCTGGGGGTGTATCATTGGTATGTTCATCATGATGAATGATGATGCGATACGGACATCATCCGTATGACGTCTTGCTTGATTCTTCGCTCCTCTTCTTCCATCGTGGATTTGGAACAAAGATTTCTTTTTTCCTTCACACCAGAACGGCTTGGGACATAACATAGCCATTACATCGGGCCGGCACCTTTACGGAGGTTGTGTGGACTCGAGTTTGAAGGGTAAGCTAAACGCCACGTGGTTGAAGTCAAGGAATCATTGATGCTTATGAGGATTCCTGACTAGAGTGGCGTAATAGCCTAGTCCAAATTTGTTCCACTTTGCTTGGTTAAGTGAATAGGGTATTTGATACCCTGGCAATCTTTACCCAACCCTTGTCCCGATTTATGACCCAACGACATCATTTCTTGAGTAGCCGACATTACCTCGGCAAAAATTTTGGGTTCGGGCAATGGTGCTCCAATAGCATGGTATTGGGTGTTGCTTATTTCCAAAGCATGAAAACTGACTGGTTCCACATCCTCATTGGCATTGATGAATGGTATGTCCCCATGCTGAGGAATCTCCGCTCAGTCAGCCGATCGTGACCTGTGCTATTATGTTGATAATGTATTTCAACTGTTGGTGAAGAGTGGAGGGGACTGCCCCAGCCATATGAATCCATGGTCGTCCCAAGAGCAGGTTGTATCCCGAATCTATCTTGAGCACATGGAAAGATACGCAGAATGTGTGAGGACCAATTTCGATTGGCAGCTCAATTACTCCGACCGAATTTCGGCGGGCTCCATCAAAAGCTTTGATGATAGTATGGCTACTCTGAATTCGGTTGAGATTGATGTTCATCTTCACCAAGGTAGCATATGGGCAGATATTCAGAGAGGAACCTCCATCTATTAAGACTCTCGCTACCATATATCCGGAGGACAAGACCGCAATGTGTAATGGTTTGCAATGACCTATTCCCTTCAAGCAGATGTCATCATCAATGAAGGATATCACATTGTTGTTGAAAATGTGATCAACCATATGTTGAAATTTTTCCAGATCCATCGATGTCGGAGATAGGCTTCTTCCAAAACCTTTAACAAGACCTTCCGGTGATTTCTGAGGTTAGGACCAAGTCCAAAATTGATATTTGTTGTGGAGCTTCTTTCAAGCTTAAAACCACCGCAGCTTCAAGTATGACCCACATCGCGGAGGAATTTCTCAATCTTTCCATGGGTATTTTCCCTTCGATTTGGTGGTAGACTTCATCACCCGATGGGGAGATACAACGGGTTTTCCTTTGACATCAGAAAGCAGCTTGTATGTGAGGTGGATCCTTCACCTCTCCATAATTCCATGGAACTTTCGCGCAAGCTAACAATAGGATATTGTGCTCGCACGGCAAGTTGATTCGCTCTTGAGCCGCCACTTTCAAAGGATTGTTTCTCCTTTGAGTTGAATTGTTGGCGCCATGTGAGTAAGGCATTAATCCCATCATCTTCAAAGTGGATATGATCGCTACCACACTTTTCCACTTAGTAGGGCCTCGCATTCTCACTTGCACGTAATACGTTGTCGTTATTCGCCAAGCGCAAAGACACCACCGTCGATTAGATTTTGAATAAGGTGTATGAGTGCCCAAGATTCTTCTCTGGCTGTGATCGCGAGATCGGGAGTGGTATTGACATACTCCATCGAGTTGTACCGTCCCTAACGGGGTTGATTGAGGTAGAAGTGAACTCGATCCTTCCTTCATTGATTAATATATGAAGAATTTCCTCCATAGGTTGGCCCAGATAGGTGAATTCCTTTTGTTGGGTAAATCCCGACAAGCTTTTGCATTTGCTCTCTTCGCCACTTTGTCTTCCAAAGATTTCATTTTTCAAGGTGACGAGGGAATATTCATGACAATGGGTAGGAGATCGGCGTGTTCTCGGTCGATTAACCGACGAGTCACTTGATGTCGATAAGTCACCGCCCGCCAATTGTTCAATTTGTTTGCAGAGAGCTTTCATCTTTCGCTCCATTGTGAATCGAACTTAGCATAATCCCATCTATCATCACCATCTTTGATGGTTCGGGAAGAATCACAACCAAGTTGGAACTCGCCCACCGCTCCAATTAATCATGTTGACCTCTTCTTCTTTCAGGTTGAGGAAGAGGGTTGTCTTGAACATGAGGTCGATCTAGTTTGGTGACTACGATCTCCCCGCTGTCTATTAGGGTCCCGGATCTTGTGTTTCAAGGCCCAAGAATCCTCGAGTATCATGTCCAAAGTGCCCCGCATGATAAACACATTTCCTAGCAAAGATTGAAACCCCGCCCATTAGGGGGGGGTGGTGGAAGAAGATGTAATTTTCTTCGTGTTGTCGTCGAAGATTTAAAATGTTCTCGAGGGTATCCCTAAGGGTGTAAACACCGAGGGGGCTTTGACTTCTCCACCTTTTGGTATTGGAGGGTTTGCAGACCGTGCCGGAAAGGGAGTGTAGTTTCTCCTTGAATAGGCATGTTTTGATTGCCTTTTTTGCCCTCGTAGTATCGTGGAAACATCTTCCTCTTTCTTTTTATGGACCTCCGGGGTTGTTCCCATAATTTCAAGATTGGATGTGATCAAGAACAACTTTGAGTGCTGCGGGTTAGGTCTTGAATCTTCCCGACTTCAACCCCATTTCACCATCTCCCATGTTTGACCATTTCGTAAAATGGTTTGTCGATGCCTGGCTAAAACTCTCTCATAGAAGGAGCTTCAGATGTCTATGAAAGTCATGACCATTTTCGATTCTCGCCATGGAAGGACTAACTTGGGCGTACCAAGCGCTCTCCACCTTTTGAGCATACTCTCTCAAAGACTCGTTAGACTGCTTTTGATCTTGGTAATTTGATACCGATCAGAGCCATTTGAGTTTGAAAATCAGATTGAGTGAGGAAGGCATGTGCTAGCTCTTCCCAACTATGGATTTTGGAGTTGTCTAATCTTGTGTACCACTTAACCAAGCTTTCCAGCTAGACTTTTTGGAATAATTGCATTCTCGAGCTTTTTTTCATCCTCTCAGATAGATCCAAGTTCTCCAATAAATACTTTTAGATGTGTGTAAGGATCCCCTAACCCATCATATTTTTCAAAGTCAGGAGTTTTAAATTTTTCTGGATAGTGAACACCAGGAAAAATACATAGATCAGCATATGAAACACTCCCGTGTGTTCCAATTCCTTTGATAGTGCGAAGGGTCTCTTCCATTTGGAGGATTTTCTTTTTGATGTCGCCAGTGTCTGGACCTCCAGTGGGATGGGCGGCATCAAGAGTTTTGTTGGTTGTATCCAACTGTGGTTCCGGTATGGTAATGACCGGGTCTCCCCCTTGTGTGGAGGATTCAGCATGTACGGGTATTTTCTGACCCTGTGTAGACTGGTGTAATTCTTTGAGTAGAACAGCCAAATCTGTAATTTATTTACTTAATCCGTCGAATTATTTATGAGAAACTGGATTAAGTTCATCGGTCGATGATGATGACATGATCGATCGTAGGCATATTGCCTTTTTGGACTTTTGACGGGTGGTAGGTCCGATTGATTCCCTCGCGAAAGACTTGCATAGTTTAGTCTTTAGGGATGTATATAATAACATGCTATGTGATGTGTCCATTTTAGGAATTTGTATCCTGCACAACGGGTGTCAACTATTTATAGCATGTTAATATGTATGTGTACACATTTCTTCCTATTTCTCATTACATGGAGATAGATATGGAATGAAATTACAAGTAATTGTTTTTACAAGTAATTAAAATGAGAGCATGAAGAGACTTTCCTTCGCTTTTGGGTTTATCGAGGTCAACCTATCTTAGGTTACTCTCGCGGACTTTTTGGCATGAAGGTTCCCAAATCATCGCAATCTACTTGACGGAAGTTAATCCGGTCTTTCAACTCGAGCTTAATTTGGTGGTGTTTTTCCGAGCCTCTGAGAATTAGTCTTCTCACGAGTCCAAGAATCAAACACCGACGGATAGCCTCCCGGTGGAGGGACCACACAACATACATTCACATACATCGCGGCCTCACCGTATGAAATGATGACATGTGCGAAGCACTAATATCACAAGTATATGGTGCGAAGCACTAATATCATAAAGCAGCTTTATAGTGCGAAGCACTAAGTAAGGAAATGCATTCGTACACATTCATCAAAATGTAAATGCAACATCCACACATAAGCAGATAATAGTTTTGAAAAAATTATAATAGCGGCTTAAGTCCTCTTACTGGAGTCCCCAGCAAAGTCGCCACCTTTCGACGTCGGGATTTTTGGATGTCCCTTTCCGTTACTTGTTCTTTGGTGTTCTCGTTTTAGGTGAGATTGTTTTGAAAAAATAAGTGAAAAAGGTCTGACATGTATGATGTCGACGATGGAATGTTAAGAGTCGCCAGTTGGTTTTTTAAATGGTTGTACCAACATAACCAAGAAAATGTTTCCACATTGACCCAGTGATGCGACACTGATATACGGGTCGGCAAAACCGAGATTCGTTTAGGGTCCGGGGACTTGGTTATGCAGGGGGAAGGTGTTAGGCACCCCCCGACATCCGTGTTACCACAGTGACCATCTCTTTTCAAGAAACTATTATCTGTGTGTGTGTGTGTGTGTGGGTCAATGTGCTGTTATATGGAAGTTGTGCGAGGCCTCGTTCGAACCTATATACACAAGGTTTGAATTTATGTAAAAATTCAATTTTTAGCAAGATATGGCGTTGATGTTTTATAAAAGAGGTTTTTCAAAACCTCGATGCTCAATAGAATTGAGACCTTTTACACTCCCTATTTTTATTAAGTGATCTATTGATTGATTTTATTTGACGGATGCGAGGCATCCGTATGAAAAAAATAATATATATAAATAATGCCGACTTCCTCGTGGGTATGGAAACCATCCGAGGAAATTCGACATATCGCAGAATAATTTACAAGCCGCTTATAACCGAAAATGTCCATCACGGAACCGAATCTAGATTCAATGGGATGAAATGTGATCACATGATTCCTAGGCTCACAAGATACCGCAATTTATATGAAAAAAAAGAAAAGTATATATATATATATATAAATATATATATATATATATATATATATATATATATATATATACGTACATGATCACCAACCACGTAAGCACCTCCATGGGGGATCAAAATATAAATAAAGTCATTAAAAGTTATCAACCGCCACTTAAGTAAACTCCAAAGGTGATTTAAACGTAAACGTAAAGTCAAAAAATATGTATAAAGTGATCAACCACCACGAAGTAAACTCTATAATGTGGGACAATATATATATATATATATATATATATATATATATATAATAAACGCATGATGTAAAAGGATGTAAAATCTGTGCTCATCGTAATGTAGTCCTACCACAATATACATATATATATATATATATATATATATATATATATATATATATATATATATATATATATATATAAATATAAGTAAACGCACTGCATAAATCAAGTTCAGGCTCATTAATAACAAATATATATATATATATATATATATATATATATATATATATATATATATATATATATATATTAAAGCAAGTAAACGCTCTGCATCAAGTTCAGGCTCAATCGAGGCATAACTCGATAATGTTATCAATATATATATATATATATATATATATATATATATATATATAGAGACCGAATGAAACCACTGATCAAGTCCCGCAAAAGCAAGCAACACGACTCTCAACGTGTAGAAGGGGTGTGCACAGATGAAGAGAAAGACTCTAAAGTGTGTGAGAAGGCTTACGGTGATCGCTAAAAAAGGCTTCTATATCTTTAGAGGGTAAACACCGGCTTTTGTGGGTACAAAAAGAGGCTATATATGAGCTCACTGTGTGTTTAAAAGTGGAAAAATACATCGTATATGGCGAGTGCAAGAGCAAATTGTGCAGGTGGTTTCCCCGTCTTTTCTCTTAGAAAATCAGCACCCCAAGCCCTCTATTTATAGCAAATATGAGTATAGTGTGTGTCAGAGAGGCAACCGGGTTGGTCTGGGTTTGTTTGTCGGGTCGTCTCGGCACGTGCACTCAGCAATCAGAATGTCCACTCGGATTTTTTTAGAAGTGCAATCCGCATCCGCTTGAGGTATACAAGACCTATTTCGGACCGCCGCTGTTGTCGAGAGTTGTCAGAAGATGGCATGGGATTAGAGTTTGTGCGAAGTCTTTGAAGATGGGACGATGCCCTCCCGGCCTTCAAGCTTCAACTTTCATCCGCTACCCCGCATAATAGTCACTCGGATTGGTTAGCCTTGTTGGACATCGTTGCGTAGAGACGGACGTGGCATCGCTTTGGTCGATGATGATATTTCCCTCATCTGTTATTATCGTTTGGGTTGGGCCGATAAAGCAGACGTTGCTCAGCTTCGTTGGGATTGGACTGCTGCAATTGTTGAAGGTCCTCATTATCATCTTTGAGGTGTGCCTATCTTCCCGATGTTATTGCCGGGTTGGTACAACAGATCATCTCGCCAGAGCGCCGAGATTGAAGATGGTCGATTTGAAACAAGCATTTTCGGGTTATCTCCAAATCGCTTTCTTGGGGTTATCACCAAGGTTGGTGGCTATTCCATGGTTGGGATCGAGACCGATACCTCGGGGTTATCTCCGAGATTAATCGGCCTTCTCCGGTGTGTGTTCGGTGTTGTATCTCGCATGCCTCGTGGTTACATCCGAGGTTTGATTTGTTACTCCATTATTGCGATCCGGGGTTGATGTGAACTTTCGGTAGTATCCCAGCATGGATTTGGATTGTCTTTCGTGGTTCTCTCTTAAAAGACTTAATCATCCCCCGCAATGTTAGTGACAATGGTACAGAAAATTTCGAGTGTCTACATTCTATTTATAATCTAATAAAACGAATTACTTTATAAAAGTATTCTATTTTATATAAAAAGATTTTACTATGCAAAACACTATGCAGGTACTATACAACACTATGCATAATAAAATATAATATATTCTAATTATTGTCTAATAAAACAAATAACTTTATAAAAGTATTTTATTTTATATAAAAAGATATTACTATGCAAAACACTATGCATAATGGAATATTATATATTCTATTTATAGTCTAATAAAACGAATAACTTTATAAAAGTATTTACATTTTATATAAAAAGCTTTTCTGTTTTATTACATTAATAATACTAATAAAACAAAACTGAGTGACTTCTCACGTAAGCATCAATAATCAATACCGTGTGCTTCTTATGCAACCACGCATATTACTATACTTTTAACAATAAGGGTGTTTCAGCGATTAACGATAAAACTTCCGTAGTTATTTTTATAAAAATATTTTTGTCGTTTTCTCAATCAAGCAATAATTTCGTTAATAGGGGTCCACCAATGATTATACCGTCGTACGGATATTCCCCAATAAAAAGAATATTCCCCGACTAATCGAATATTCCCCGACACAACGAATATTTTATATCAACTTGCTTACTTTGCAAAAAAAAATTTCATATATTCCCTTAACTTTAAACTTTTATCAATTTAACTATTTACCAAAATAGAAAAATTTAATACTTTTATTTCATAAAATTCGGGGTCTCACAATCAACCCTCCTTATGAAATTTCGCACTCGAAATTTACGTACGTACCTGATATTCGAAGAGATGAGAATACCTTTCTTTCTTTTCAGATTGTACCTTCTCGGTAATTTCTTTGCTATCATGATTTTCCCATTTCTCATCTCCTGTATTTCAGATATCATTCTAGAATATAGCTTCAAAACAAAGGTTAATTGACATATCATAATTTGTCAACTTATCAAGTAAACAATTTTAGCTTAGGTAAGTCACATACTAGCGAAGTATATAACTCGTCTCTCCCCTCCTACTTCTAGACTCTTATCTCCGCCAGCGACCATATCCCTAAGCTTTAATACCAACTGTGACGCCCCCAAAATTAGGTATACATCACCCATTCTGAGTCGCCAGATACATGGTACAAAATTCAAATACAACTTAATTTATACAACTGTTGAGTTGTCGTATAGAATACGACCACAGTTAACTATGAGTTTTAATACAAATGTATGTAACTCTCATGGTACCTCTACCACAACCTTACAATGATACTTTACATAAAAGTATAGTCAAAACTATTTTAGAAATTAAAATCTTTGGGAAGTGCTCAAAGAAACCTTCGCACATGGGAGGCCATGCGTCTAGGTTATGATAGATATCATATGTCCACATAATTATCCTTGGTTGACCCAAAAGTCCCCAAAGATAAACAAGAAGATTACTATCATCTTCTTTCCAATGGTGAGTCTTCTCTTGACATATAAATATCTCCGTTGTCTTCAAGTGAAAATTATATTTCAAATAAACTCCAAGATCATACAGGTAGTGCTCGTAGATATAATCAGCAAGTGGATGTGCACAACTATGTCTTATGAGAACACGAGATTGTATGTCATTAGACATCTTGTATGATAGTGGCAAAACACCATTCCAAAGTTGGGTTCGCCTCACCCTATTTGATTCACCAAATATAACTACTAAATGATGTATAGAATACAACACACTTTTCTATACTATTTAGGGAGAACCTCCACAGCTAGAGACCACCGTTCTATTCCTCTTTTATCCCCACTCGACCCGGCAACACTCTTACTACCTGAAAGGAATTTTGAAGCAGAAAGGGTGAGCACAACTAGCCCAGTAAAGAATATCATGACTAAAGCTAATTTACACCATCAATAGCCTTCATCATTAATAAATCAGAGATTTAGAACATATGGTAGATGATAAAAGTTTTCAACTATAGTTGCAGCGGAACGAGCAATCCATTAGAAGAGTCAAATAGACCATCAGGTCTATTATCTTCTCCATATTAAAAGTCCACCAATAATGTTTTATCCCTGTAACATCAATCAACAATTCCTATCCACAATCATATGAATAACTCATAATCATAATTGTGATTCTAAATTCCTCTTCACACCCAGAAAGAAGATAATTTTCATCGCCTATCTTCACCTGAAACATCAAAAATCATGGTTATACCAAATCACAATTCATGCTCATAATCATACTAATAAATTCATCTTTGCACTACGGCCAAAGATATTCATTAACAATTCATCTCTGCACTACAAGCCAAAGATATACAATTGTATTTTAGAAGAGTCAAGTAGAGCATGATATCTACTATCTTCTACAAACTAAAAGTGTATAACCAATATTTTATCGCTGAGACTCAACTTAATAAATAATCCACATCATCGAATTATCCATGCACTATGGCCAATGATATTCGTTAGTATCACATCCATGAATTATCCATGCACTACGGCCAAAGACATTCATTATTATCACATCCATGAATTAATATTTCATCGCTGAGACTCGGCTCAATAATTAATCCACATCATCGAATCATCCCTGCACTACAGGCCAAGGATATTCATTAGTATCACGACCACGAATTATCCATGCACTACAGGCCAAAGATAATCGTGTTTTCATCAATGGTCCTGATCATGCCATAAAACAATTCATTTTTGCACCCTTGGCCGAAGAGAATCCATAGCCATAATCATACCAAAAACTGTCCATCAATGCACTACGGGCCAATGAGGACTCTTTCCACATCATTTGTAACATTACGGTCATGATTATACCAAATAATCCCTGGTCATAATCATACCAAGTCCATCTATGCACTACAGACCAAAGATGACTTTCAACATAATATAAACATGAGGATGATGACAATGACATAATAATTCAATAAAACAAGTTCAAGAATTAATTTATCCAGGAACCAATAATGTCCAAATTGTCAACATGATACTTCTTTGTAGGGTAAAATTCAAGAATGCTCAGAAGAATATTTCCATGAAAAGATACTGGATGAAGCGCAAATATCAAGGATATTCCACTAATTTCATGGAGTATAGAAGTCAAAACTTTAACCAACTGAGTATAATAGAATATATGAAACTACAAATAGATTTTCGCTGCCATGCGGTAATCCACTTAGACAGATGATTTCCACCATTTAATAAGGAATGAATACAAAGGATCATTCACCATGCATGTGGTAATCCACATAGACAGGTTATTCCAACAGAATAATAAAGAATGGAATAACAGGAGGATTCACCATGCGTGCGATAGGCTACGCATGAACGAGTTATTCCCAATGAGAATAATAAATAATGGAACCGAGGTTAAGCGAAATTTATGCGCAGAGCATGATGTTCCAACAGAATAATAAAAAGGCGGAACAGTCCGGCGTAAAAGCGCATGCAGACGAGGATATTCAACGAGAATAATAAAAGCGAAACCGAGTCCGGCATAAAAGCCTTGCGGACATGATGTTCCAACAGAATAATAAAAATGGAATAACAGAAGAATTTCACCAAGTATAGGGTAGCCCGCGTATACAGGTTATTCCAACAGAATAATAAAGAATGGAATAACAGAAGTTCTCTTCATTAGTAAGAAAGAAAGAATACCCATTACGAGTACAACAAATAATATCCCTTACCGTAAAAGAAGAGTATTCCGACTGGTAGGACGAGGATATACTTGAAGAAAACTTGCACTATGCTCAAAGCTTTCTTAAACTCTAAAGAAATACGCTCAAGATTATAGAAGAAGAACTCTCTATAGTTTCTCTCTCTAGAGTTTCGTGAATTCGTAAGAAATAATGAATGAATGAGCTTATTTATAGAAGAATGGATTTGCATAGTAACTAATTCATGAATGGTCCAGATTGATTTACTTTTTAATCGGACGGTCTATATTTAAAGTAAAATCTTTTAAATAAAATATAATATATTCTATTTATAATCTAATAAAACGAATAACTTTATAAAAGTATTCTATTTTATATAAAAAGATTTTACTATGCAAAATACTATGCAGGTACTATACAACACTATGCATAATAAAATATAATATATTCTAATTATTGTCTAATAAAACAAATAAATTTATAAAAGTATTACATTTTTTATATAAAAGATATTACTATGCAAAACACTATACATAATAGAATATTATATATTCTATTTATAGTCTAATAAAAGGAATAACTTTATAAAAGTATTACATTTTATATAAAAAGCTTTTCTGTTTTATTACATTAATAATACTAATAAAACAAAACTGAGTGACTTCTCACGTAAGCATCAATAATCAATACCGTGTGCTACTATGCAACCACGCGTATTACTGTATTTTTAACATCGGGTGTTTCAACAGTTAACGGTAAAACTTCCGCCGTTATTTTCATAAAAATATTTTTGTCGTTTTCTCAATCCGACAATAATTCCGTTGTGGGGTCCACCAATGATTGTACCATCATACGGATATTCCCCGACAAAAAGAATATTCCCCGACTAATCGAATATTCCCCGACACAGCGAATATTTTATATCAACTTGCTTACTTTGCAAAAAAATTTTTTACATATTACCCTTAACTTTAAACTTTTATCAATTCAACTATTTACCAAAATAGAAAAATTGAATACTTTTATTTCAGAAAATTCGGGGTCTCACAATTATCCTAAGTGAGTCCCCGACGGGGGTTACAACGTGAGTCCCCGACGGGGGTTACAACGTATGTCCCCGATGGGGTTACAACGTGAAGCCCCAGCAAGGGATTACAACGTATATTTAAGCCGTTGACATACATATCAATGAAGGTCAGCGACCTTAGCGTTACCTCGGTAGATAGCAATTAAACTATCGAGCTATAGAGCTATTCGAGGATTTCATGCTCGATTACTCATATTCCCAATGGATCCCCGTGAAGTCACAACGCAAGGTTCCGTTGATTCACACGTCAGCGAAGGTCAAGCAACCTTGACGATCTACTCACAGAGTCTCAGTCGTTGATTCACACATCGGTGAAGGTCAAGCGACCTTGACGGTATATCCCTCGAGATTTTTCAATTAGTTGATTCACATGTCGGTGAAGTACACATCAACGAAGGTCGAGGCATCCACGACGGCATTTGTTGTTAGCGATAAATCAGCGAGAATCTTGACATGTCCTGGCGATACCAACCAGGAAAGGTCAATGTTATCAAAGAGGATAGATGATGGAATATGTTATACACATCCTCAAGCAGACCAAGCTTTATCCCCACAGATCTCTTGCACATAAGAGGTACCTCTTGAGGATCAAGTCGTTATCAAGAACACGAATTTGGTGATAACTCCAACATCAACATCCCTATGATTTGGCTTACATCAAATCTGGTTAGCATTGCCAATCGAGTTGAAGCAACGAGGATCCAACAATCATCCCGACATGTTGGGCTACTGACCCGCACACATGCATCATACATTTGCATCATTTGCTACCCATAGTACCATGTTTGTCTTGTTGCGTTTCAAGTGTCTAGGATTCTTTATCCTACCCATGCATCGCCATGCACGAGTATGATAAAGAGGGGCATCTGTAGACACTCAAAATTTTCTGTATACACCGCCACTAATAACATTGCGGGGAGGGATGATTCGTCTTTTAAGAGGGAACCCTGAAAGACAATCCATATCCATACCGGATACTACCGGAAGCTCAGCATCAACCCCGGAGCCCACTTTAGGAGTAATATTTCCAACCTCGAATGTAACCCCGAGGCATGCAGATCCAATACCGGAACACACACCGGAGAAGACCGATTAATCTCAGAAATAACCCCGAGGTATAAAGTCTCAGTCCCAACCATGGGAATAGCCACCAACCTTGGTGATAACCCCAAAGAATGCAGTTTCGGCGATAACCCCGGAAATTCTTGTTTCAAATCGACCGACTTCAATCTAAAAGGCTTCTAACGAGATATCTGGCTTTGTACCAACCCGGCGATAACATCGGGAAGACAGGCACACCTCAAAGATGACAATGAGGACCTTGACAAATTCTGACGGTCAATCTCGGTGAAGCTGAGCAAGCGTCTGCTATCATTAATCAAGCGATAACGGTGAGGGCAACATCGTCATCTAGCCAACGCAATGCCATGCTACGTCGTCTCAACATCTCTACATAACGATGTCCCACAAGACTAACCAATCCCGAGTGATTATTGTGCGGTGTAACGGATGAAAGTTGAAGCTTGAAGGCCAAGAAGGGCATCGTCCCATCTTTAATGACTTCGTCTGACAAACTCTAATCCCATGCCGTTTGTACCTGCTTTATCGACAGCGGTGATGCGAAATAGGTCTGTATACCTCAAAGCGGATGCGGATTGCACTTCTTAAAGTTCGAGTGGACATTACGATTGCCCGAGTGCACGTACTTTGAGATGATTCCGGGCAAAAACCCGGGCCCCACAGGTTGCCTCTGGTACACCTACACTTCGAGTCAAATTGCAGTACACTGTGTAGCTAAATCTTCTATAAAAAGAGGGCTTGGGCTGCCCATTTTGCAAGAGAAAACGACAAGGAAGCCCTGCCCAATTTGCTCTGCACTCACCTCATGCAGTGTACTTTCTCATATTAAACACATGTGAGCTCATATATAGCCCTTTTGTACCTACAAAAGCCAGTGTTTACCCACTCTAAAGATATAGAAGTCTTCTTTGGCAGTTAACTGTAAGCCTTCTCACACACTTTAGAGTCTTTCTCTTTATCTCTGAACACACCCTTCTTCACGTTGAGAGTCATGTTGCGCACATTTGCCCGAACTTTGGTCTGCTGTTTTGTTTCAGCTTGTATATATATATATATATATTGACTAACATTATCGAATTATGCCTCGATTGAGCCTAGACTTCGGTCTGGAGCATTTATTTGCTTATATATATATATATATATATATATATATATATTAAATGTGTGTCGAACTTGTTCGATGAGCCTTGACTTGATGCAGGCGTTTATTTGCTTTAATATATATATATATATATATATATATATATATATATATATATATATATTTATATATATTAAGCGTGTGTCGAACTTTGTTCGATGAGCCTGAACTTGATGCGGAGCATTTACTCGCTTATATATATATATTTGTATATATGAAGCGTGGTCGGACTACATTACGATGAGCTCAATTTTACATCCGGTGCGTTTACTCTGCTTTTGTATATATATACATTTATATATATGAACTATTGTCGAACTACATTCGATGAGCACGGATTTTACATCCAGAATGCGTTTATTGCTTTTTTTATATATATATATATATATATATATATATATATATATATATATATATATATATATATATATATATATATATATTGTCTCACTGAGTTTCCTTCGTGGCGGTTGGCCGTATTCTGACTTCATTTACGTTTCGTCACTTTGGAGTTTCCTCCGTGACGTTTGATATCTTTTACAACTTTATTTACATTTCTGATCCCCCATGGAGGTGCTTCGTGGTTGGTGATCCTGTTTGTATATATATATTTACAGCTTTTATGTATATACCTGCTTACTACTTTTGTACAAATTGCGGTATCTTGTGCGCCTAGGAATCATGTGATCACAGATTCAGCCTATTGGATCTAGATTCGATTCTCGTGATGGACATTTTCAGCTGTAAGCAGCTTGTAAATTATTATACGGTGTCTGAATTTCCTTAGATGGTTTCCATACCCATAAGGAAGTCGGCATTATTTGTACATTATTTTCTTACGGATGCCTCGCATCTGTAAAATAAAATCAATCATGCTGAACACTTAATAAAATGGGAGTGTAAAAGGTCTCAATTACTATTGAGCATCAAGGTTTGAAAAACCTCTTTTATAAAACATCACTGCCATATCTTGCTTAAAATTGAATTTTTACATAAATTCAAACCACGTATATATAGGTGCGAACGAGGCCTCGCACTACTTCCAAATCTTGACACATTGACCCACACACACACACATTAGGATAATAGTTTCTTGAAAAGAGGTGGTCATAGTGGTAACACGGATGTCGAGGGTGCCTAACACCTTCCTCCGCATAACGAAGTCCCTGGACCCCTAATGAATCTCGGTTTCAAGGCACATTTAGCGGTGTCACATCATTTGGGTCGATGTGCAAACTTTTTCTCGGTTGTGTTGGTACAACCATTTAAAAACCAACTAGAGACTCTTAGCAGGTCCATCGTCGACATTATACATGTTGGGACCTTTTCACTTATTTTTTCAAACAAATCTAACCTAAAATGAGAACACCAAAGAACAAGTAACGGAAAGGGACATCTAAAAATCCCGACGTCGACAGCAAGTATATAGGTGCTTATTGGAGAATAAGTTCACTAAATGTGGCTCGCTAAGGAATACCTAATGGAGTTTTACTTACCTGTTAATAGGATTTCTTGTAGTGATAGTAGTACAAGTGATCCTTGGACTTGAGATCATCATAGTATCTTATGTATGATGAGTTATACTTTGACTTATTCCTTAAGACCCTTAGGGTATATCAAAGGGTGTGCTTGGGTATAATAAGTTATACATGGAGATAATGTATGATCAATAAAGAATCTACCGCTTCTAGTAAAAGAATAGAAATGTCCTATGTGATTCGATAAATGACAACCCAGTAGTCCTGGCCAAGGCAAAACACTTGTGTGGCTAACGTTGATCAAACGAAGGAATCAAACCCGGTGGATTCAAGTTGAACGCGAAAAGGATTTGGAGGTGAACTTGTACCTGAGGAAGCTCGAATCTTCAAGCTTATAATTCTTGTTCTTCATCTTTTCGTTTAATTAATAATTATGCATAAAGGATAATCTGGGTTTATGGTTTGTAAAATTTTAAAATCTATTTTTACGCTTCCGCTTTACTTTGATGCAATTTGATTGCGTTCATGAATCTTACAAACCTAACAGTGGCATCAGAGCCAAACCTTTACGCGAATTATTAATTGTTCATATTCGATATGTGTTTAGAACAAATTTTTTGGGCACAATTATTAGCACATAATTGAGTTTTCGGAGAAAAACTGCTGAATTCATGAACTGGAAAATAGTTTTTACGAACTGGCGCTGCAACGCCGGTACCCAGAATTAAATAAAATTTTGATTTATTTAATTTATCTGATTTCTAATTAAAATAAAAGGTTTATTTTAAATTAAAGTTAGATACACTGTTTGTCATTAATTCTAAATTAAAAATAAAAGAGTTTATTTTGATTTGGAATTGGATTAAAATAAAGTTTTTTATTTTAATTGGAATTAGATTCCATGTTTGTTTGAATAAAAGAGTGTATTCAAAAGTTTTATAATAATTTGGAATTGGATTCCACGTTTATTTGAATAATAGAGTTTATTCCAAAGTTTTATATTAACTTAGAATTGGATTCTACATTTGTTTGAATAAATGTGTTTATTTAAAAGTTTTATATTAATTTAGAATTAGATTCCACGTTTGTCTGAATAAAAGAGTTTATTCACATATGGAATTGAATTTCATGTTTCCTAGAATAAAAGAGTTTATTCACATATGGAATAGGATTCCATGTTTCCTACAATTAATGACATTTAATTTTAATATGGAATATGATTCAACTAATTTTATTTTTCTAGCAATTTTAAGTTAAAATAAAAAAAAAGATTTATTTTGTACTTGAAATTGGATTACTTGTTAATTAAAACAAAGGAGTTTATTTTGATTGGGAATTTGATTAAAAATAAAAGAGTTTATTTTTATTCAAAATTTGATAAAATAAAGTAAAGAAATTTATTATGATTTTGATTAAAATAAAAGAGTTTATTTTGTTTCAAAATTAGATTTATGCTAATTAAAATTGTCTATTAAATCGATATCAATGTATAAATTGAATGTTTATTATTCATGAGATGAATGTTATTTATTAATGGATATGATGATGTGTATGATAATAAATGAGATTGATTATGGACTATTGACCAATGTGATTGGATTTTATTTTAGTTGGATGCATGAATGTATGAGTTTTATTAACTGAGGTTTGCGTATCTCGTCTTCGCTAATTTTTCTTAATGTACTTCCCATTGACTGCTGATCAAGGTTTCTATTTATTTTTAAATAGTTTTGTAATAGGA
The DNA here is from genome assembly GCA_020205605.1 of Panax ginseng. Classification (NCBI taxonomy): domain Eukaryota; kingdom Viridiplantae; phylum Streptophyta; class Magnoliopsida; order Apiales; family Araliaceae; genus Panax; species Panax ginseng. Next base: position 34,995,298 of record CM035127.1, on the reverse strand, counting down.
ATAGTTAGAATTAATTTTGAAGAATTGGAGATCAAGGAGCAAGGAGCGCTTGAAGACCCGTTTGTAATGGAGCCCAGGTTTAAATATAATAGTTATATTTAAATTTAATTCTTGCACCTTAGGTTTGTCCTTTTGGTTCACTTGGTGGCTCTAGTGAACCAAACTAGAATAAAGTCATAATCAATCTTGGTAGAATATAGTATTCTATATGTGTATGCTTATACTATATATATTGTTAGTTCCTAGAACGCACAAAATAAACCTAGAAGGGGAGGGGGTTGAATATATCCTTTTCATTTTCAAAAATCTTTTCCATTTTAGTTTGCATTGCTGAGTAAATAGCAGATGACAAACTTAAGAATTATTTTAAACACAACGGAATAAGTTAAGATTCCCCTTCATAGAGGTTATGTTGACCATTTATATAGAGTTAGTTTAGTTGTAAGTAGTTATCATGTTAATAGTAGTTTTAACAGTTATAGATTCATAATAAAAATGAAAGAATGTAAAAGACACAAGGGATTTTAAGTGGATCAGAGACTCAAGCTCCTAATCCACTCGTCTGCTTCAATAAGTAAGGATTCCACTAAGGAAGTCTTTACATCACCGAATCACTAAGATTCCTTCAAGGCCAACAACCTTTGACCTTTAGTTCACAAAGAACTCTTCAAGTCCAGCAGACTTGAAACTTCAGTTCACTTAGAACTCTTCAAGGCATGCAGCCTTGGAACGTTTAGTTTAGTCCCTTGGACAAGGACCTTTCTGGCCCTGGCTTCTTGTTGTTGTTGTTGGTGGTGCTAGGCTGCTAAGAAGACTTTAAGCATGTTCATCCTTGATTCTTGGTAGCTTGTTGTGATCCTCTTTGGATTCTGCATCGAGACTGGATCACCATTGTACATACTGCTAAGTTGTTCATGAAGCTCGATCTCTTTGAGTACTTAGTAGTTTGTCACTTCTTCCTTGGTGCAGCTGATCTGGTGGTTGGAACTTTTCTGATCTTAGTTTGCACTTCTTCACCACGAGTTTTGCTAAGTCTTTGCATCTTTGGTAGACTTCGTCTGGAACTTGGCATCCTCTGAACCTTGATTCCCTTCTGTACAGATTTGGTTCTGTATCTGTTCTTCTTTAGCTCTTGGTAGTTCATGGTGATTCGTAGACTGGCTCTTTGAATCTTCTTTCTGATATGCCAATCTCTTGAATGTTATTATCTTGGCCTTCTCGGCTCTCAACTTGGCTGACATTCTTAATGGCATTCTCATTGTTGTTGACTGAAGCCTTTTTTCTATTAAAGCTCTTCTCTTATCTTGCTTCACTTCTACTTTCGTAGTCTCACCACCACTGAGACATATTTTATTTTTTCTTTGTAGAACTCGTAGAGTCAACAACCTTTCTTCCACCAACTAACCTCTTCTTTTGAGCTTCGGCTGTTAAATAACCGTTCATAAGCTTCCCGTTGGATTATAGCCGTTGGGAGTTATTTGAATTGATTCGCAGATCTCAAGTTATTTGGTGCAGACTGCAGATGTGACATGACAACCCTTTTTTCACTTTTTTGACACTGTAGTCTACTATTTCACCTACCCCATCAGAAATGTTACTTTAGTGTGTCAGGCAAATAGTCACCTTATTTCTTCTTTCTGATTCCTCGATCAGAACATCAGGAGTTATCCTTCTGCATCGATGCTTTCAATACCTAACGTTTGAATGTCAATCTTTATGTTGAGACGTTACTAAGGCTTCAATACTCAGATGACTGAACTCTACGATTCAGAGAATGTTCTTTGAGCTTGCAATACAAAACTTATCTTCCTTCATTCATGCAGTGCATTACCACTTCTGCTTGCCTTGACTTACATTAGGTACTGACAACTTGTCTGAATACTCTGGCCCTCCTTAACTTCAAGACTTATCAAATTGGTCATACTCAACTCTCTTTCTCCTTGTGATCTCCCGTTCACATATCATCAATGGTATGACCCATGCTTAATCTTCTTTGTCTATTCTGTATAGGTTGGCCAATGTCTCTATTATAGATCCCATTAATTTTTGCTTCTAACCTGGCAAGCACTACGATCATAGTCACACGCAAGATTTTCATCTCTTGTGTGACTGCAACTACATTGTTGACTTACTTTTGTTAGTCAAGTTATCTGAAGTCTTCTTACTATTGCTTGTGGAAGTCTTCCCTTGAATGGCTTCACGTCTCAATCAGGATGCTGATCGAATTGGTACTCTGATCTACTGTTTGTTTGTAAGCCATTTGGTGAATGCTCTCTGGCTTCCTTGAGGTAGATTGCATCTTTAGTTCTTTACAGAGGCTTCATTCTTTGGATGCTTTAGGAGTGCTCATGTGTTGAGAATCGAGTTAACACTACGATTCTTCCTTTGCGTTGTGAGCACTAATAGGATTTTTCGATGACTTTGTTCTTCAAACTACAATCTAGCTTTGGTTCTGCAGACACTACGACTCTAAGTGTAGATTATACATCAGACTACGATTTCTGCCTTAACACTTGTTGTTCTAGTCTGATCTAGCTCGACTATGATTTCTGCCTCTTGTATGATAAGTAGACTCTACGACTTCAAGTGTGGTCTACGATTCTTGACTTGGCATGACAGGTGCTTGAATCAACTCTACGATTCTGAGTGAGGCCCTCCAAGGCAGACTACGATCTATAGCCATTTTCTTGATACTCTACGATTTTGCCTTGCCTTCTGCAATTCCTTGTCTGGCTCGACGGACTACGATTATGCCTTGATAGTCTCTGAATACTTTGTTTCTCTTGCCTGACTTCTAAGGCTTGTGCAGTACTCGACGATTAGGCATGCCTCTCTATTACATCATATAAGATCAACCTAACAAGCTTGATCTTTCTATATTTAGTCCTTGGACTGTAAGAGTTGCTAGTTGGTTTTTTAAATGGTTGTACCAACACAACCAAGAAAAGGTTTGCACATTGACCCAATGATGTGACACTGCTTAATGGGTCTGTGAAACTGAGATTAATTAGGGTTCGGGGACTTGCTTATGCAGAGGGAAGGTGTTAGGCAACCCCCGACATCTGTGTTGCCACGATTACCGCCACTTTTCAAGAAACTGTTATATGAATGTTTGTGTGTGTGGGGGGGTCAATGTGCAGTTATTTGGAAGTAGTGCTATGCCTCGTTTGCACCTATATACAAAGGGTTTGAATTTGTGTAAAAATTCTGTTTTAAACAAGATATAGCATTGATGTTTTATAAAAAGAGGTTTTTCAAACCCTTGTGCTCAATAGTAATTGAGGTCTTTGATACTTCCATTTTATTATGTGTTCGGCTGGATTGCTTTTATTTTCAAGATGTGAAGCATCTTCAAGAAAATAAGGTACAAAGCAGTGTCGAACTCCTTGTGGGCATGAGAGTCATCTATGGAAATTTAAACATCGTTAATAATGTACAAGCTGTTTATAGCTGAGAATATCCATCACGGGAACCGAATCTAGATTCAGTAGACTAAATATGTGATCACATGATGCCGCGATTTATATGAAAGCAGTAAGTAGTTATATATATAAAAGCTATATATATATATATATATATATATATATATATATATACAGACAGGATCAACCACCACGAAGCACCTCAATGGGGAATCGGAAATGTTAATATATAGAAGCGATAAATATATATATATATATATATATAGAGACATGATCAACCACCACGAAGCACCTCCATGGGGGATCAGAAATGTAAATAAAGTTGTAAAAGCGATCAACCACCACGAAGTAAACTCCAGGCGGGACGAAATGTAAAGAAAGCAGTAAAAACAATCAACCTCCACGAAGTAAATTCCAGGCGAGACGAAATGTAAAGAAAGCTGTAAAAGGCCATGAAGTAAACTCTAGGCCTGACAGAAATATATATATATATATATATATAAAAGCAGTAAACGCACCGGATGTAAAATCCAGGCTCAATCAAATAGAGTTTGATAACAACAACATATATATATATATATATAAGTATTTATATATATATATATATATATAAAAGCAATAAGTATATAAAAGCAACATATATATATATATATATATAAGTATTTATATACATATATATATATATATATATATATAAAAGCAATAAACGCTCCGGATGTAAATTCAGGCTCATCAAACAAAGTTCGACCACAGTTTATATATAAGTATATATATAAGCAAATAAACGCTCCGGACGTGAGTCCAGGCTCAATCGAGGCATAACTCGATAATGTTAGTCCATATATATATAAATATATATATATATATATATATATATATACAAAAAAGAAATAAAGGTCGCGGACCGAAGTCTGGGTATACACACGCAACACGACTCTCAACGTGAAGAACGGTGTGTACAAAGATGAAGAGAAAGGCTTTAAAGTGTGTAAGAAGGCTTACAGTGGACTGCCAAAGAAGACTTCAATGACTTGAAATGGATGAACACTCGGCTCCCGCCGGTAAAAATATAGCAGTATATAAGCTCACAAGTGTTTAAAATGAGAAAGCACTCAGTTTATAGTGTGAACAGAGCAAATTGGACAGGGCTTCCTCGCCTTTTCTCTATGTAAAATGGCTGCCCCAAGCCCTATATTTATAGAGGGGAGAGCCGAAGGTGTACCTGCTGCAGCTGCAAATGCACCTGCGGCTACCCGGGGTGTCCTGGGTTCCGCGAGTCCCCCAATCTCGAAGTATGTGCATGCATACAACGTGTTGTCCGCTCGAACCTTCAGAACTTCAATCTAGGCATCCGATCGAGGTGTATAAGACCTTTTATGGCATGCTATTGTCGAGAGCTACAGAATGACATGGAATTAGAGGTTGTACGAAGTCAGGAAGATGGGACCATGCCCTAGGTCTTCAAACTTCATATTTTATTCGGTGTGCTGTCTTGTGCAGTAGTCACTCGGGATTAGAGCTCTTTGGTTCTTGTAGTACATTGCTATGTAAAATGTATGTATGTTGTTATTGAGACGACGCGATGTGGGTTTGGGATGGCAAAATGACGATTCTGCCCTTCACCGGGGTTATCTCCGGTTTGAGCTAATTTAGCGATCGTTGCTCAGGGTTATCTCTGATATTGGACTGCTGTAGGTGTTGATCGTCCTCAGTGTTGTTTCTGAGATGTGCTTGACTTCCTGGGGTTATCTCCGGACTTGGTAGATGAGTGACTCGGGGCCATTGCCGAGTGTTTGAAGCTGTTTGTATAGGTTTGAAACAAGCATTTCCAAGTTTATCTCTGGAACTACAAATGCATGACTCAGGGTTATCTCCGAGGTTGATATTATCTTTCCCGGTGTTATTTCTGGGACTGAGACTAAGTATCTCGGGGTTATCTCTGAGATGAAACGGTCTTCTCCGGTGTGATTTCCAGTATTTGAACTGCACTCCTCGGGGTTATCTCCAAGGTTGAAACTGAAACTCCCGGTGTTATTTCCGGGACTAAGGTTGAAACTTCCGGTGGTATTTCCAGGATTGAGCTAGATATCTCGGGGTTATCTCCGAGATGTTAATACTGAATATCCCAGGGTTGTCTCTAGGATTGAACTGAGATGTCTTCCAGGGTTATCTCTGAAAGACAATTCTGCCTTCCTGCAATGTTAGTAATAGGTATGCAGAAAATTTCGAGTGTCTACAGATGCCCCTCTTTATCATATTCATGCAATGCAATGGCATGGATAGGATAAAGAATACTAGACACTTGAAATGTAACAAGATAATCATGATGTAATGTACAACAACATGATGCAAATGTATGTGGTTTATTGGATTGTTCTCCAACATGGTGGGATGATTGTCGGCTCCCCTTGACTTCTACTGGGCTCAGACGTATCTCTCATGTACAAGAGACTCTGTGGGGATGCATTTGGTCTGTTGAGGATGTGTATAACATATTCCATCATTGGTCCTCCCTGATGAGGATGCTCTGTTAGAGTTACTGCCAACAGTCTGTGTTGTCAAGATTGCTTGACCCTCGCTGAAATGTATATTGTTAGTTCCCGGTAGGCACACAATAGATCTAGAAGGGGGGTTGAATAGATCCTTTTTAATTTCAAATACTTTTCTCTTTTATTTTGTATTACTAATGAATTAGCATATGACAAACATACGAATCTTATCAAGCACAACGGAATAAGTAAAAGATCCCCTTCATTGATATATTCATAATCATACATACATTGTTCTTAGAGTTAGTTCGGTTGTAAGTAGTTAGAACATACATAGCAGTTATAGCAGTTAATGTACATAAAGTAAAAGACACAAGAGATTTTAAGTGGTTCAGATACTCAAGCTCCTAATCCACGCTTTTGCTTTCAACTAGCAGGATTTCCACTAAGGAAGGGCAGCATCCTGAATCACTAAGATTCCTTCAAGGCCAATGACAACTTGGGACTTGATTCACTAAGAACTCTTCAAGGCCAACAGCCTTGGAACTTCTCTAGTTCCCTAGGAACTCTTCAAGCCCAGCAGGCTTGGAACTTCATTTAGTCCCTTCGGACAAGGACCCCTCATGCCCTGGCTTCTTATTGTTGATGTTGTTGTTGTTGTTGTTGTTGTTGTTGTTGGTGCTGAGTTACTAAGATGTCTTTAAGCTTGAACATCTTTTGTACTTAGCACCTTGGTGTGGTCCTATTTGTATTCTGCTTCGAGTCTGGACCACATCTTCTTTGGTGCAGCTGATCTTCATTATGTTCAGCTCATCTTCATACAATGTCAGCTGTGCACCATCACCATTATCTGAACCCTTCTTGACTGGTTGGCATACATGGTTCTGCACTAGCTCTAGTTCAGCTTTAGGTCCATGGTGATTCGTAGAGTGGCTCTCATGATCTACTTTGTGCTTTGCCAATCTACTGAATACTATCTTCTTGTCTTTCTCGGTTCTCAGCTTAGCTGCCATCTTCAGTGGCATTCTCATCTTTGTTGAGTGAAGCTTTAGTTTGTTCTGGTCCTTCTTCAAAGCTACTTCACTTCCACCTTCGTAGTCTCACTGTCACTGAGACTTGTTCTGTTAAGCTCAGGTGGAACTCGTAGAGTCAACATTAGCATTCTACTAACTCAATGATTCTGCAACATAGCAATCATCGGCAACTCTTAATCTTTGAAGCTTTGTTGATTTATACTACTTCCCAATCTTCCCGTTGGAAAGTAGCCGTTGAAGGCTTTTTGAATTGCTTCGCAGATCTCGAGTTATTTGGTGCAGACTGTAGATGTGACATGACATCTCCTTTTCTGACTTTCTGACACTGCAGTCTACTGTTTCACATACCCCGTCAGAGATGTCACTTTGATGTCTTGGGCAGGTAATAAACTTTATTTCCTCCTTCTGATTTCTCGATCAGAGGTTGTCCTTTTGCATCGATGCTCTCAAAAACCATTGTTCAAATATCAATCTTCAGATTGAACCGTTGTCAATGCTTCAATCTTCAGTTAACCGAACTCTACGATTCTAATGCATATTTTCTAGGACCTGATCGTAGTGTCTCATGTAGAGTCAACACTACGATCTTTGAAAAGTGTTTATTTGATCTTCAATGTAGAACACCTCTTCCTTTTACTGTGCAGTGCTTCAACAATTCTGTTTGCCTTGACTATTCTCAGATACTGATGGCTTGACTCCTTGTTCTGGCTCCTTCTGAATAGCAAGACACTTTAGATTTGTGGCGTGTCCAGCTCGCTTTCTCCTTGTGATCTCCCGTTCACTTATCATCAATGGACTGACCTAATGCTTAATCATTTTAGCCTTGTTCTTCAGAGGCTGACCAGTATCTCTGTGTACACTCCATCAGTTCCTTCTTTGTGTGGCAAACACTACGATCCTGGTTGCTTCCAAGATCGTCGTCTTCTGTTTACTCGGATGATTCATCGCACTTGGCGACTTTCCTCGATCGATTCTTTGAAGTCTTCTTCTGATCAACTTGTGGAAGACTTCATCTCGAATGGCTTCACAACTCAATCTGGATGTTGATTAGATTGGTGCTTAGATCTTCTATTAGCTTTCATGTCATTCGTTGAGTGCTCACTAGTTTCCTTTAGGTGGGATGTATCTTTGCAATACTAACCAGAGGCTTCATTCCTTTGGATATTCTGGGAGTGCTCATTTGTTGAGAATCGTATTTGCTCTACGATTCTGCCTTGGCATTGTGAGCACTTTTGTTGAAGTCTTAGTTCTACACTCTACGATTTATCTTCGGTTGTGCAGACACTACGACTCCAAGATCAGATCTTGACACTCACTACTAGAAAACAGTAACTAGACAACGCGAAAAAAACATTGTGGTTTCAGTCAGGAAAACGTCGTGGTTAAGGGTGTCATCTATTTGACACCCTTACACAACGTTTTGAAAACGTTGTAGTTAAGCACAATACACAACGTTTTTTAGGAAAAAAACGTTGTAGATTTGTTTTTCAAAAATTAGCAGTTGCTTAAAAACGCTGTAGAAGATATGATTCCACAATATTTTTTGGATAAAAATGTTGTTGTTTAGTATATCAGACAACGTTTAGACACATTTACACAACATTTTTAAAATGTTGTAGATTAAAAAAAAAAGAAAAAAAAGTTATAATTCACCTACATTACCAATGCACCTGCAATTCATTTTCATAGAAGTACTACTTCACTGGCTCAAACAAAAAAAAAATTAATATACAAATCAGAGAAACAGATCCTCGTTCCATTGCAAAATAAAATATAACCCAAAATCTCAATCAATTCAAAGTAGATCAGTAGTACACATATCAAGCAGTCAAAATCACCCCATCATACTATTGTAGTATTCAGAACTAACACCCAGACAACTACTCTAAAAAAAACCAAGGACAATAGCCCAACCTAGGCAGCAATGGAAGGCTTAGAGGCTGCAGAGAGTCTGGATCTCTTTTTTGCCAAGCTCTCATTTGCGTTGTACCCTCTGTTCCTTCAACCCTCTTGGCGAGAAGTTTACGGTAGTCTGGCCGCCTCGATTTGGCCTTAGCAATCCTTTGCTTCTTCTCAGTAATTCTAGCATGCTTCTTTTGCAAAGTTAGTGGAGTCACCAACCTCTGAATCTTGGGAGCTTTACTGACCTTCTTTCTTGTAAACACAATTAAATAAAGATTAAAAGATGTGTTATTTGAAATTAATATATAATCTGTAAACTATAATATCACATCTCTATCTGTGTTTTCATTTGTTGCGCTCACTTGTAAAGTAATCAGTAGAAAATAACAAGGAGAAGATTAGAGAATTCACCATTTTTGGTAGTGAAGGTTTGACGATATGTGTTAACATACTTCCTGACATCATCTTCCTTGGTAAGGTTAAAGAGTTTCATTCACAAGTACAGTTAAATGTGCACTTCGGCTTCAAAACGGGGCTACCCATATATCAAAGATCCTCCTCCACCAAGTAGCATCATCTTTTGTGTGATCAAAAGGGCAATACAAGGAAAATATTAGTATGTTAGGACTCCTCCGCACTTCTTCATCCGGTAATATTACGCCCAATAATGAGTACTTTACTGAAAGTGAAATCCTACCCTTCTCAACCATAAGTCTCGCTTCCAGGCGACCCAATATCGAGGAGCATCTTGTGGCCCTCTTGTCATTTTTGTTGTATCGACAAATTTTAAGAGTTTAAGAGCTTGGATTTGGACTGGAGGCCACCAAGGTAAATAGCAGAGTTTATATTCACATCACCATTTGTGGAGGTGTGTCTTCGAGTCTTTGTAAAATGATGGCTTATAAGAGTTGATATAAGTCCAGTATTCTGAGCCAAACCAGGGAACCATTCCATTCTGGATTCTTTATTTAGCTGTTCCTCTCATCTGTTGAGTTTGAGTCGCATAAAGAGAACTTTTTAAAGCCTTAATCCCCAACTCCAAATTGGGCTCCGGTGACTATAGAGCGAGTCCTCATCGGATTCGATTTGGAAGCAAAGCGGATGTGGGAGAAGTTCTTCCATTGAACTTTCTCATAGTATCTCACGATCATAGGACTCTTGGCGAAGTTGCCATTTGGATCATCTTGAGTCGGAGGAGTTTTGGAAGAGACGAGAGGTCTTTGCATGTGAATAGCCAAGCGGTTGCTTTTTTTCCCTTCTAGATATAGTCGGAGGCTTGTCAAAGGCCTCTTACCTACATCAACCTGTCATGAATTGAAACATGATAAATTCCCGATGCTTGTAAAGGAATGTATAGCGGAGAGGAGCACTGATTCAAGTGAAGGTAAAGCCCAATTATGTGTTCTGTTTATGAAGCAATACATAAATTAAGCAATACATAAATTAACACTCCCTGCTTCATCGGGAAACCTTGCTTGTCACAGCCTCCCATGATCTTGAAGACATAACCCTTGAACTCCTGTAGTCATTTAACACGACTATGTTACCATCACCCTCTCACAAAGCATACATCAAAAACAGAAAATAACACTTAGAAGTACAAAAGGCATACCTCACCAAGAGCATCACCGCTGACCTCTTGAGAAATCCTCTTGTCATAAAAAGCACGGCTGAAAATAACACTTAGAAGTACAAATGTTTCAGCTCATACACAACATGAAAGTCTAAAATACAATCTAATAATATATGTTTTTATAAATACCCATCAGGTAAAGGGTATAGAACTATATAGCTTGATATAATTTCACGATGACCAAGGCAACCAAAATTTAACATCAAAAATACAATGAACAATCTAAGATTACTGTTGGCAATAAACAAATCTAAGGCAACCTAAATAAATAATTATCGATAAAATTAAAAAGAGAGAAAAAAAGGCAACTACTCCATAAACCGAACTCGATGTAAATTTTTATCAATTTGAATTCACGTCAACTCAAAAGCGTGTCTTGATACATAATTATTACAAAAACAAAAAATCTATCACAAGAATCAGTTTATGGTAAACGTATTTATAAATACACACAAATCCTAATAATCAAATTTTAATTTAATTAGCCCTAATTCAAATCCAAAGAGATGAAGAACTTACGATGAAACCCTAGCCCCAAAACAACTGTGTACCGATTCTTGACCAAACCTCGCGACTAGAAAATGATTTGAAACCATAAAACTGGGTTTGACAAATATGCCCAAATGATTATGGTTTTTAGTAAGAAATACCTCAAATTGAAGAAATTATCAGGATCCTTGGATGCTTGGTCCCACGAGAACTACCAATTTAAGGTTAAAAAAGAGAAGAAGATGAATTAGATAGCGAAAGAAAGAATAGTAGTAGAGGTAACAACAGAGGAGAAGAAGTTTGTATTACTTTCTGGCCGAGGATTGAGAGACGATGCGGGCATGGTCCCGGTGAGTGGTGGACTTGGTGAAGCGCTTCACCAAGATTGCACCTCTATCAAAACCAAAGCGTCTTTCACCACTAATCCTCGAGCTCTGCTCCATCCATTGTTTTTTAAGACTACGATGGAGACTGCGAGCGTCTTCACCACTAAACCCTAGCTTTTGTTTTCCAGATGGAACGAAAAGAGATTAAACATAGAGATGAGAAACGAAGATACTCGGTGACAAATGAGAAAGAGAGCGGAAAGTTCATTTAATCGCTTTTTTTTATCTCCGTGTTTTTGTTTATAGACAACGTTTTTAAAAAAAAAACGTTATCTAGTTAAAATCAAAAAAATGCCATTTTAAATAGATAACATTTTTGTATATATATCTACAACGTTTTTTTTAAAAACGTTGTAAAAAAAATTACCACAACGTTTTTATAAAAAACGGTGTGGTTTAAGCGTTGTCTATTTACTGTTTTGTAGTAGTGACTCTACGATTTCTGACTTTGTGCTCGTTGTCTTCAACTGATCTTGCTCGACTACGATCTCTACCTCTGATATGATCAGTAGACTCTATGACTCTGAGTGTAGTCTACGATTCTTGACTTGGCTTCGACATCAGTAGACTCTACGACTCCGAGTATAGTCTACGATTCTTGACTTGGCTTTGGCAGATGCTCGGTCGGCTCGTAGGCAGGCTGTTTCTACGATTCTGAACACGACTTCCTCAGCAGACTACGGCTCTGAGGAAGTTCTCCTCGACACACTACGATCCTTCCTCGTCTCTCCTGGCAGTCTACGAACTCCGAGATCTACTATCTTGCAGACTACGATTCTGCCTTGACAGCTCTCGAGTTTTTCTTGACTCTCCTGGCAGACTACGATTTCTGGTGCAGTGCTCAACGATCAGACAAGCCTATCTATTACATCATAAGATCAACTTAACAAGCTTGATCTTTCTATATTTATAGTCCTTGTACATCATTTCTTTTTAAAGACTTTACAAAGCTGTTTTTCTTATGTAGGATCAACCTAACACATTTGATCAATTCATTCTAAGTCCTTGTACATATGTTCCTATTATCTATCAAAGGACTTTACAACTTTTCTTAATGCAAGCATACTTGCATATTCATTCATATATATCATAATAAAATCATATATAAATAGGAATATCATTCACATGCTTATTCCTGACATATATCAACGGATGAAATCCCTGCTAGGGATAAATGTCAAGGCTGCTTGACCTTTGTTGACGTGTGCATCAACTGATGAAATCATCGGATGGCTTCCGACGTTTCGATGGGTTTAATTGCCATCGGCTGAACTAATGTGACAACCCGAGAATTTAGAAAATTATTTAAATCTTAAATGATGGATTAAAGGTTGAATAATAAACCTAGACATAAAATAAGTGAATGGATTTGAGATTTTCGAGAAGGAATTTTGTGAATTTAAAATTTTTATGGGGAATTATTAAGGATTAAGGGTATAAGTGTATATATTATGTGTATATGGTTATATATGAGTACAATTTATGGTTAAGGGTCAAGGGTTGACCAGATAACCTATATCAGTGGTAACCCTAATATTATATTAAGAACATCAACGTTCAGTTAGAAAAGCCTTACTATTTATAAGAAACCCTAAAATCGGTTCTAGAAACCTTAATTCGGAAGTTGAAAAATTCAAATGCTAAGTATAAGGCTTAAGGGTTATTAAGTATAACCTAAGTATGGAAACCCTAATAATTAGAAATCCTAATTTCTAATTGAAAACCCTAATTGCAAAAATTATGAACCCTAATTGCTAATTAAGAAAGCTTTATGTTAATTACGAAACATTAATCCTAATTTTCAAGTTATAAGTAATTAGGAAACCCTAATCTAATTAGGAAACCTAATTTCTAAATTAGAAAGATTATTTTTCTATTTAAAACCCTAATCAGAAATCTTAGATATTTAATGTGCAAAACCTTAAGGGTTAAACCCTAAACCCTAAGGGTGTAGCAAATGACAAGTTAGCCATTAATTAAAAATGTAAGCAAATTGTCCATATTACCCTTTTTTGCATTCTTTAATAAATGGAGTGTAAATCTAGCCATAATATTGAGTTGTTCACCAACCCTAGCTCTAGCATGTGCTCTATATCTACATTATCAGCCATCAAATGCCAGCAACATACATTAAATCAAATTATATATAGATTAAAGAGAGAGAAAAGACTTACTTTATTTTTTATTTTCTACAAGACCATTCTTTCTCTATATTTTTAGGATTTAGAGTAAAAGTGTGTGATATACAAAGCCAAGAACACTTCTTAGCTTAGCAAGATCAAAACATAAGTATCAAAATCAAAACTTATGCATTCAAGGGGTATGAACCCAAACTTGTTAGATCTTTAAGATTGTTGTTAATGTTGTGATTTATTATTTAGATCAGTGTAAGAGGGTGTCAAATAGTGATCAGGGTTGCTAGAACATAGATCCATAACATCAAAGTACTCGAAAATCAAGTTTTCAAAAATCTGGATTTTTTTTTTTAAATGTTGTCTGACAGCTATATGTCAGAGGCTGTAGATCCTTCCCTGTTAATGATTTGTTCTGTTTTAAGTTATATACTTGTAGTATGTTGTAAGGGTTTTGATCTGGAACTGGAATCAGGGTTAGATCATGTCTAGAACTCAAGTTAGGAGTAGTCAAAGTGACTTGACCGATCAGAAATTCTGAGTTTCTGGGCAACCCAGAAACCCAGAATTTATGACAACCACTTTTGAAGCTTTAGATCTTGCTGTTGTTTTAAAGTTTGGTTAAGTTATTGTTTTGATCTTGTAAACTGGTATAAGGACTTCGTATCCAAGCCTCTAGATTACCCAGATCTATAGCATAATCAGAGATAGGAGTGGTCAAACAAGCATTGACCAACTGTCCGGATGAATTTCAGGAAAACTCAGAATTCACCAAGAACGGTTTTTTGGCACTACTTTGACTGGCTCAAATCTTCATTTGTTGTTGTTGTTAGATTGATGGGATGATGTAGAGTTGTTCTTTGACATCTCTACTACAATTATGAACCATTATATTACACAAGGTATACCCCGAATGCATGTTATAAGGATCTAAATGTAGCACCTTGGACTGTTCTTCATTTTCTGGAAAACCCAAAAATGAAGAACAACGTTGTCAGGCTTTTGGGACAGCTTGAATCTCTCTGACTTGATATGTTTTGGACATACAATTGATTGTTCATTATAGTATGACATAAGTACTAGAATCCTATCACTTAAACTGCCCAGAAAACATTAAGAACAAGAATTGGTGACTGGTTAAACATACCACCCGGTTAAATGGCCATGAAGGTTCTGGGCAGGTTCAATAACACCTATAGCGAAGGTTTCGTCGCTATAGGGCCCTTTAGTGACAATTTAATTAGGAAATTAATTATTTTATTTATTAAATAGAAAAAAATGGTTTTTAATTATGAAACATACAAAATAAATTCCTAAAAATTATTTTAAGCCCTAAAATTTAGTTTTTAATTATTTTGAATATATTTCATAAATATTTAATATTTTAGAATAATAATGGTATTTAATTTATTTAATTATAATATTAAATAAATTATTTAAAAATAATTTTAATACATTAAAAATCATGAAAAATTATATTATGGTATAAGAAAATATTTGAAGTTATTTTTGATGACTTTTAATATTTTGTGATGAATTACATTAATTAATTAATATTAATGGTAATTAATTTATTTAATAAATATATTAAATAAATTATGGAAAAATAGAATTAATGATTTAAAATTATATAAAAATCATTTAAGTGTTATAAAATTATTTGAAGTTATAAAATATAACTTTTGATATTTTGTCATTAAAATATTAATATTTTCATATTACTTGGCAATTATCGGATAATGAATATAAAGGTTTAAAAATCATTACTTTGATATATTATAAATATATTATAATATTATGGTATGTATTTCATTAATATTTGGTATTAAATAAATATTAATGATAATGGAATATTTTGGTATTTAATTCATATAAATACGATATTAATGATTGAAAATTCATGATAAATGATAATAATTATCTAAAAAAATTATTATGAACTTGTGAAAAATATTTTGATTGATATTAAAATTATCATAGATAATTGTTAAGTGTTTAGGCAGAATTTAATTGAACTTAAGCTCGATAATTGTCCGATTAGGTAATCAGGATGTCAGAATTGTACCGAACTCGACTCAGACTATAAAAGTTTGAGTTGAGGTTAGGTTTTATGTGTTTTATAGACTGATAGGATTATGTGATAATGTGTTTAGGTTATTTTAAATACTGTGTTGATATTATTCTAACTTGGAAATAAATATTATTAATATTAGGTCTTCAGACAAAGCTAAATAGAATGTGTAACGGTAAACATCAGAACATGCAAGTTTTCTTTAACTCGACCTCGAGTTGTTTCATTCAAATATACTTGTGGTTAATCATTGCTGATTGCCATGTCCATGAATTGTTTAATCGCACTATGTGCATATTGCATGTACTCATCAGGTATGAAAGGCTGATCACCTTCATTACCCTATATTTGTTTATGTTCAATGTTCGTTCAGCTATGAAAGTTTGTTCATGCTAGTTCATAATTATATTGTTGAATATTAGCCAGCTATTATTCAAATTCTTTCAATCATGATATATCCTCAATTAATAAACTTATACTTGCTGGAAAAACCTGTTGCTCACCCTTGTTATATTATGATAAACATTGCAGATTAAGATGAATACGTCGGATACAAGGAAAAGTCAAAGACAAGTCCAACTTTTAGTTTACATGTGCAGTTAAATTGTAACAGTAATGTATGATAATAATATTATATGATTGATAGGTTATGAAATGTGTATAAGTTAAGGTTACTCGACCTTGGGGTTTAATGTGTAAAGTTTATTGTATAAACAACTTATGTTTATATCTTCCGCAATAGTAATAGTTATAGAATGATTGTATCGGATCCGTGGTAATTTGGGATCCGGATCTAGGACTCTCACAAGTAACGTCAAGGTTGCTTGACTTTCGTTGACATTGCATCAACGGATGAAATCATCAGATGGCTTCCGACGCTTCAAAGGGTTTAATTGCCATCGACTGAAATAACGTCAAGGTTGCTTGACCGTCGTTGATATGTGCATCAACGGATGCAAATGCGTGATACCCCCACCGGGGAATCTGTATTTGGACATATGAACATGCGTGACACCCTCGCCGGGGATCTGTATTTGGACAGATGAACATGTGTGATACCCCCGCCGGGGAATCTGTATTTGGACAGATGAACTTGCGGCATACCCCCGCCGGGGATGTGTTCTTTGGAATTATGACCCTAAACTGACGGCAATAGACCTTTGTGAGGTATTACCGAATGTGATTTGCAACTGTTGAGATCATCGGTATAGTATACCCTGTATTTGGGCGAATACCAATGAATGATATGAAAGCCACAGTTTGGCCCAGGAAAACCTGGATTTTGGGTTATTGTTCTCAATCGCGTATCATTTTTATCCTGATTTGACCTTTTCAGCTTGTGAGAACTTCTTTGTAACTCAAACTGGACCAAGCCAGAGGGGTTAGCCCCACTCAGGGGAGCCACAGGTACACCTACAGCAGCCGCAAATGGACCTGCGGCCAGCGTGGATGGCTTTAAAGGCTGCATGTTGCTTTCTCAAGTCATTTTACATTGCGCCGCACAGGAAATTCGAGAGTTCTTCATATATACTGAGTTCGGGCGTCTTTCTTCAAATTCTGTCACCGTACAAGTGTTCTACACTGCCCTTTCACTACTACAAAACAGTAAATAGACAACGCGAAAAAAAACGTTGTAGTTTCAGTCAGGTAAACGTCGTGGTTAAGGGTGTCATCTATTTGACACTCTTACACAACGTTTTAAAAATGTTGTAGTTAAGCACAATACAACGTTTTTTAGGAAAAAAACGTTGTAGATTTGTTTTTCAAAAATTAGCAGATGCTTAAAAACGTAGTAGGTATGATTCCACAACGTTTTTTGAATAAAAACGTTGTTGTTTAGTATATCAGACAACGTTTATACACATTTACACAACGTTTTTAAAATATTGTAGATTGACTTGAAAAAAAAAAAAAAATTGCGGTTCACCTATATTACCAGTGTACCTACAATCTGCTAATGCCATGATATATAGCTAAAAGGTCTAAATTCTCATTTAAATTTAAAACCAAAATGTATCAACCATTCAAAATACATCCCAATAATATCATTCGTACATTCATCTAACATATTCACCGTTAACTCGAGGCTCTACGTAAGAACGAAATGTGATGTCATAAAAGAAAATCAACACCAGTGTAATGATGAGATTAATTCGACATGTTGGATAAACCAACATACTGATACCCAAGTAACCTAAAATCGCCGAAAGGGAAGCTAGAATAGAGCGACAATGCTGCCTTTGTATACCGAGTGCATAACATTAAAGCTTTGATACCACTGCAGAATCTTGTGTCTTTGCCTACCTAATTACGCCCTCTTGAGTTACTGATATAATCAGCTGGCCATCAAATGCACACACTCAGTTGTAAAACTAATCAACTTTTTCATAGTAGGAAAGCAAAAGAAACATGTTGGCCACTAAGGCATAATGCTAGATGATTTGCATACCTCTCCTTTCCTGTTGAACATTTGTCCTGAAACAAAGCCACGTGCATTGTAAGTTGCAGGACTCCCAATCTGTAATAACAAAAATTTTCGATTCATATCAGCACTCAGAATCAATATCAATATATCATAACCATTAATCAGCAGTGTTTTCATTTAGCTCTGAATTTCTAGATGCAAGATGGTTCTGATACAAATGCAATTTCTTAGTACCATTACAAATTTAATAGAAATAACTACCCTTAAAAGATTTGCCAACCTGAGGATCTGCTCCGGAAGAAACTAGCACATTTGATGCACGAAGTCAGACCAACTACAGCTTAGATAGGTAATCAAAAGGAGGTGCAATAATTTCCCATGCCCATACTGGCATACTGCCAGGCACTTGAGAGAAAAGTCCAATAAGTTGGTCGTGTTTGTGGACTTCAAAGAAGGATTATAACTTTTCAAATTAAATCTCAATGCTGACAATCATCAAAGATGCTTTTTACCTATGCTTTAGAATGCTTACTTAGAAATCCAGCAAAAATAATTATTAAAAAAAAACTGTAAAAATATATCAAGAAGAACTTACAAAGAAGAATTTGTTTGGTCAGCTGGTGTGATCACCAATAATCTTTGCAAGAGCATGTCCCTTGTTCAAATTGGTGGAATCGATTCGTGTCTCTCAATATAATCACTCTCCTCGTTACTTTAGACACATACTTCATCCAAATGTGACAATCTACACAAACACGTAAATTTTTGGTGATCCTAATTGGCATTCCAGATCCTGTGTGAATGAGCCCAAAAATTTTTTATTCCAGATCCAGTATAACAAAAGCACGTTTATAATTATGTGAAAGTATAACAAAAGCACCAATCAAATTTCATTTTTAAAATTTTTGTAGTTAGTCTGTACATGGAGTATTGATTTATAATTACGTCATTTATACCTTGCCACTTGAATTTCTTTCACTTCTCTGCCATTTCCATAGAAGATGAATTGCATTTGATGCTAATGCTAATATAGCATTACCTGAATTTGTGTATATCAACCTTGATATCTGTAAGCAAGGAACTCGGTATTAAAAGAAAACCAGAAAAGATAATAAAGATTAATTATGTTTACTTTGACAGGTTGGGGTTCATGCCCATTCCAGAAAACATATGTCTGGATCACATCCAATCCGCCTTCTTTTGCCTTCTGAATAAGATCTGGCCACATCTGCAAACGCCAAAAAATTGTAAGTTAAAAAAATTATAAGCATTTAAGGGCCCTTTTTTAGGTGAATGGGAAAATCCTGGACTTCCGGTAATTAAACACAAGCGAGGCTCATGTAGGAAGCCACTTCGTGATAATAATGCCAAAGATCAGCACTATGGAAGTGTACCCCTCATAAAAACCTACATTATGTAAGCTAAACTTCGGGTCATGGCCCTTGGGTGAAGTTGTTGAACAAAAAAGTCATGTAGTTTCATGTGCAAATTCCAATTGGCAAGAGCCAATATCGAATTGCAGATAACATTTAAGAAGAAAAACCATGATTCTTACCACCAATGGACTACAACTTGTAAATTTACATGTTATTATTACCACAAATTCAAGGAATCATATATCACAAATAAATTGACATACCGATCTTTCATAAGCGTGGACATGGCCAGCAAAGATTATATCAACTTTGTATTGAACAAACCAACTCTCAAAAACAGCTCGCATCCTTTCACCTTCCATGAAGTGTGCTTCATTACTGTTGTAAATTGGAACATGCATAAGAACAATAAGCCAAGGTGTTTTTTCCCTGTCAACTCTTTTAAGTTCTTCGGCGAGCCACTGATATTGAGGTGTATATTTTTCTTCCAAAAGTAAAGTAGTAATGCTGTGAGGAAAGATCGGTACACGAGCCTAAGACAAAATAGCATATGCAATACAATTGGAAACCTATGAATTGTATTGCTTTCAAAGGAAAAAACACACTTGGAAATGTGAGTTCAGAAGATGTGAAGTAGTTGAGGAAGAGTGATATAGATTTCTAACAATGCAAGTGCATATTGTTGTCTAATGATAGGCCAATTTATAGGCCAACATTCAAAGTTAACATTATCTGTTGCCATGGTGGACTGAGTCTGTAGCCATCATGGACAGAGTATTAAATCACTAATATGAATAGTAGACCTATAGTGATCTAGGTTGAGTTAGAAGTAGTCATAAATTGGATTATCTGAGATGGAAATTGTCAAATTACTCAATGGAAAGTAATGTTCTCTGAGTGCTAATTATTTTCTTCTGAATAACATTATATCGGACTGAAAATGTTTTGATTTCAAACTGTGATGAGAGACAGAGAGAGCTTGAAAAAAAAAAATTAAACTCTGGACGAAGGAAGTTTTAAAAATCAGATGGAGTGATATATAAAGGAATTTACCATCATGATGGTCTATCTGTGAACAGCCTGTTTCCTGGAATGCCTGTACTTGGATCAAAAAGGTTCACCATTCTTCCCAAGCATCCTATAAAAGGTTTCTCAAGATTGTGAGTTTTGCCATTCTGAATACCGTTCATTTCAACACCTGAGATCCAACATTTCACAACATTAAACCCAAGATATGAACCTTTTCTTTTCATTCAGATAAGATGATATGGCCACCCTGCGACTCAAACAGTCTTTCGCTCTTCATCATCTGAACAATTTTCTGGGTGAACCCTTGCATTGCAGCCTTTGACACCACAAGATGATTAAAAAATTAGCAACTAATTTTTATTAAAAAAAAATAATTAAAAGTATTATATAAGATCAAATTATCCCTTCCCTCAATACACCTGCCACCCAAAGTGTAAAACAAGAAATAGAAACCTCCATTATAACATATTTAAACAAAAACATAAAGACATCCACTCCCCAATATATTCTCAATAATGTCTGTATGCTCTAATACCCTCGATTAGGAAATGTAATAAAGCAGTAAAATAGAGGGATGAGAACCTTGAATGGCCCATTATTTGTTCTGAAGCTAATACCAGGAACATACTTTAACCATACAGGAAATCCCCTGCATCAAAAGGGAAAGAAGGACCACTTTGTCAATCTACCAGAAAATTTGAATCTCAATTTCTAAAAACATAAACAGAAAACAAAACAGACACTCAAAATCAAGCCTTTCCTCAGCAGAATAGTTATATGAAAAGGGAAATAGATGTAAGAAAAATTAAATACCCAAAATTCCATTCAGCACAAACATAAGGTCCAATCGCCGCCGAAATTAAATTACACCATAGAAGTCCCACAATGAAACCCTAACCGGAGGTAAATATACTGATTGAGATCACCGCCGCGCTTGGCGGAGCTGCAATCGGCGACCCGCTCCGGCTCGCCTCCCCCTTCCACAAACATGGACAATAAGAACACAACCAAAGAGCAGATCTGAGAAGGAAACTTGGAGATAGAGAGGGAAAACGGTAGAGAGAAGGAAAAAAAGAATACGATCTTCTAATTTTAAGTTTGAACTTGAGCGTATTTTTGCTCCGTGCTTTATAGACAACATTTAAAAAAAACATTATCTAATTAAAACCTAAAAAATATCCTTTTAAATAGATAACGTTTTTGCATATATATCTACAACGTTTTTTAAAAAAACGTTGTGAAAAAAAATACTACAACATTTTTATAAAAAACGTTGTAGTTTAAGCGTTGTTTATTTATTATTTTGTAGTAGTGTTTTCTGAGGTGATTAGGAGACTTGTTGTCTAGATATTATAGATTTGGATCAGCCGAGTAGTTCCCGTAGGACTAATTCAGGTGTGCGAAGTAGGGCTTCCGAAGTGCCTCAACCCCGTTCTGTTAGACATCCTTGTCGTCTGGGTGATTTGAGTGGCCACCCCTCAGTTTAATTGCATGCAAATGAGGTAAAAGCTGGATTTGATCTTCCTTTTTCCTATTGAGGAGGAGCAAGGATTTTGACATTGATTTGCATGTGATGCAGGTTCCCAACTTTACACAGCCTCGAGGGAACTAGTTCAGCATACACTCCCTATATCAGGCTCTTCATCCAGATTACCGAGGTATAGTGCATGATTGGGGCTTTGGGGCGTTCTTTGCCATTCTACCCCGCCGTTGTCCCTGGGGTTACCTCAGGGCATTGTCTGAGCACTGGTTTCACCAGACTCAGTCTCCCCATTTGTTGGACTGTGAGGTGATGATGACGTCGATGGATTGGCGATTTATCACCGGTATGGAGTTTGGAGGGCCGCTAGTGCCATGTGTGGCGAATATTACATCGATTGCCATTAGATCCTTGTTAGAAGTTCCGACTAAGGCGCTCAAGGGCAGGACCGTCCGTACAGGTCCTTTGAGCATATACAATATGAGTGGGCTGTTGATTGAGCCCATGCCTGCTGATGTGAGAGTCAGGGATCAAATTCTCCGTCGATTGTTCCTGGTTATTGATAAATGGATTTAATATACACGAATCGATATTCATTTCAAGTTTATATTCGTAGTTATCTTCTTGTTTTGTATTCGTTTTTCACTTGTTTCATGTTATTTTATGTGTAGGGTGGTTATGGATGCAAGTGGTGAAGAAAGATGGAGTTTTGGAGTGAAGTTAGAAAAATGAATGAGGAAGCAAAAGTTTTTTAGCAGTAGTACTTAGCCAAAGGGGCGTGTTGTTTGCTGTACCCCGCCGAAGGCGGGTGCAAAATCTGCACTCTCCCTTATGCGTTTTGAACTCACTTTGGTACTTGTTTTTTTGGACTTTTGTGAGGCGCTGGACTCTATAATAGGAGACTTTGAGTAACATAAGGGAGTCGATTATTACGTTGCGAACAACAATTCACACAACAAAAAGAAGGCGATTTACGAAGATTAATCTGAGTTTTTCTAAGCAAGCGTTGGAGGAGTATTTCAAGGAGATTTTCAAGACGATTGCGATTCTAGGCGACGTGAAGGGTGTTATTCAATATTCTTCGTCTTAGACTATTATTTATGATTGAAAGAATGATTTTCATGATTTATTCAGTGTTTATTTCGTTTATTATGAACTAATTCACTTTTTAGGCTTATGATGGATCTTTGAGTGAATCTATGATTTTGTAAACTTTGATTTCCAATTTAATAAGTTTTTTCCAGTTTATCTATATCAATTTGAGCGTGAATCTATGAGTTTCCTGATCAACAATTCCTTGTGGATTTGTTTGGAATCGGGAGAGGATATTCAAATCTAGACCTAGTTGATATAGTATGTGTTCATGAATTTTGTGAATAGTTTAATCTTGATGAATGTTAAGGTAGAGATATGCTTGACATCGCATGTAATTGGATAGAGAACTTGTTCTTCAACCTTCTTTAATTGTAATTCACATAGAGATATAGTGAGTTAGTTGATTAAGGTGTTTAACAGATTTCTATCTTAATTATGGATTGACGTTAATACTGTATTAGTGCATCGAGAGGTGGTTAATACTACGTTCGTGTTCTTGATTAATAAACTGGGATAGTGAATTGAATTGGAATAAAGGTGTTAAAATCAGAGTGAAGCTTAGGGTGAAATCATAAGTCTAATTCTCCATTAATTGTTTAAATTCCAGATTTTGATATTTGTGATTGGTTTGTGGTATTTTATTTGTTTTTAATTTAGTTTCTATAATTTTAAATTATTGAATTGGATAGTTTAATAAAATTCGGATTAGTAGGAAATTGATAATTGTGAGGTTAAGTTTCTTACTAAATTGTCTCTATGGGAACGATACTCTACTCATCACTTTATTACTTGTTGACCACGTATACTTGCGTGTTGTGCGTAACTAGATTTTACCCAACAAGTTTTTGGCGCCGTTGCCGGGGATCATTTAGTATAAATCTTAATAGTTTTACAATATCAGTTTAATTAATCCAGTTTTACTTAGACATTTTTTTTGTTTTGTTTCTTCTATTTCAGGTGTGGAAACAATTTATGCATACTCGGTCCAAAAATCCAGATTTGCTGCCTTTTGATGACGACATTGAGAAAAGGTTTCAGAGGTTGAGCAAGTGGATAAAGGAAAAGAAACAAGAATTTGAAACACTTGAGAAAGAAGAGGAAATGGCAGCCGAAGATCGGAAAGCATTAAGGGACTACGCCACGCCCAAGGTGACTGAACTGCAATCAAGCATCACCAGGCTCGCAATAGCAGTGAATACATTTGAGATTAAGCCAGGGATGATACAAATGATTTAGAATTTAGTTCAGTTTGGGGGATTGGCAAATGACGATCCGAACGAGCATCTAGTCAATTTTTTGGAATTGTGCAACACCTTTAGGTTCAATGGGGGTGTCGGATGAAGCTGTGAAACTTCGATTATTCCCATTCTCTTTACGGGACAAGGCGAAGAGCTGGTTACATTCTTTACCATCCGGTTCGATAACTACATGGGAGGATTTAGCTCAGAAATTCCTCGCAAAATTCTTTCCACCGGCGAAAGCTGCAAAGATGAGAAATGAGATAACGATGTTTGAACAACAACATGGGGAGTCATTATATGAGGCTTGGGAGAGATACCAAGAATTTCTCAGAAAATGCCCACATCATGGATTGCCCAAGTGGCTTCAAATGAACACCTTTTACAACGGGTTACATGGGAATCTCAGGACAAGTATTGATGCAGCGTCGGGCGGAGCATTCATGGGTAAGAGTTACGAGGAAGCATACGAGTTGATTGAAACCATGGCGGCTAATAACTACCAGTGGCCCACAGCAAGAATGACACAAGCGAATGCAGCTGGGGTGTTAGAAGTAGATAGTATGACAGCGATGCAAGCATAGATATCTGCACTTTCGAAGAAGTTGGAGTCGGTAATAGCAGCACAAGCACAACAAACACATCAAGTACAGCAAGCGGCAATAATATGCGAGTTGTGCGTGGGAGAGCACCCAAGGGAGCAATGTGCAATTAATCCAACAACTATGCAGTTCATCGGCAATTACAACAGAATTCCGCAAAATACATATCAGAACACATACAATAAAGGAAATATGAATCATCCGAATTTCTCATGGAGTAACAACCAGCAAAATCAAGCTTCACGACAATCATATCCCACAGATTTCAGAACCAAAGAACAACCATTTCAATATCAAGAAAGGAAACCGATCCGGAGGAAGTGTTGGCCAAATACATGGTAGCAATCGATTTGGCTATCAAAAATCAAGCTATGGCTATCAAAAATCTAGAGAATCAGATAGGTCAAATTGCGTTGGCATTGAATAATAGACCCTGAGGACATTACCAAGTGACACCGAGAGAAATCCTAAGGGTAATCACGAGCAGTGTCAAGCTATTATGTTGAGAAGTGGAAAACAACTTGATGGTCAAGAGCCAGAAATTTCGGTTACAAAGGAGGTTGAACCAGAGAAAGAAACTACATTGGGCGAGGTTAAGCAAGGGCACGAAAAACACATGGAAAAGAACAAACTAGTTAACGAACCAGCTGTTTATCCTCCCCCACCATTCCAGCAAAGAGTTCAAAAACAAAAATTAGACAAACAATTTGCCAAATTTTTGGAAGTTTTCAAGAGACTTCAAATCAACATACCATTTGCAGAGGCCCTAGAACAAATGCCGAAGCTACATAAAATTTATGAAAGGATTACATCGAGGAAGAAGAAATGGGAAGATTTTGAGACTGTGGCACTAACAGAGGAGTGTAGTGTAGTATTACAGCTGAAATTACCACCAAAACTCAAGGACCCGGGAGGCTTCACTATCCCACGCCTGATCGGGAATATGCATTTTAACAAGTGTTTATGTGATTTGGGGAAAGTGTAAACTGATGCCATTGTCGATTATACTTAGAATTGGGTTTACTGCTTGGTAAGCGAACATTTCATTACAATTGGCGAGATAGGTCGACCACATATCGAGAGGCATAGTAGAGGACATTTTAGTGAAGGTGGATAAGTTTATATTCCCTGCGGACTTTATCATTCTGGATTTCGAGGAGGATAAGAACATACCGATTATCCTAGGGAGACCTTTCTTGGCTACGGGAAGGACACTCATAGACGTGCAAAAAGGAGAACTTACTATGAGAGTCCATGATCAAGAAATCAAATTTAATGTGTTTAAGGCCATGAAATTCCCTACGGATGAGGAAGAATGTTTTCGGATGGATTTAATTGAGCAAATCATTAGTGAAGATATGAGCAAGAGTTTGGTCAATGATCCATTAGAAATAACCTTGCTAGGAGATGAGGAGAAGGACGACCCAGAATTTGTGAACTTCTTACAGATGCTAGACTCATTACCACGAGTTAGCAGATTCAGAGCACTGTTTGAACCTTTGCACACGGAGGAAAAAGCTGCTGAAAAATTGAAACCGTTATTGGAGGAGCCACCAACATTGGAGCTTAAGCCACTTCCTAAACATCTCAGGTATGCGTACTGAGGCAATTCAAATTCTTTACCTGTAATTATCTCTGCTGCACTTAACGAATTGCAGGAAGAAAACTTGTTGAGGGTGCTTAGGGATCACAAATCAGCGATTGGTTGGACGATTGCGGATATAAAGGGAATTAGTCCATCATTCTGCATGCACAAGATTCTGATGGAGGATGATGCAAGACCGTCGGTGGAGCATCAACGTCGACTTAACCCAATTATGAAGGAAGTGGTAAAGAAGGAAATTCTGAAATTATTGGATGCCGGTATCATATACCCAATTTTTGACATTAAATGGGTTATTAGGTTCATTGTGTCTTAGAAAAAAAGGGGGAATGAGCGTAGTGCAGAATGAGGACAACGAGTTAATTCCAACAAAACGATTACAAGATGGAGGTGTGCATCGATTATAGGAGATTGAATAAGGCAACTTAGAAAAGATCGGTTCCATTGCCCTTTATTATTGATCAAATGTTAGATGATTAGCGGGACATGAGAGTACTACATTTATTGGATGGATACTCGGGGCTATAACCAGATCGCCATCGCTCTGAGGATCAAGAGAAGACAACATTTACATGCCCTTACGTCACATTTGCATTCAGGAGGATGTCATTCGGGTTATGCAATGCACCTGCAACTTTCCAACGGTGTATGATGGCCATTTTTTCGGATATGGTGGAGAAAAATGTTGAAGTCTTCATGGACGATTTTCTCGGTCTATGGAGATAACTTTTATACTTGCCTAGGGAATCTGGTCATGGTATTGCAGCGATGTAAGGATACAAACTGTGACAACCCGAGAATTTTGAATTTTTTTAAAAAAATTTAAGTAATTGATTTAAGGTTCAAAATTAGAACCTAGATGGAAAATTAGTGTATGCGTTTAATATTTTTAAGATAGAATTTTGAGGATTTCAAAATTCTGTGAAGGATTTAAGTGAATTATTCAGGATTAAGTGTTTATGTGAATATGTTACTGCATATATGTATACAAGTATGTGGTTAAGAATTCGAGGTTGACGGATAAGCGATATCTCGTAACAAACCCTAATTATATATTAAGAACTTTAACGTTCGGTTAGAAAACCCTAACGATTAACAAGAAACCCTAGAAACCGGTTCAGGAAACCCTAATTTCGATTTAGGAATCAAAACCCTAATTCGGTGCATGAAATCCTAAATCGGGAACTTAATGGCGTAAGTGTAAATAATTATAGGATTAATTAGGGTTAATCTTAACAAATTGATTACAAAACCCTAATTCCAAATTTGAAACCCTAATTACGGATTTGAAACCCTAATTTGAAAATAGGAAAAAACCGAAGTGTTAATTAAATAGTTTTAATGTTAATTAGGATATATTAATCCTAATTTTCAAGTTATTAGTAATTAGAAAACCCTAATCTAATTACAAAATCTAATTTTTATTTTAGAAAAATTATTTTCTATTAGAAACCCTAATTTGTGGGTTGTAAACCCTAATGACCAATTACGACCCTAATTGCTAAATTAGCGATTTTAATTAGGAAATGTTAATCCTAATTAGCAAGATTTCATTAGTGATTAAGAAATTTTAATATAATTAGAAAATTCTAATTATAATTAAGAAATATTAATTTTCTATTTTTAAAAACCTAAATTGGAAGTTTTAGAAAATAAATTACAAACCCTAAACCCTAAATTTGTCCAAACCCTAAACCCTAACCAAACCCTAAACCCTAAGGGTTTGGCAAATTATCTAGAATGCCATTAAATTAAAATGTCAAATGACCCATTTACCCTTATTGCATTATTTGATTTTAACTTGTAGATCTTGCCCTCGTGGGAGTTGTTGACCAACTAAGGCTATTACATGTGCCTATAACTAATATATCAGCCAACAATTTCCAGCCATTCCATTGCATCAAAGTCATTTAAAGAGATTAAAGAGAGAGAAAAGCCACTTTTATTTTACATTCTCTTAAATCCTTTCTCTCTCTAAAATTCAGGATTGGGGAATGTGAGAGAGTGTTAAGATAAGCCAAGAACACTTCATTGCTAGCCTAGATCAGATCACTTTGACCAAAATCAAAAATCAAAGCTCAAAAGGTATATGAACCCTAAATTTAGAAATCTCTTGATCTTATGTTATATGTTGAAATTGATTGGTTAAAGATGTGTTATAAGGTGTCTATAAGTGATCTGGGTTGATAGATCATGGATCTATAACATCTAGATGCACGAATTTAATGTTTTCTAAAATCTGGAAAAACTTGAAAAGAATGGCCTGACAACGAATGTCAATGGCCTTAGATTCGCATCTGTTTTTGATATGTTGTGTTTTAAGTTATAAACATGTTCTCTGTCATGAGGAAAGTAGACTAGAAGTGGAACAACATCCATTGCATGTCTAGATCTCCAGTTATGAGCAATCAAAACCCGATTGACTAGTTCACGGACACCGCCTTCCAGGCGACCTGTAAAATTCGGTAGCCTCTGACAAGCTTTTGCAGGGTCTTGATCTTGCAACGTGTTGGTGTTTAGGTCATGTTGTTGTAATAGAACTGTAGACTGACATATTGGCTATGGATTCATGCTTTTAAAATATATATATCCATAACAGAATTGAATCAGTGGCCAGTCAAACAACCATTGACCAAATGACCGAATGAAGATTCTGGGAAAACCCAGATCTTCAAGAACGCGTCTCTGACATGTAGTTTGACCAGCCTAGATCTACTTCTTGTGATGTTGTAAGTTGGATTTAATGTTATGTTGTTATACTGTGACACTTGTACGACAAGTTGGAGAGCCTGGAAAACAAGGATTTAAGGGCTAAAATTAGGAACCTTGACTGTTCTTAAATTCTGAAAAACCCAGAATTTGATGAACATATCTGACATCTTATCAGAGAGCTTATAACTCTCTGATTTGTTGTTATATGGCCATAAAATGAGTTTTTGATTGTAGTATTACACTTATACTACATAACCGAAACGATTATGAGACTGTAAAGCGTAGTATGATCGAGGAATTAAAGATAGTCGAACATGGCACCTCATAGCCCGACTTTGCGTTTTTCAAGGGGCATCAAGAACACCAAGAACACCTATAGCGACAGTTACGTCATTTATAGGAATACTTTTGACAGTTTAATAAAGAAATTATTATTATTTTTAGAAAATTACTTAAAAATAGATAAAAATGGTTTTTAATTATTAAAAATACATAATAAATTACGAAAAATTATTTTAAATTCTAAAAATAGTTTTTAATTATTTAAAGTATATTTCATAAATATTTAATATTTTAGAATATAAATGGTATTTAATTTATTTAATTATAGTATTAAATAAATTATTTAAAAATGATTTTAATTCATGAAAAATCATGAAAAATCATATTATGGTATAATAAAATATTTAAGTTATTTTTAGTGACTTTTAATATTTTGTGATGAAATTCATTAATTAATCAATATTAATGATAATTAGTTTATTTAATAAATATATTAAATAAATTAAGAGAAAAATAAAATTAATGCTTTATAAATCATATAAAAATAATTTAAGTGTTATAAAAATATTTTTAAGTTATAAAATATAACTTTTGATATTTTGTCATGAAAATATTATATAAAAGCAATTATCGGATAATGAATTTAATGGTTTAAAAATCATATAAAGGTGATTTTAAAGTATTAAAAATACTTTGTGATATTATAAATATATTATAATATTATATGATGTATTTCATTAATATTTGATAATAAATAAATATTAATGATAAAAAAGAATTAAGTAGTATTTAATTTATTTAAATATCGTTATTAATGATTTAAAAATTAAGATAAATAGTAATAATTATTTAAAAATTATTACGAACTTATGAAAATTATTTTGACTGTTAATAAAATTATTTAAGTTAATTGTTAAGTGTTAAGTCAAAGTTTAATTGAACTTAGACTCGATAAAAGTCCGACTAGACTGTCGGGATGTTAGAATTGTGTCGGGTTCAACTCAGACTTCAATAGTTTAACTTGATACTGAGTCTTATGTGTGTTATAGACTGATAGGGTTATGTGTTTTATGTGTTTAGGTTATTCTATGTATATCTATATATATATAATAGTATTATATTGTGATGATATTATTCTAATATTGGAGATCTATATTACTAATATTAGGTCTTCGGATAAAGCGATATAAATTGCATTAGTGTAATCAACAGTTCGAAGCAAGTTTGTTTTACTTAACTCTATTAAGAGTGTTTTATTCGGATAAACTTATGGTTAATCATTGCTGGTTGCCATGAATTGTACTATGTACATATTGCATGTATAAGTCAGGTATGAAAGGCTGATCACCTTCATTACCAGTTGTTTTTGAGATATATTTGTTCATGTATAATACTTGTTGGGTCATAAATTTGTTCTGCTAGTTCACAATTATATTGTTGAATTATAGCCAGCCAATTATTCAAATCATTTCAATCATGATATATCGTTATATTATTGAATTTAAACTTGTTGGACAACTTTCATGCTCACCCTTGCTATATCATGATAAAACATTGCAGATTAAGACGAACACGTTGGATACAGGAAAAGATTAAAGAAAGTTCCAGCTTTAGTTTATGTATGTGATTAAAAATGTAATAGTGTAGTTTGATAATAAAGTTATGTGTTAGATATTTATGAATTATGTATAAGTTAAGGTTACTCGACCTTGGGGATTATGTGTAAGTTTAATGTATAAACAATTTATGTTTATATCTTCCGCAAAAATAGTAATAGTTGTATAGAATGATCGAACCGGATCCGCGGTGATTCGGGACCTCGGATTCGGGGCCGTCACACAAACCTCATACTCAATTGGGAAAAATGCGACTTCATGGTTGAAGAATGCATAATTTTGGGCCATAAGGTGTCGGCTCAAAGATTGGAGGTGGACAAAGCGAAGCTGGATACCATCGAGAAACTGCCTCCATCGAGCTCAGTTAAGGGTATTAGAAGTTTTTACGGGGCATCTTTGGGTTCTCTGAAGGTTCATAAAAGATTTCTCTAAGATTGCAAAACCTCTTTGCAGTCTTTTGGAGAAGGATGTTACTTTCAGTTTTACTGCGGAATGCAAGTCAGCGTTTGAATTGTTGAAGAAGAAATTAACTACAGCCCCCGTAATAGTCGCAGCGGACTGGAATATGCCATTCGAGCTTATGTGTGATGCAAGCGACTATGCGGTTGGGGTTTTTTTGGGACAAAGACGAGACAAGGTGTTTCACGCCATAT
The DNA here is from genome assembly GCA_020205605.1 of Panax ginseng. Lineage (NCBI taxonomy): Eukaryota > Viridiplantae > Streptophyta > Magnoliopsida > Apiales > Araliaceae > Panax > Panax ginseng. The sequence continues at coordinate 34,963,629 of CM035127.1, read as the reverse complement.
ACTATGCAAGCAAAACACTCACAGAGACTCAAATGAATTACACTACCACCGAAAAAGGAATTGCTTGCAGTGGTGTACGCGTTTGACAAATTCCGGGCATACTTGATCGGGACTAAGGTGATAGTCTACACGGACCATTCGGCAATTCGGTACCTAATAGCGAAAAAAGATGCTAAGCCACGCCTTATCCGATGGATTCTCCTACTTCAAGAGTTTGACTTAGAAATTAAAGATAGAAAGGGACGGAGAATTAAGTTCTGACCATTTATCAATTTGGAAAATTGAAGAAGAAAAGGATGAAGATAGATCTTGTAATTAATGAGTCATTCCGGATGAGCAACTATTTGGGTTAAATGCGAGAATTTCCTTGGTATCGCAGACTTTTGCGAATTATCGGTGAGCAACATGCTTCCCCGATCTTACGACAACAATGTAAAAAGAAATTTCGCGTGGCGTCGTGTGGTACATGTGGGATGAGCATTATTTATTCAAGCGATTAATGTCTACGACAAGATGATTAGAAGGTGTATCCCTACGGTGAAGTGCACAACATACTGCAGGAATGCCACTCATCAGCATATGGGGGACATTATGGGAGTGAGCGCACTGCAGAAAAAGTGCTTCAAGCCAAGTTTTATTGGCCAACATTGTTCAAAGACGCCCACCAATTTGTGAAAACATGTGATAGATGCCAAAGGGTGGGAAACATATCCAAGCAGAATGAGATGCCCCTACAAACAATTCTTGAAGTGGAAATCTTTGATGTATGGGGCATCAATTTCATGGGGCCATTCCATTCGTCTTTGAGCAATTAGTATATTCTACTCGTGGTGGATTACGTCTCGAAATGGGTTGAAGCTGCAGCACTACCATCTAACGATGCCAAGGTGGTCCTCAAATTCCTACAGAAAAACATTTTCACGAGGTATGGCACGCCAAGAGCAATAATCAGAGATGAAGGTAGTCACTTCTGCAATAAGTCTTTTACAGCTCTGTTGGCTAAGTATGGGGTTAACCACAAGGTGGCTACAACGTCACCCTCAAACAAATGGACAGGTTGAGGTATCAAACAAAGAAGTTAAGAAGATATTGGAAAAAGTCGTAAATCCGAGTCAAAAAGATTGGTTACTTCGGTTGGATGACGCATTATGGGCTTACCGGACTGCATACAAAACACCAATCGGGATGTCACCGTATCAACTCCTGTATGGAAAAGCATGTCACTTACTGGTGGAACTACAGCATAAGGCCTACTGGGCAATTCAGAAATTGAACTTTGACCAATCCGCTGTGGGAAAAAAGACGCTACTCCAACTAAATGAACTCGACGAATTCCGACTTCAAGCATACGAGAACGCCAAGCTATACAAAGAAAAGGTGAAAAGATGACATAATCAGAAAATTGTGCATCGAACATTCGAGCCAGGTCAATCAGTCCTCTTGTTCAAACTCATGGTTGCGATTTTTTTTAGGAAAGCTTAAGTCGAGATGGTCAGGACCATTCACTATAAAGTGAGTATTCCCTCATGGCGCCATTGAACTCTACAATCGTAATCCATTGGAGACGTTCAAGGTCAATGGTCAACGGATAAAGCATTACTGGGGTGGCGAATCAAACTGGGATGTCGTCAACATCACCCTATCCGATACACAGTGAAACAGGGAGTAGTCAGGCTGAACGACTTAAAATCAAGCGCTAATTGGGAGGCAACCCAATATTTCATTATTTTTTGTAGTTTTATTTATAATTGTTAGGATGTAGTTTTTATTAAGCACTAGGTAGGTATTCTCAAGTAAAGGTTTTGCTGAAACTCTTAATCATACTCGAAGTCATCAATAATCTAACATATTGCATATTTTTGGTTGCAGGAGGGGTCAAAAATGAGTAAGAGCAACAACGGGCAAGAAAAGAAGGAAAATCGGATAATTTTGATCTGCACTTTTGGAAGCCAAAAATCCTAAGTCGATTAGGCATGATCATTGGCCTCGCTATATTTTAGCCTTTTCACCCATGAGAGAGGGTCCTTGATTTTATCTTGAACCGCCAAAGGCATTTAGACCTTTGCCTCCTCACTCTTCTACCTGCGTTTTTTGGTTTCTCTCATTCTCCCTAACCCAAACCACCCATCCCCCATTATAAGACCACCTAGCCACTACACACCACCCACGATCGAAAACTCCTACCAACTACTCCTACCCATTACCTAAATCAATTGCATCCACTACCCCACACCATCAAGCACACGAATTCCTCTCTCCTATCACCTCTATATAAACCCTACCACATACCTCCTATATTCATCACCACAAATTTTGAATTCAACAAGAAATTGGGAACACATAGCACACTTGAGAGTAAGTTTCATTCTTATTGAGTTTCCATCTTCTCTCCACTGAAGTACCATAGAAACAATCAAGCTTTGGGGGAGGAACGGACTGTGCACACTAAGTGTTCGACGAATTGAGTGAACCAAGTGTAAGGGGAAGGTAGTGTGTGTTAGCAAGTTTTAACATCCGGAATTCAATGGCTTCACAACCGACATCCAAACGCCAAAGGGGAGAGAGTTCAAGATCCGCTCAACCGACACGAACATATGATCGACGAAAATTTGTGAGTGTCACCGCCGCCGACCGGTATGACTACATGCTAACCAAAGCTCTTACGCCAGAGCGTGGATTGGCCCCCGAGGGAAATGATGGGGAGATGATGCCTCAAATTTATCAAAAGGGGTGGCTCAAACTCACCGAAACATCCGGTCCCGTACCGTCGTCAACATTGTCGAGAATTTTATGCAAACCTTAGAAGACAAAGCCCCATTCAATGCGTTTGTCTTGAGGTCGTATGGTCTGTTCAATTGACGATGCCATCAATGCCTATTATCGATTTCAAGTGCCACGGCGGTGTCGGTATGCACAATTGAGGATTTGGACCACGACTACGAGGAGGTTATTTGAACTTGACAAAGCGGGAACATCTTGGATCAAAGGTCGAAGGGAGGTACAATGTTCCATGCAAGGACCTTAGGGGTATGGCAAAATATGGTACGCCTTCTTATGTGCTAAATTGTACGTCCCAACACACTTTGGACGTCACCAAAGAGAAGAAAATTATTCTTGTTATGCTTAATTGTGCAAGATTTTATTATTGACGCCAGGGCGATTATCGGTTTCTCCATCCGTCGGTGTTTACGTGGAAATTTTTTGGCGGCTTGCCATACCCTCACTCATCTCGTGCGTTTGTTGTACGCAATGCGGGGTGAGATGGTCCGATGATGAGCCTACTCAAATGCTGCTCGCTTTGCTTGATTCTAGAATGATAGTGCGGTATTCTGTATGTGCAGGAGGCGAGTCACATCCACGAGGTCTGGGTTTTATTTTTCCATCGGCGTCGGAAGACGAAGTCGATGCAGAAGAAACCTCGGGGGATGAGGATGAAGCTATGGGAGATCAAGGAACTGAGAAGGTACTGCAGACCGAGGCAATATCCAGTCCTCAGTTCCTTGAGTTTCAAAATCAGATGAATGTGCACAATAAGGCAGCACGCCGGGAAATGCGGCGATTGGCGATGCGACAAGATCACATGTTTGCTGCTATGAACACATCTTTCGCCTCACTCAACACACCACTCCAAAGCTTCAACCCGGCGGCTCACTATCCATATCCACAACCCGGACCATTGCCTCGATTTCCTCCAAGTGATTCAGATGATGAAGAGCACCAACCACCTCCCCAGACTTAGGCGATTGCAGGGAAGTCCTCGTACTTAATTTTATTTTTATCCAATGAGGCATTGTGTTACTTAAGTTTGGGGATTTAATTATTTAGTTGCATGCATTTTGTTATTTTTGTTTTCATTTCTAGTTTGCATAGTAGATTAGGCGTTTGCATAGTAGTCTAGGATTTTGCATTGTTTTCAATTCTGTTATTTTCATAAAAAAATAAAAAAAAATCGTAGTTTAATATTGTGTTTGCATATGTGCAATAGTGCTGCAGTTATGTTATTTGTGGGCCAATGATGAGATTGTGAACAATTTAACTAATTTAGTATTGATTATTAGAAATGTGATACAATTTCTATTATGAATCAACTCTTGAACTTGTTTGAAACTGTTATAAAAAGGTTAGCACTAATAACATCTTTGTTGACCGGTCAGTTCAAATTGATACATAAATAGTTTCTAAAGGATAATGCTAGGGTAAATGAGAAAACGACAAGGATGGGCAGTAAAGGCTAAAATTAGGCAAGAACCTAAGTTTGGGGGAGTATATGTGGGGTATATAAGCTTTGAACAAAAAAAGAAAAAAATATATAAAAAAAGAAATGAAACATGTTGAGTCTTGTGGTGGGTTGAGGGAAAAACACTCCCCATAAACACAAGCGTGAGATGGAGCGTAAAACGCACTCACCAACCATCTATCTAAAAAAAAGAGGAATAATGACGGGAAAAGAGCAAAAATCCCCCGTGTAAAAAAAAAGAAAAAGAAGAAAGTATAAGTATCTTGCATGTACCCGTGAATTTGGTATTGTTTAATTTTAGTTGGGTTGAGCCTATCGTTGAAGTTTTTAAGATTGCACTGTATGATTTATTTTAAGAAGTTGCTTATGTATTGAATTTGGGTCCGTATCAGTTATCTTAGATGTTGATCACACACGCACGCTATACCAGTGATAATTGTTCAAGATTTGAGAATTAATACGAAATTGTGGATTAGTTTTGGTGATTCATCTTTGTAGAGTTGCTTGTTTTCTACGGTAGATGGGATAAGTTAGTTTCTGCGATATTGTTGGATTTTTAGGCATTTAGATTTTATTTATTTCATCTCATTGCATTGCATAGCATGTAGTTTATTTTGTGCTCGAGGACTAACACAGTTTAAGTTTGGGGGATTTTGATAAGTGGATTTAATATACACAAATCGATATTCATTTCAAGTTTAAATTCGTAGTTATCTTATGGTTTTGTGTTCGTTTTCACTTGATTCATGTTATTTTATATGTAGGGTGGTTATGGATGCAAGTGGTGAAGAAAGACGGAGTTTTGGAGCGAAGTTGGAAAAATGCATAAGGAAGTAAAAGTTTTTTAGCAGAGTACTAGCCCGCCGGGGTGGGCGTGTTTTAGCTTGTACCCCCCGCCGGGGCGGGGGTGCCGAATCCTGCACTCTCCTTATGCGTTTTGAACTCTGCTGGTACTTGTTTTTTTTTGGACTTTTGTGAGGCGTGTGGACTCTATAATAGGAGACTTCGAGCAGAACATAAGGGGAGCTGATTATTACGTTGCGAACAACAATTCACACAACAAAAGAAGGCGATTTACGAAGATTAATCTGAGTTTTTCTAAGCAAGCGTTGGAGGAGTATTTCAAGGAGATTTTCAAGACGATTGCGATTCTAGGCGGCGTGAAGGGTGTTATTCAATATTCTTCGTCTTAAACTATTATTTGTGATTGAAAGAATGATTTCCATGATTTATTCAGTATTTATTTTGTATATTATGAACTAATTCACTTTTTAGGCTTATGATGGATCTTTGAGTGAATCTATGATTTTGTAAACTTTGATTTCCAATTTAATAAGTTATTTCCAGTTTATCTATATCAATTTGAGCGTGAATCTATGAGTTGCCTGATCAACAATTCCTTGTGGATTTGTTTGGAATTGAGAGAGAATATTCAAATCTAGACCTAGTTGATATAGTATGTGTTCATGAATTTTGTGAATAGTTTAATCTTGATGAATGTTAAGGTAGAGACATGCTTGACATCGCATGTAATCGGATAGAGAACTTGTTCTTAAACCTTCTTTAATTGTAATTCACATAGAGATATAGTGAGTTAGTTGATTAAGGTGTTTAACAGATTTCTATCTTAATTATGGATTAACGTTAATACTGTATTAGTGCATCGAGAGGTGGTTAATACTACGTTCGTGTTCTTGATTAATAAACTGGGATAGTGAATTGAATTGGAATAAAGGTATTAAAATCAGAGTGAAGCTTAGGGTGAAATCATAAGTCTAATTCTCCATTAATTATTTGAAATTCCAGATTTTGATATTTGTGATTGGTTTGTGGTATTTTATTTGTTTTTAATTTAGTTTCTATAATTTTAAATCATTGAATTGGATAGTTTAATAAAATTCGGATTAGTAGGAAATTGATAATTGTGAGGTTAAGTTTCTTACTAAATTGTCTCTATGGGAACGATACTCTACTCATCACTTTATTACTTGTTGACCACGTATACTTGCGTGTTGTGCGTAACTAGATTTTACCCAACAAGTTTTTGGCGCCGTTGCCGGGGATCATTTAGTATAAATCTTAATAGTTTTACAATATCAGTTTAATTAATCCAGTTTTACTTAGACATTTTTTTTGTTTCTTCTATTTCAGGTGTGGAAACAATATATGCAAACTCGGTCCAAAAATCAGATTTCTTTTTTTTTTTGACGACATTGAGAAAAGGTTTTGGAGGTTGAGCAAGTGGATAAAGGAAGCGAGACAAGAATTTGAAACACACGAGAAAGAAGAGAAATGGCACGCCAAGGTGGTGAGCGCAATCAAGCATCACCGAGCCCCATAATAGCAAATGAATACATTTGAAATTAAGCCAGGGATGATACAAATGATTTAGAATTTAGTTCAGTTTGGGGGATTGGCAAATGACGATCCAAACGAGCATCTAGTCAGTTTTTTAGAACTGTGCAACACCTTTAGGTTCAATGGGGTGTCGGATGAAGCTGTGAAACTTTGATTATTCCCATTCTCTTTACGGGACAAGGCGAAGAGCTGGTTACATTCTTTACCATCCAGTTCGATAACTACATGGGAGGATTTAGCTCAGAAATTCCTCGCAAAATTCTTTCCACCGGCGAAAACTGCAAAGATGAGAAATGAGATAACGATGTTTGAACAACAACATGGGGAGTCGTTATATGAGGCTTGGGAGAGATACAAAGAATTTCTCAGAAAATGCCCACATCATGGATTGCCCAAGTGGCTTCAAATGAACACCTTTTACAACGGGTTACATGGGAATCTCAGGACAAGTATTGATGCAGCGTCGGGCGGAGCATTCATGGGTAAGAGTTACGAGGAAACATACGAGTTTATTGAAACCATGGCGGCTAATAACTACCAGTGGCCCACAACAAGAATTACACAAACGAAGGCAGCTGGGGTGTTAGAAGTAGATAATATGACAGTGATGCAAGCATAGATATCTGCACTTTCGAAGAAGTTGGAGTCGATAACAGCAGCACAAGCACAACAAACACATTAAGTACAGCAAGCGACAATAATATGCGAGTTGTGCGCGGGAGAGCACCCAACGGAGCAATGTGCAATTAATCCAGCAACTATGCAGTTCATCGGCAACTATCAGCGGTTGTTTTATAGCAGATAACTCTTCTACGGTGTCATTCACTTTGATTAGCGCCACACAGGAGGTGGACCATATTGTAGAGTATGATTGGGGTTCCTACACCTTCGCCTGTTTCCTCAGGGGAATGCGCATGCGTTCGCAGGGCTTGACCGAGGCTTGGCTAGGATTTTACCAGTTTCTTCTGGTGAGTAGTTTTCTTTTGACTTCCCATGTACAGGTTAAGAGTGTTCACTGACAACAGATGTTTTACCTTTGTGTTGGTAGTTTTGGGTCTATGAGAGGCTTCCATGTTTGCGTCCTGTGAGTGTGTTAGGTTTAGATAACTATCCACGAGGATGGCGATAGCATCACTCCATTTTGGAAGAGGTTCCTATAGTGTAGGGTTTCACCCATTGTTGACTACAGTTGGAGTTGTTGACAGCTGATGTCATCACTTAGGTTCCTTTTTCTGGGGAACATTTGACCATTTGATTTGAGGATGGATTCCCGACTGGTATTGAGCATGTGATATCCACACGTAGGATTCCTCTCTTCACAGATGGAGGATGAGAGCTCTATTTAGAAGAGTGTGCTATTAGGAACACCACAAGAGAGATTCGTGTACCGATCTTGCCTCCTGCCAGGCATTGTTGGCCTGTGTTGTAGTCACCCATCGATGACATCCCATTGATGGGTATGAATGGATATGCTATGTCAGAGAGTTCACATACTCAGGATACGTTCCATCGCTGGTGGTCCCCTCGTACCATTGGATCCCAAACCCGCTGTAACACCACAGTCCCACATCGAAAGATAGGGGAAAAATTTGTCTCCATATAAGGAAATAAGTTACTACCAATAGTACCTTCAAGTCATGACCTTTTGGGAGCTTGTGGTGGGCTAAGAAGACCTAAGAAGATATTATTGGGCCAGTAGTTTGAGGCCTTATTTTGATTGATTTGACTCGATTCAGACTTGGGATTTGACCCGAGATTTATTCCGGACTCGGGATTTGACCTGGGTTGTTTCATATGGTATCGGAGCCAGGCTTTCGAAATCTCAGGTCGGGTCAACCGATTGAGTTGCTGGAGGTGGGGACACGAAGGCTGGTGGTATTATCCCACAATGGAGAGATGGAGGCCTGGAGGTGGGGACACGAAGCTAGTCAGTATTATCCCATAATGGCTAGAGAGGCAAAGATCTTTGGGCCCGTGTGTGCGATCAGTTCTGACGGGGACGTCAGAAATTTAAGTGTGAGAGTTTGTAACACCCCAGTCCCACATCGAAAGATAGGGGAAAATTTGTCTCCATATAAGGAAATAAGTTACTACCAATAGTACCTTCAAGTCATGACCTTTTGGGAGCCTGTGGTGGGCTAAGATGATCCAAGAAGATACTATTGGACCAGTAGTTTGAGGCCTTATTTTGATGGATTTGATTCAATTCGGACTTGGGATTTGACCCAAGATTTATTCTGGACTCAGGATTTTACCCGGGTTGTTTCACCTGCGCCACTCAGTTTATGCGGGATATGGTTCTTGGATCCGTGATGATGATGGATTGTCTGACTTGTGTCCAAGATTCGACTCATTTGACACAGATTAATCGTTTGACCCGGCAGTTGGACCGGGCACATTTTTTCATTCGGAACTTGGTTATAGATCCTTCAGAGGCAGATACTTTTAATCCTTCCAGCTCATGCGATGGCCCCTCAGGTGACCCATATGGCTTTGTCGGTGCAGATCCTCTCTTGTATAGGCCTGACATACCTGTTGATAGAGATCCAGTGACTCAAGAGGAGTTACATCAGGTGGACATGATTGATAATGTAGATATTTACACCATTGTCTTCTTCTGATGTGTATTCTCATTATCTCTTTTGATAGGCCTCTGTTAGATATTGGGTGGTTGTGTCCCATTCTCGCTATATCTTTTGATAGGCCTCTGTTAGTAGTAGGGCGTCTGTACCCCATTTCCCTGTATTTTTAGCTGTACAAAGATGATGTATGTAGATGATGATGTACTTAGGAATGTATATACTTTTTTTCATTCCCTACATCATATTGCCATCTATTATCTGTAATGCATGTATCATGTTATGCATATGTATGTATGTCCAGAGATATTCAACATTGACCCCTGGATGGTCTTATGATACGGCCTAAACAGATGTCTTCTTCGATAGTCAACCGCATAGATCACACCCTACCCGTGTTGAGAGTTTCACGTTTGAGGTCGTGGTATGATAGTATGTCACCTACAGATAGGGTGACTGTAGATTAGCTATTATAGCATTCTATGACCTCTTAATGTTTGAGTTCCATGAGCTTTGTAGAGGTATCTTTGGAGCATTGGATACTAGGAGAAACAGTTTTTGGTTTAGTACCCTGAGTTGACTCCTACATTGGAGGAATCTGAGCGGTTGGCACGGCTTTTCCCTTAAGACAAACCTTGCGCTCAAATGGTCACATGAGAGATATCTTAAGTAGATTCATGACCCTCACCCAAGTTCTGGCGTAGAGTAGTAGAGGATGAGATTACATCCGATCATGTATTATCTCAGCGTTTCCTGATAGATAGGTTTGGCTCATTAGACAGCTACACACAACATTCTAGGGATTTTACCACACCAGAGGATCAGTGGCATTCGGCCAGAGTGGATGTATTCGTGATGTGTATAGTGGCGTATGTATACATGCCACAATATATAGATGAGCTGGACATCGGTGTTATCATGGCAGTGAGAGCTCTCAGGGAGGGTCATACCATCATTCCGATGATTGTGGCAGAGACGTTGAGGTCGACCACGTTTTGCAGCATCTACCCTGCAGTGGTATTCACAGGCAGTTCGGTAATGTTGTACATGTGGTTTGTGTCACACTTGAGACCGATTGGCACTTTCGGCTGACACGGGTACTGCTTTACCCATGATATAGCTATGTCTTACTCCTTTCAGCCATCGGAGTGTATAGACGTTATGTCTTGGTTGGTATTTTTGGCAGGGATCGAAGATCCGTTTGGCATCTTGTCGTGTTCAGGGCTCAGCTCACCCTATAGCTTTATTACTCATGCTCCGGGCATGGATTATCTCCCTCTGGCTGGTTTGAGGGGCATGACTACCTACCACCCACTGGCCGTGATGTCACAGTTTGACCAGTTCCAGGACTTCCATCCTTTTGAGGGGGCATTAGGTAAGCGTTTAGCTTCCCGCCATCTATCAGCAGAGGACCAATCCCGGGTGTATGCATGTTGGGATCAGTGTGAGATAGCTAATTTTTTTGTTAACCATCCAGGCTGTTCGCCAGAGTATTTGGCGTGGATGGAGACAAAGACTTCATCGGCTGCGGTAGTACCACAGTGAGGTCCCTTACGAGTGGCATGATTGCATATATTAGCACATACATTGATAAGCACAGAGTCACCATGCAGATGGTTGTAGATCTGTTAGCTCGTATGGATACTCTTGTATAGGAGACCACAGCATTACCTCCTTCTTCTGAGAGGGATGCCATGTTGGGCTAGATATAGCTCATATATATACACCGATTTGTAGATGGGCTTGTATTTTCTGCATGCAGACTAAGCTTAGCCATTTTTCATGTATGAGTTCATATTGTATATATCAAACAACATTATATATAGCAGGAAAATATATTTTTGATCACTTCCCTTTTAGTTATGCCTTGTTGCTTGCTTGATAATTGCCTGTTTCTTCAGGGCTTGTGATCTTGATGTAGTCTGAATTCCTCCTTGATGGATGGACATTGAGTTGTCTCTGGATAGTTCAGAATGAATCGTTAAGCTGTGTGTATTTACCATCTTTGGTGTCTTGGGACTGATTTATGTATATAAATGTGGAGAGGAATGCGACTTTCTTCTCTGAGGTTGACCGCACCACAGATGGTCCCCAGTACTCCTATTTAAGAAGATCCCAGTTAATTCCATCTCTTATGGATTGGTGTTTCTCTTTGAGGAATCAACCGCAACTTAGATGGTCGCCGATTCTCCCGTTTACATGGGGAGGTCAGGTAGTTTCATCCCTTTGGTCTGAAGGCGATGAAATGTGGTGGATTGAAGGATGATCCTAGTACCGTTGACAAGTATTTGTATTTTGGTAGGGGGTTAGACCGAACCATGAATGGCTGCCTACGTACTCCCATTGAAGAGGAGATCAGGTCTTCGTAGTTTGAACCTGGTGTAAGTGGTTCAACGTTGTATGTGAAAGGGTGTAGAGATGTTTTTGTTGTTTTTGTTTTGGTAATGAGAAGGGTGTAGAAATGTTTCTGTTGTTTTTTTTTATTGCGACCGGACCATATAAAATATGGTTGCCTCACATACTCCGTGTATCAAGGAGACCGGTGGGCGTAGTTTAGCCCCATGTTGAAGTGACGATTTGTAGTGATGAAAAGTTTGATCCCATGTTCAGGATAAACTGTGGGTGAGAAAGTTTAATCCCATGTACAGGACCAACTATGGGTGTGAAAAGTCTTATCCTTAGTGGGGTAAAATTGTGGGTGTGAAAGGTTCAATCCCTAGTTGGATAACCGAAGTTGAGTAAGGGTTCAAAACCAAATGGAGAAAAGGATCTGGCGATCCGAAACTAAGCTGTTGGTTAGAAAATGTGTATGTCCTGGGGCAGATGAGTGTGAAGAGAAGTTATATGTAGTGAAGGGTTAAAATCCCTAAAATGATCGGGGATCTGATGATCCAAAACCAGGATGTTTGCTTGATGGTGACCTCAGACATAGTATTGTTTCAATGTATCTGAGTTAATAAGCTATGGAAATTCATCGCCGTCCATTTCATATAATCTGAGAGCACCTCCTGTCAATACCTCCTTGACATTAAACGGGGCTTCCTAGTTAGGAGCAAATTTTCCCTTAGACTGAACTTAGTTGTCAATGATCTTCTTCAAAACCAAGTCATGTTGTTTAAACTGCCGTTGCCGGACCTTTCTGTTGTGGGACTTGGCGATCCTTTGTTGATATAACTGAACATGGAACATAGCAGCGACACATATTTCGTCTATTAGAGACAATTGGTGGTACCTATCTTATACCCATTGGTCTTCATCGGTGGCGTCTGCCTCAACACTCTGAGGATTCCATTTCCACTTCTATGGGAACCTTTGCTTCCATCCATAGGATTCTTGTGTAGGGGTTGCCCCGGTGGAAGTGCGCATTGATGTTCACGTAGGCTAACGAGTAAGAGAGCAATAAGTCGAGGCCATCCTTTGTGGTTGGCGGACATCTTTTCATGATCTTCTTGATGTTTTTGTTAGTCGCTTCAACTTGTACCATTCATCTTTGGACGATGAAGATGACAAAGTTGAGATATTTGATGTGGGACATACCCAATGGAATATGAGCCTTTTGAGTCCTTGTGACACTGAGGAGACCTAATCCTGCATCTCTTTTGTAGAGTGCATCTCCGTTAGAAAATACATGGTATGAAAGCAAAAAACAACACCCAACTTTGACAATCATGGTATAGAAAGATGTCTGGATGTCGTGTAGAATACGACAATACTGTTGTGAGTTTGAATACAAATATTGTCTTCTAGACAATATACACACCCAAATAAGTCCTCATTAATTATTCATACACTATTTTCTGAGAAATAGTGAGGAATGACTAAAACATCTTCCTAGAACCATCACTCCTCCATACCCAGGCTCGATCTGTATGTTCTCACCTCACGAGAAGAAAAATGGAACAAAAAGGAAAAAGGTGAGCTCAACTAGCCCGATAAAGAATATTATGACTAAGATAATATACAACAAATTATCGTTAGTCTTGACGAGGAAAAATCTAATAGAATACAATAGACAACAAGTTTTAGATCAACAAATGCGGTGAAGCTTGACAATCCATTAGAAGAGTCACGTAGAAAGAATTCTCTTGTCTTACTAAGGTTTTAAAATCCATCATCAATAGTTTATCCCTGTAATAACAATCAATATACATCTTTAATCATCTTTACTCTCAGGCCGAAGATATTCATTTATATCACCGATTGGTCATATTCATCTCGACACTGTTCATCTTTGCACTACTGGGCCAAAGATATTCATCGATTAATCGTTCATCTTTTCACTTCTGGGCCAAAGATATTCATTTATATCACCATTTAGGGTGAGGATGATGAAAAATATTTTAAAAAAAGCGAATCCGGTGAAACAAAATGACAAGGATTAAGGATTAAGGATTAAGTACTTTGTTTTACCCATGTCCAAAAATACTTGAAAATAATCATATTGGTGTAAAATTCAAGAATGATCAAAACATGGATACAATCAAAGCTAGTATCCGAATAGATATTTTGGACAAAAAGAAAATTTTTTATTTTTGATTGAATAGTCTGCCGTATTAAGTGAATAGTCGTATATCGTGAATAGTCTTAGTATCGTGAATAGTAACCCAAAACACAACAAGTTCCAAATTTGATAAAAAAGTTCACCAATACTTGGCATAATGATATTGAAGAAAAATATCATTTAAGAAGAAAATAATACCCACTTACCTCAAAATAGCAAAGTACTTACATTTGAATTTCGGTATAGTCTTTGTGAAACCCATATAGTATAGCAACACTCAAAGTATACTCACAAGAATAAACTCGATAATTTAGAGAGAAAGAGAAAACTTAGTTTACGGTGTGATTTTCAATTCTAACTTAGCCCTCTATTTATAGGAAAATGTTAGAGCATGAAAGGAGACTAAATTAATAAATTATTATTATTTACCAAATATTCAAGCCCACCACCAAGGAATCTGATTTTAGCCACCAACCACATGTTAAAGATGCTCACCAACCTTTGAAAAACGTTTTTCTTGAAAATAATAATTAAAATTTCCAAAAATCAATTATTTCGGAACTCCGAAACATCAATAATTCACAATAAATATCCCTTTTATCAGAAAATTCAAATCTCGCGAGTTTTTATAGGAATTTCAATTCTCTACAACTTTGCGAGAAGAAAATTTTCCAAATTCCAAGCAGAAATTATCAAAATCCACAAGCAGGCAATTTCTGATACATAATAAATTTTTGGTCAAGAATTGTGTCCCGCAGACACACAAAACATATATTAAACATTTAATGCCACAAAATACTCTACCTCCTCATATACTCATATATCCCACATTCATTATAAAAATATCATAGTTAATATATTATTAAAATAATATATTTAAATGAATTATTTTATCAGAAAAAGATAAAATATTAATTTTCAACAATTGTCACATTAAAAATTTTCTCCATATATATCCACATAAAATAAATATTTTCTTTATCATAATAATCAATAATTAATTATTCAAAAATAATATTCTGAGAATCGCGATCTTGTGACGGTAGTTCCGGGGAAAGGGGCTTTCGATAAGGATTTCTCTCTTCTTGGCGGCATGATTAGGTGACCAAACCTCTCCTTAGACAGAACTTTCTAGACATTGCCAATAATGTTATCTGATAATATTATTCAAATAATATGAATTATTGATTTGATAATGGAAAATACTGTGTAATGACAATTATTGAAACAACAGCAATACAAAATATCAACGTAACAATTATTGAATCAATAAAATATAATATTGAACAGTAACTACTGTAACAATTATTGAGTAGTGCCTTCTTACATAAGGATCAATAATTCAATAATAATGCATGCAATCTGGTAATGTCTTCTTTATGCGACCACAGCGTATTCACGTATTTTAACCACCGGGTAACCCAGCGGTGTTAGCGGTAACAATTTCGTCGTTATTTATAAAACTCAATCTTTGTCGTTTTCCTTCATCCAAGCGTTTTTTCCGTTATGGGGCCCACTAATGGCTGGCAAGTAAATACGGAGATTTAAAACAAAAAGAATATTCCACGACAAGCGAATATTCCCGACAATAATGAATATTTTATAACCACTTGCTTATTTTGTAAACTTTGCACATTTCACCCATAACAAAAGAATTATATCAAATTAACCCTTATTAATTTAGAATAATGAATAAAGGAAAATTCAATTTTATTTATAATAAGTTGGGGTCTTACAACCTCCCTCCTTATGAAATTTCGTCCTCGAAATTGGCGTACGATACACAGTATATCGAAAAGGTGAGGGTACCTCGCTTTCATCTCGATTCAACTCCATGTCATTTCCTCGATTGCATGGTTTCTCCACAAAACCTTAACTTGTGGTATAACCTTCCGTGCGTAAGACATGCTCTTTCTATCAAAATCTCAGCGGTATCTCTCTCGTAGGTTAAATCTTGATTATCTAAATGCGGTTCTAATGCTGATAATGTGGTTCGGGTCTTTCACATATTTGAAGCATAGATATATGGAATACATTGTGAACACAGAGACATACTTGGAGGTGTAGCGAGTCTATAGGCTCGTTTCCTATTCGGTCAAGAATCTCAAATGGACCAACAAACCTTGGATTGAGCTTTCCTCTTTTCCCAAATCTTGTAACTCCTTTCCATGGAGCAATACGTAACAATACATGATCTCGATATTAAACTCCGTCCTTTCATGAAGATCGGTATAACTCTTTTGTCGATCTTGTGAAGTTTGAATCGTTGTCGAATCATTTGGATCTTTTACGTAGTCATGCGTACTAATTACGGTCCCAACAATGTTGCTTCTCCCACCTCGTCCCGGACATCTTTGGGAGAAGCGACATTTTAAATCCATCTAGCGCCTCGAATGGAGCCATGCCTATACTTGCTTGATAGCTGTTGTTGTTATAAGAGAATTCCACCGGTGGTAGGTACTTATCAACTTCCTTTGAAATCTAGGACCACGAGTCTTAATAGATCTTGAGGGTTTGAATAGTCTCTCTCGATTGTCCGTCTGGTTTGAGGATGGTATCTTTGGCCAGATAAATAAATCCGTGCCCATAGCTTTACGCAAGCTAACCCAAAATCTTGAAGTGAATCTCGGGTCACGATCGAAACTATGGATCTTGGCATGCCATGCAATCGTACAATCTCATTCACGTACATCTGAGCAAGGCGTTCAAGGGATAAGTCTAAGCGTGTCGGTGAAAATGGGCGGACTTGGTTAATCTATCAACAATAACCCAAATTGCATCTCGCCTTGAGAAACTTTGGGAAGACACGTAACAAAATCCATAGTAATGTGTTCCCATTTCCATTAGGAATCTCAAGTGGTTGCAATGGACCTTTTGGCACTTGATGCTCGCCTTTACACGTTAATGAGTTAAACATCTTGAGATAAACTCGCAATCTCTCTCTTCATATTGTTCCACCAAAATGTATGTCGAATATCATGATACATTTTGGTACTCCCGAGATGGATTGCAAGCGGGGTGTTGTGTGCCTCCATCATGATTTTATGCTTGGTCGAGAATCGTTAGGAGCATAAAAGTCTAGAATTGACTCGAAGTATTCCTTCCTCATCAATTCTTGCTTAGGAATAGCTCCTTCTTGCACTTCTTTCTTCATACGCATATCATTGGTCAAGTAGCTTGAAGCGACTTTAACTTTATCGATTAAAAGTCGGTTCTACTTGTATATTCGCCATCATTATGTGGGTCCTGAGTCTTTAATTCTACCTCCATCCTTTGCAAGTCATACAAAATGGGCCTTTGCGTTGACAATATCGCTTTTCGTGCTTGCATATGATCTTTCTTAATTAATCGTCGACTACTCGTTCGCTTTTCGGGATGATATTGAATAGTGTGATCGTAATCTTTTAATGACTCGATAGCGTCGTTTTGCGCATGTTGAGTTCTTTTTGGGTGAAGAAATATTTGAGGCTTTTATGGTCAAGTATAAATCTCCACTTTCTCTCCATACAAGTAGTGTCTCCATATCTTCAGCTTGAATCATTGCTTGCTTGACTCTAGATCATGAGTAGGATAATTCCTCTCATATTCTTTGAGTTGTCGTGAGGCATAGGCTATGACTTTCCCATGTTGCATGAGAACACATCTAACCCCTTGCGGAAGCATCATTGTAGATATAAAATCCATCGAAACGGATGGTATTGTTAGAAGCAGTCTTAGAAATGAGTCTCTCTTGAGCTCTTGGAAACTCTTCTCACATTCTCGCTCCATATGAATTTTGTATCTTCAAGAGTCGGTGAGTTAGCAGATGGCGATTCGAGAAAATCCTTCCACGAATCTCGATAATAACCGGCTAAAGCCAGAAAAGCTGCGTACTTGATCGCAAAACTTGGTTGCTCCCAACTTTGTATTGCTTGATCTTGGCCGGGTCAGCGAGATACTCCTTGTTTTGACACCACGTGCCCAAGGAATGCTACTTCCTCAAGCGAACTTCGCATTTCTTGACTTGGCATAAAGCTTGTGTTCACGAAGTCTTTGTAGTACCGACTTCAAATGGTGCTCATGATCTTCACGGCTTTTGGAATAGATGAGGATGTCATCAATAAAACAACAACGAATGATCAAATATTCCTTGAATACACGGTTCATCATATCCATGAAAGCGGCGGGGCATTAGTCGATCAAAAGACATGACCAAGAATTCATAATGCCGTGTCGAGTCACGAATGCCGTCTTTGGAATATCCTCGGTTTTAATCTTGATTTGATGATATCGAGCGAAGATCGATCTTTGAAAAGAATTGCGCTCCTTATGGCTGGTGAGCAGGTCATCAATGCGAGGTGGCGGATACCTATTCTTGATGGTGACATGGTTCAATTCTCGATAGTCAATACAAAATCGCATACTCCGTCTTTCTTCTTTCTGAATAAAGCAGGAGCACCCCGAGGAGGCGTCTTGGGGCCGAATGAAGCCGATGTCTAATAATTCTGTAGTTGGACTTTTAACTCACGAAGTTCAATAGGAGCCATTCGATATGGGGTTTTAGAAATGGGGTTTTGTGCGGTTCAAGGTCGATAAAGAATTCAACATCACGTTACGGGGTAAACAGGAAGCTCTTGGGGAAATACATCGGGGAATTCTCTAACCACGAAATATTATTCAAATCGACTTGTCTTTATTCAAATCCATAACATGGGCTAAGAAAGCTTGACATCCGTTTTTCAATAAGCGAATAGCTTTGTGGCTTGATATAGCGATGGTGATTTTAGTGGTTTAGTGGTTTGAATTAAGTATGACAGGTTGGTTAGGAATATGAAAACTAACAACCTTACGAAAACAATCAATTTTGGCATGATGGTGGTTAACGATCAATTCCTAAAATCACATCAAAAGCAAGTATCTTTAAAGAGATAAGATCAGCGAGGTAATGTGATAGTGCCAACTTGGATCATGCAAGATTTATAAGCGTAGATGTGTGAAGGTTTCACCCAGCGGAGTTTCAGCAGATAAATCAAAATCTAATTTCTCGGTCAAGTTTAAGCGTTGAGCACAAGCGGAGAGATAAAAGAATGGGTAGAAGCAGGTATCTAGTAAGGTATAAACTTACATGAGAATTCAAGATTAGCTTACCGTGATCACCTCGTTTGGGTTCCTCACGTTTTGTCGATCACGACAAAGCGCTCTTCCGAGAACCGTGATTTCGACTTATCAAGGAACGACCCTTGGAATCACCACTCTGCTTGAACTTGGTTTCGCGATAGTACAATCTCGGCGATGTGGCCTTCCTTTCCACGGTTGTAACATACCTTGGATTGTTGTGGGCGGTTTGGTGATATGTCCCTCCTTCCGCATTTGTAACATCTAAGCTGGCGGTCGTTCTCCTCCCCTAGCATTTGTTGTTGGTCTTTGGTTTGGTCTTTCTTTGTTGATATCTTCCGTCATTGTTGAATCTTCTCTTTACGAAATTTCCACTTGAGTCACCTCTCTATTATCATGTCCACGATTACCACACGAGTGGTTTCTAGCCTTTGTCCGTATTCTTTCCTCCTCATTTGGTTATCATCGTTACGATGACTACTACGATTGTGGTCCCTCGGTTGAGTATACTCACTATCTCGCTCTAATAAGCGAGCCACATTGACAACATCTCGAATCTGAGAGAAAATTTATGAGAGATAAGGTATTGCGAATCTACGGTTTTAGACCTCTCGAAACATCTGGCGTCATTCGTTCCTCATTCTCCACCAAATGAGGTCTGAGCACTGGATAATTCTGCGAACCTTGCCTCGTCTTTGAGACACAGTCGTATGTTGTTACATTGAGTCTAATAAACTCTACTTCCTTCATATAATGAATACTTTACGGAAAGTACTTGTCATTGAAGCGATTCTGAAATCTTTCCCAAGACATGTTAAGTGCAAAAATTTGAGATGCGCTTCTGATTCCCACGATGTCTGCTTCACCACGAAACATAAAGGTGGCGAATGGAACCTTACATTCCTCCGTGCACCCCAAGACATCGAATATCTTGGTAATTTGCTTGACCCACGTTTACGCCTTGATCGGATCGGCTTTCCATGGAAATCTGGTGGTCCTGACTCTTTGAATTGTTTGGTAGTGACAAAGCCTTGCGTTACTATCATTTCTCCCGTATTTTGTACACGAGTCTCCTCGTGCGATTTTGCATGAGCGCGCAAAAGCTTCTAAACATCCGTCGTTCATCATTTGCTCGATTGGCGTTGTTCACGGGAGGAACATTGCCGACTGTTGCGCGTTCTCCTCGTTGGTAGTCAAGGCGTCTCCACGGTCTCATAAACTCCATTGTTAATGTTCTCGTGACCATTCTTAAATCGCCATAAAACAAGGGTTAATTAAACAAATTAACATATCACATAATATCTATATTATAATGAGCCAACAAATAAGCTTAGGTAGGACACCTTTAGCGAAGGATTTACTCGTCTCTCCCCTCCTAGTTCTATTCCCGATCTCATGGAGATCATATCCCTAAGCTCGATACCATTTGTGGCGCCCCCAAAATAGGTATCTGACACCCATTACGAGTGCCAAAATACATGGTATAGAAAGCAAACTACAACTTTTGACAATACGGATGTCGTGTAGAATACGACAAATACAAGCTGTGAGTTTGAATACAAATATTGTCTTCTAGACAATATACACACACCAAATAAGTCCTCATTAATTATTCATACACTATTTTACGAGAAATAGTGAGGAATGACTAAAACATCTTCCTAGAACCATCACTCCATTACCCAGGCTCGATCTGCTATATTTCTCACCTCACGAGAAGAAAAATGGAACAAAAAGGAAAAGGGTGAGCTCAACTAGCCCGATAAAGAATATTATGACTAAGATAATATACAACAAATTATCGTTAGTCTTCAACGAGGAAAAATCTAACGAGAATCTGATAGACAACAAGTTTTAGATCAACAAATGCGTGAAGCTTGACAATCCATTAGAAGAGTCACGTAGAGAAAGAATTCTCTTGTCTTCTAAGGTTTAAAGTCCATCATCAATAGTTTATCACTGTAATAACAATCAATATACATCTTTAATCATCTTACTACTCTGGGCCAAAGATATTCATTTTATATCACCGGTTGGTCATGTTCATCTCAACACTGTTCATCTTTTGCACTACTGGCCAAAGATATTCATCGATTAATCGTTCATCTTACTCTGGGCCAAAGATATTCATTTATATCACCATTTAGGGTATGAGGATGATGAAAACATTTTAAAAAAGCGAATCGGTGAAACAAAATGACAAGGATTAAGGATTAAGGATTAGTACTTTGTTTTACCCATGTCCAAAAATACTTGAAAATAATCATATTGGTGTAAAATTCAAGAATGATCAAAACATGGATACAATCAAAGCTAGTATCCGAATAGATATTTTGGACAAAAAGAAAAAATTTTTATTTTTTAATTGAATAGTCTTAAATGTATTCGTGAATAGTGTAAGTATCGTGAATAGTGCCGTATCGTGAATAGTAAACCCAAACACAACAAGTTCCAAATTTGATAAAAAAGTTCACCAATACTTGACATAATGATATTGAAGAAAAATATCATTTAAGAAGAAAATAATACCACTTACCTCAAAAAAATAAAGTACTTACATTTGAATTTCGGTATAGTCTTGTGAAACCATATAGTATAGCAACACTCAAAGTATACTCACAAGAATCGCTCGATAATTTAGAGAGAAAGAGAAAACTTAGTTTACGGTGTGATTTTCAATTCTAACTTAGCCTCTATTTATAGGAAAATGTTAGAGCATGAAAGGAGACTAAATTAATAAATTATTATTATTTACCAAATATTCAAGCCCACCACCAAGGAATCTGATTTTAGCCACCAACCACATGTTAAAGATGCTCACCAACCTTTGAAAAACGTTTTCTTGAAAATAATAATTAAAATTTTCAAAAATCAATTATTTGAACTCAAAACATCAATAATTCACAATAAATATCCCTTTTATCAGAAAATTCAAATCTCGCGACTTTTTATAGGAATTTCAATTCTCTACAACTTTGCGAAGAAAAAATTTTCCAAATTCCAAGCAGAAATTATCCAAAATCCACAAGCAGGCAATTTTACGATACATAATAAATTTTCGGTCGAGAATTGTGTCCGCAAACACACAAAACATATATTAAACATTTAATGCCACAAAATACTCTACCTCCTCATATACTCATATATCCCACATTCATTATAAAAATATCATAGTTAATATATTATTAAAATAATATATTTAAATGAATTATTTTATCGAGGAAAAAGATAAAATATTAATTTTCAACAATTGTCACATTAAAAATTTTCTCCATATATATCCACATAAAATAAATATTTTCTTTATCATAATAATCAATAATTAATTATTCAAAATAATATTCTGAGAATCACGATCTTTGTGACGGTAGTTCGGGAAGGGGCTTTCGATAAGGATTTCTCCTTCTTGGTAGCATGATTAGGTGACCAAACCTCTCCTTAGAGCAGAACTTTCTAGACATTGCCAATAATGTTATCGATAATATTATTCAAATAATATGAATTATTGATTTGATAATGGAAAATCTTGTGTAATGACAATTATTGAAACAATGACAATACAAAATATCAAGCAATGACAATTATTGAATCAATAAAATATAATATTGAGCGGTAACTCTTTGTAACAATTATTGAGTAGTGCCTTCTTACGTAAGGATCAATAATTCAATAATCTATCATGCAATCTGGTGTCTTCTTTGTGCGACGGTAACAACACGCGTATTCTTCAATCTTTATTTTAACCACCGGGTAACCAAGCGGTGTTAGCGGTAACAATTTCGTCGTTATTTATAAAACTCAATCTTTGTCGTTTTCCTTCATCAAATTAACCCTTTTTTTCCGTTATAAAGGGCCCAATTTTATTTATAATAAGTTGAGGTAAATACGGAGATTTCGAAACAAAAAGAATATTCCACGACTAGATGGAAGCGAATATTTTTCCCAAACAATAATGAATATTTTATAACCACTTGCTTATTTTGTAAACTTTGCACATTTCACCCATAACAAAAAGAATTATATCAAATTAACCCTTATTAATTTAGAATAATGAATAAAGGAAAATTCAATTTTATTTATAATAAGTTGGGGTCTTGATACCGAACTTGTAACAACCCGATATTTTCTATATAAATAAATCGAAACTTTGCATGTATAATTTTTATTTATTTTAAAGATGAGGATTTGTACAAGATATGTAATATATGTATATATGTGATAAATAAAAATATATTTATTACATGAATATTTACAAATAATTTTATTTTAGAATTATTGATTATTATAAAGTATATTCTTATAATAATTAATTTTATAGTAGAAATATTTTTATTAATTATTTTCCATGAAAATATAATTATATATTATTTAAATAATATATGAAATAATTTTAGAATTATTATAATAACTATTTATTTTATTATATGAATTTATGTTAAATTAATTAAGTTATTTATTTTAACTTAATTAATAATGTTATATATGAAGAATAAATCGGATATGGAATCCAAACCCTAATTTTGGATTTTTATCAAGGAATGAGAATAATAATATAATATTAATTATATTTTGATTTTTCGATCTTTATAAATATATCTTTGTATGTGCGTATTGATAATGGTTGGTCAATTATGGTGTATAATGTCAAAACCCTAGCATTAATTTGTTTAACCCTATTTTTAAATTCAAATGGGAAATTCAAGATTGTTATATAACTGTGTTATATGGTTTATGTTGTGTATTAATTGATTAATTAGGAAAACCCTAATTAAAATCTAGAAACCCTAATTAATCTTTAAAAAACCCTAATTATAAAACCCAAATATCTAGAACCCTAATTTGAAACCTAAACTGGAGTTTTGCTCAGTCAGAAATTGTGTTAATGTGATTAATATCATGTATGATAGATATAATTGCTAATTAGGGAAAACCTAATTAGTAATTTAAAACCCAAATGATTAGAACTCTAATTTAATAATTAGAAACCCTAATTAGTAATTTTAAAATGTAATTATTAATTGTAAACCCTAATTGTTTAATTAGTAAGGTTAATTATAATTAGTGATATTAAACCATAATGTTCCTGTATAAAGTAATTAGAAAATTAATTTAATTAAGGAAACCCTAATTAATTTCAAAATTTTAGAAACTAAAATTTTATTTTTTTATTTTGTACAAACCCTAATTGCTAGATATTACAAATGATTTATGCTAAACCTTAGGGCCCTAAGGGTCAAACCCTAAGGGTCTTCCAGATTACAAGAATGCCATTAAAATTCCATGCAAAATGACCAAAATGCCCCCTGTTGATCGATTTCGCAATCAATGAATACGTGCAAGTATACACGGTCAACAAGTAATAAAGTGAAAGTAGAGTATCGTTCCCACGAGGAATTATTTAATAAAAATCACCAAGCACTAATTCTTAACCAAACTAATTTTATTTACACAATCTCAAATTGTGATTTTTCTAATTAAGAAAACTAAATTAACTAACTAAGATTTGAATGAATGAATTCAAATAAATAAACGTTAAGACTACAATATCCCCAATTATGAATTATAAACCAATTATTCAATTATCCCAATTATTATGCCTACTAAATTGTTAACAGGAATTCTCAAGTGCCAAAAGTCCTTTTTTAAGTGATCATTTGCCTTCTATTTAATCCAGATTAATCTTGCTATATTCCTATGCAAAACAATTGAATTAAACTCCTTTCAATCCCAATTCTTTATGTGTTACATGCGGTGAACATATATTTCCATTCAATTCACAAACCTAATTATTCACAGTGCAAATAACTAAGTCACATGTTATCATGCCCAGTTCTAACCCTAGAATTCCTCTTTCAATTCCTTCTAGAGTAACAAAGTAATTATTGATCAAATAATTAAGCAATAAGCACAAAACAAGATAAACAATTCACTTAGACATAAAATAATTGAAATAAATCGAATTACTAATTTATAAACATAAAAGGTTCAATTGAAATCTTAATAAAAGAGTTAGTTAATAATTAATGAATTGAAACCAAGAATCCACAACTGAATAGACATTAAAAGATAAAAGTATGATAAGAGAAGAGAATAGAATCTGTTGTCAGCAAATCTGATGCTCCCCTCTTGCTCTTGCTCTTGATCTTCAGTGATCTCCAAGTTGCTTCAATCTCCAATGGCTAATTAAGAACTAGGGTTAATGTCTAATCTAATGGAGTGTTTTATCTAAGCTAAGCTATGTATTCCCCCTTTATTTTATGCCTTACATCATGTATTTATAGGTTACAAGTTCAATTTTTAGTTTAGGAACAAACCCAATCTAATTTGGTGTCAAAATTCGCCCAAAAACGCGTCCAAGCCTTCCCAGTCTCTTCCCGGCCTTTGACCTTTGAGTGGCACGATTATTCAAACCACCGCTCCCCAGGCCTTGATCTTTGGGCATAGAAACTAAAATGGGTGCCCCGGTGCTGCCACTTTTTCTGACATTTTCTGCTCTGACGTCCTTTGGGAAAATGGCCATACCTTCTTCGTCCGAACTTCAATTTTGATGATTCTAGATGTTCCGGAAAGAGGAGAAGTAGATCTACAACTTTCATTCTTTAAGTTTTTCTAAATAAGGTCCCGAGAAATACTCAAATTGGCTCTGAAGTGACTGCTGTGTAAATGACAAGCCAAAAACGCGCATCTAGCCACCCCAAACGTCGATCCAAGTAACTTTTGTCCCAATTCCCTTCAAAACAACATAAAACATGCATGAATAGACATAAACACTTAAAAACATCCAAAAGATTAAGTTCAAACGTACTCAATTATGAGTATAAAACTCACTCATCAAATACTCCCAAACTTAAACCTTTGCTTGTCCTCAAGCAAAAATATAAAAGAACTAAAAATAAACAAACTAACTCAACTACATGAATGCATATGCATGATCTACTTCCTAATATACCTACGAATCCAGTAATAAATCAGTATGATATATAGCAACCGGCCTCAAAGATACCAATAATACTCAAATAATATATCCAATCAAGTCAAAGTCCATAACTCTAACCAATTAGTCAATCCAAACCTTTCATCACTCATGTTGTGTGTGTGTGCTTGTTAACCATTCTAACTAACCGCAGTTCAAGGTAATCACATAACAAACTTCTTAGAAGGAAAATTTCAGTTCCAATTTAATTACTTTTGTGAACATGACAACTCCGGTTAAAACTAAGTAATTACCAAGTCTTAGGGTAAATACAAGATTTATTTATACTTTTATTCAACCACGAGGTCATTTTTGCTCTTTCTCGTATTTTTTTTTTCATTTTTTTTTCTCATGGCTGTGCAATGTCCTATTCCCTTAGGCTTTTCAGTGCTACCTTAACGAGCTTTCGACCAACGACTCCCAGACCATTAAGATCTTAGGGCGCTAGGTGTAAAGACAATCCCCTTGGGCTTACTTACTCAAGTAACAAAGGCCACAAAACTAGACAAGCATGCCACGGTGTTTATTCGTATTTTTTTTATGGATTTTCTATTATATTTTTTTCATCATTTCTTTTTTTTATATTCATTTTGTATATATATACCCCATAGATTCCTTCAAACTCAAGCTTTTACGTCATTCCAACCTTTACCGCCACTTCACTAATTTCCTTAAATTTTAACCAAGATTTTTCCTCAGAAACAAATTATGAAACCCTTGAACCAAGTAGATTAAAACAATTAAACTTTAAGTGCTAACTTAGGTTACATAAGTTTAGAGACATGTTCGATTATCATCATGATTAAAATTAGAACTCATCATCAATTATCAACACTCATTTAAGTTAACATTTAATACCAATCTTATCATAAGTAGAGCTAAGACCACACCAACCTATCACATGATTCATGCAAAAAAATAAAAAAAAATGCAATTATACTACATGAACACATAGTAATGTAACACATATATGAATATGCAAATAACTACCATGTATTATATGCAACCTAAAAAAAACACAATGCTAACACATAAAAAAATGAACTACTATGCAGATAACTAACTATATGCAATACGACACTAAAATGCCCCCAAACTTAAACTAGACATTGTCCTCAATGGATGAAATATAAAAAAGTAAAGCAGAGGACTTCCCTGAAAATATAGCAATCTTCCTCCTTGTCCACTAAGTTTGGAGAATAGGCTAAGCACATGGAACAAATTGGGCACCACACTTGAATTTGACTTGAATAGCCTGTAAAACCATGATAGAAGCACTTTTATTAAATCCTAAATAAATGCAAATTAAAAACTACTAATATAAAACTTAATAAAAACTAAAAATAAAAATTAAACTTGGGTTTCCTCCCAATAAGCGCTTGTTTTATAGTCTCAGCCTGACTTCTTCAATTCTCTATCCAATTCCCCTTTGAAAATTGAGGAACCCTCCATCCATCAGTAACAATGTCTCTTTTGGGAGGTTCCCAATTGTAATGGCCATTGCGTTTAAGTCACCTAGCATGATCTTTTTAGATAGGATCCCCATTAAGTATGGCAAACCACTAGGTGTTTCCTCCATTATGTCGATGATCAGATTGGGGCATTGAAGCTTAATAAACATAATGGAATCTTCCTCTATCTTCTCCTTTTCATCCCACCATGACTCCTGTTGCATACTAGCTCTTACGTCACCAAGAGCTTTTGCCGACGATTATGATCGCCGATTGGGCATGGTTTTTGCAAAACTGCCCGGATTCTTGAACTTTGGTGGAGAAGGTATATGGGACACTATCAAAATTGGCTCATCTTCGTTGGTACTCAAAGTTAGATCTTTGTCGATCTCCTTTTGTTGGTCTCCAAGTCTTTCCTCTCTTTCAACATCTATATCATTTGGTACATTCGATTGTAAATTTGGTTCGGGCTCATCATCAGTCTCGTCATCCATGTCATAGAGCCAAGTGTATTGAGGACAGTTGTTGAACGCATGTGCTATCTGCCCCAATTGATTTTCCAGATTCTTGATCGACGCCCCTTGGCTTTGCAAATTCAGCTCTACTTGATTCATTTTCTTGTCTTGTTCTCGTTCCTTTTTTCAGAAGCTTTAATAAATTTTTCCAAGGCTTCCTCCCAATTTGAAAGTTCTTCCTGTTGTAGTGGAGGTGGACACAAGAAATCCGGTGGGTATGTTGGACTTGGAGCATAAAATTGATCTTGATTGTTACTCCATGAAAAATTCGGGTGATACCCCCAATCCTGATGCTAGTTGTTGGGATAGACATGACTGTTGGGGTAATCACCACTATACTGTACCGGCTCGAAACTAATGGAGCATTGATGACTCATAAGATTTCTAGCACAATAATCACAAGTAACCGCCACACTTTGACGACGTTGAGCTTCAAAAGCTTCAAACATCCTCGAAAGTGTCTCAATCTGTGCTGACAATGCAAAAAGTTTCTCGAGTCTGTCAATCTTCGCTCCCCTTAGTTGAGTCATGTTCGTGTATGGCCATTGAAACGCAAAGTCATCCATGGTACCTAAAAAGAGAGAAATATAGGAAGAGAATGAAAAATAAAAATAAAAATAAAAATGTTTAAATTAAGACTAATTTGATTGAAATTAATATTGGTAAAATAATTATTAAATTAAGTCCCCGGCAACGGCGCCAAAAACTTGTTGATTGATTTCGCAATCAATGAATACGTGCAAGTATACACGGTCAACAAGTAATAAAGTGAATTAGAGTATCAATCCCACGAGAAATTATTTAATAAAAATCACCAAGCACTAATTCTTAACCAAACTAATTTATTTAAACAATCTCAAATTGTGATTTTTCTAATTAAGAAAACTAAATTAACTAACTAAGATTTGAATGAATGAATTCAAATAAATAAACGTTAAGACTACATTATCCCCAATTATGAACTATAAACTAATTATTCAATTATCCCAATTATTATGCCTACTGAATTGTTAACAGG
Organism: Panax ginseng; assembly: GCA_020205605.1. Lineage (NCBI taxonomy): Eukaryota > Viridiplantae > Streptophyta > Magnoliopsida > Apiales > Araliaceae > Panax > Panax ginseng. The sequence continues at coordinate 34,934,903 of CM035127.1, read as the reverse complement.
AATTCTCAAGTGCCAAAAGTCCTTTTTTAAATGATCATTTACCTTCTATTTAATCCAGATTAATCTTGCTATATTCCTATGCAAAACAATTGAATTAAACTCCTTTCAATCCCAATTCTTTATGTGTTACATGCGGTGAACAGATATTTCCATTCAATTCACAAACCTAATTATTCACAAAGGCAAATAACTAAGTCACATGTTATCATGCCCAGTTCTAACCCTAGAATTCCTCTTTCAATTCCTTCTAGAGTAACAACGTAATTATTGATCAAATAATTAAGCAATAAGCACAAAACAAGATAAACAATTCACTTAGACATAAAATAATTGAAATAAATCGAATTACTAATTTATAAACATAAAAGGTTCAATTGAAATCTTAATAAAAGAGTTAGTTAATAATTAATGAATTGAAACCAAGAATCCACAACTGAATAGACATTACAAGATAAAAGTATGATAAGAGAAGAGAATAGAATCTGTTGTCAGCAAATCTGATGCTCCCCTCTTGCTCTTGCTCTTGATCTTCAGTGATCTCCAAGTTGCTTCAATCTCCAATGGCTAATTAAGAACTAGGGTTAATGTCTAATCTAATGGAGTGTTTTATCTAAGCTAAGCTATGTATTCCCCCTTTATTTTATGCCTTATATCATGTATTTATAGGTTACAAGTCCAATTTTTAGCTTAGAAACAAACCCAATCCAATTTTGAGTCAAAAAGGTGTCAAAATTCGCCCAAAAACGCATCCAAGCCTTCCGGTCTCTTCCCATTTCTAGCTAGCTGGACACGACAACTCAAACCACGCTCCCCGGTGCCTCGCTATTTGGGATAGGCCTAAAATGGGCGCCCCGACGCTGCCACTTTTTCTGACATTTTCTGCTCCGACGTCCTTTGGGAAAATAGCCAGAACGTCTTCGTCCGAACTTCGATTTCGATGATTCAAGATGTTCCGGAAATTGAAGAAGTAGATCTACAACTTTCATTCTTTATGTTTTTCGAAATAAGGCCCCGAGAAATACTCAAATTGGCTCTGAAGTGACTGCTGTGTAAATGGCAAGCCGAAAACGCGCATCTAGCCACCCCAAACGTCGATCCAAGTAACTTTTGTCCCAATTCCTGTAAAACAACATAAAACATGCATGAATAGACATAAACACTTAAAAACATCCAAAATATTAAGTTTAAACGCACTCAATTATGAGTATAAAACTCATTCATCACCCCCTCTAGCATTATTTAAGATAACTTGTATATCTAGAAATAATGGAGTGGGTGACCAACTATGTTGACAATTGTGACTTAGAAACACTGAAATCAGCCTCTAGAGATCAGTCATACATGCATTAGCTAATACTTATATATATATATATATATATATATATATATATATATATATATAGAGAGAGAGAGAAAAAGTTCATTATTAGCCTAAAATTTGCACAACACTCAAACTAACTCTCTCAAGCCCCCACTCTCAAATTTTTTGCTAGATCGGGTCCCCAAGACCAAATTTTACGAACAACCACATCAAACTCGAAGCCTAGAATCAAAATGATCATAAAGGTATAAAACCTAAAGCTACAATCATCCATCGATCACGTTGTTAGATGTTGAAATTTTGTGTTAAACATGTTAGATATAGTGTATAAAGATGATCTGGGTTGCTAGATGTTAGATCCATAACATCTAGAGGCTCGGATTTGGTGTTTTTAAAAATTTGGAATTTTTTTTGTGTTGTCTGACAACGAATGTCAGGCCTTATATCTCTGTGTTCTTTAATGAGTTTTGTGTTTTGAAAGTTTGTAGTTGTAGTCTGATATGATATCTTTGATCTGGTTTTGAAATCATGCTCGAATTAGATCAAGGTTGCAAGTTATTCTGGGTCAAACTTGGTTGACCGAGCATGACTGGGCAATTCTGGGTAACCCAGAAATTGCCCAGATTTATCTGACAAGCTTTTGTTGGCCTTGGATCTGTCGGTGTTTTGTGGTTTTGATGTTTTTGTTGTAATAGAATTGTAAAATGGTATATGGACTTCAGGTTAAAACGTTTCGATCCTTGAAAGCATCAACAGATTGAACGCTATGGATGGTCAAACCAGCTCAGATGATCACGGATTTGGTTTTCTGGAATTTTCAGAAAATCAAGAACATGATTTCCGACAGTGGTTGACCGGCTTGGATCTTGATTTTGTGATGTTATTATGTCAATATTATTTATCAGATCTGTTGTTTTGCATGTGGTCTACAACCTGGGACCCTTAAATCACTTAAACATCAACAGGATTTCAAGTTGTGTAATCCCAAATATGAACAGTCGAACTGTTCTTCATTTCTGGGCAAACCCAGAAATGAAGAACAGCTCTGACAATATTTTAATTAGCTTAGATCTTTCAGTTGATGCATGTTATGACTTTTGTTGTTGTTGGATCATATAGTGTTGCATTAGTACTGCAACCTCCAATCATTAGATTGCCCAGAAATGCATATTCGATCTGATCTGTGTGCTTGGTCAAACTCACTCCCTCGTTTTCTGACATTAGTTTTCTGGGTTTGGCCAAGAACGTGAAAAACACCTACAGCGACGGTTCTGTTGCTATACGTGGTCTTTAGCGACAGTTTTCTTATAAAATTAATTATTTTAATTAAATAAATAGAAAAATTAGTTTTTAATTATTAAAAATACAAATTAAATTATTAAAAATTATTTTAAAGTCTGCGTAAATTAGTTTTTAATTATTTTTAATATATTTTATAAATATTTAATATTTACGAAATATTAAAAGTATTTAATTATTATATCAAATAAATTATTTAAAAATGATTTTAATATTTGAAAATTCATTTAAAATTATATAATGATATAAGAAAATATTTTAAGTTATTTTTAATGACTTTTGATATTTTTGTGATAAATTTCATTAATAAATTAATATTAATGATAATTAAGTTATTTACAAAATGAATTAAATAAATTAATTAAAAATGATTTTATTATATTAAAAATCATTTTAAATAATAATAATGTATTTAAAAATATTTTAAGTTATAAAATATAACTTTCAATATTTAAAGGTTAATTTCATTAATTAATTATTAATAATGATATTAAAGTAATTTAATAATTATATTAAATAATTTAGTTTAAAAATGATTTTATTATTATAAAAGTCATTTTAAATGAAAATAAAGTGTTTAAAGACATTTTAAGTTATAAAATATAACTTTGAATATTTAAGGATAATTTCATTAATAATTTAATATTAATGATTATTAATTTATTATTAATAATATTAAATTTATTTAATAATTATATTAAATAAATAGTTTAAAATTATTTTATTAATTTAAAATTATTCAAAAAGAATATAAAAGAATTAAAAATATTTTAAGTTATACTTAATGACTTTTAATATTTTGATAAATAAAACATTAATATTTTAATATTAATGATAATTATTTAAAATGATTTTAAATATTTTAAAAATCATTTAAGGGTAATATAATCATTTAAGGGTAATATATATACTTTAAGAGTATTTTGAGTTATTATAAATAACTTTAACATTTTAGTAATAATTTCATTAATAATTTAATATTAATTAAATATTAATGATAGTTGAATTATTTAATAATTAAATCATTTAATAATGATTCCGGTATTGGAAAATTCATGATAAATTATAATAAATTTTTTAAAATTATATTAAGTCATTTAAAAATAATATGGCTGATACTAAGTTACAGGATATTGTCTTAGACTCATAATTACCCGATAAAGCCGTCGGTACACCGACATATTTCAGAAATTGATCTGAACTTAGATATTTTGAATGTATTAGTGATTGTTTGTGATTCAATAATTGTTGAACATGTGTGGTAATGTGATTAGGTTATGTGCTGACTGCGAAATGCAGTACTATGTGTTATAGTATATTGTTCTAATCGAACGAATGATCTGATTAATGATAGGTCGTGATATAAAAGCTAAAACTAAGTTGCGAATTGTAAGCAGCGCATCAGGCAAGTATCCTACCTTTGCATTTCCTTTATGCAATGGACATGAATAAGAATGTTTCAGAATTATATTATTATTGTACAGATTATTAACCCTATATTATATACGCTCATTGATTATCAACATGTTAGTATATGGTAATTCAGATATATATTATGTTCGTTAATTTCTATAAATGGTTATACAAGTGTCCCCACTTGGATAATTATTGTATTTAATCACATGTTGATACACCTTTGTTAATTACTTCATATATATATATATATATATATGTTGAATTATAGATTATTGTTGAACAAGATAAAACTTTACTATTATCCAACTAAATTACTTTGGTTGGTAACCCAGACTAGTATGAACATCCCTTACACGGGAAAACTTTTTATGCACCCAAGGTGGACAGAGTGAACGATACCCTCGTTCTTGCATGTAGTGTTGATCAATACAGGGTACAACGAGCTAATCACCCCCGTACCCGTAAGTTATGACGATTTACAGATGAAGTTCTGATTAACCTTTTCAAAAATGAAAACAATGTTCATAGTATGTCACATTAACCCTATTTATAGTCAATACGTAGTTTCAAAAATTTGATAGAGAGTTGTTATGTTATTATTATCAGATAAGATTACTTCACAACTATTGACTTGTTGTAGAAGGGTAGTACAAAGAAAACATTTAAATTCTTTCAGCTTATATATATAATTGCTATTACTTGTTGGGCACTCAAATGCTCATCCTTGCTTAATTTAAATATTTTCAGCTAAGTGTGAACAACCTGAAGGCTCTGTTAAGAACAAGGGAAAGGGAAAGGGAAAGGGAAAGGGAAAGGGAAAGGTTGCTGAATGAATGAAAAGTTATCTGATGTAATAGTTGATATAATTAAGACAATGATATATATTATCTATCATTCATTGTAATGAATGATTAAAGGTCTCGTACTTGGGGATTAGACTCTAATGATATATAAATTAAGTTAATCTTTATATTATTGTTATTATTGTATTATTCCGCTCATAGAAATGGTATTGTGAAGCACCGAGTTGGGGTTTCAAGTACCCGAATTTTGGGGGCTTTGCAGGTTAGTATCAGAGCTTAGGGTTAGAAACCTTAGGTGGGTTAGACATTAGGCTATAACCTTAGAACAGAGGGAAACGTTGAAAATATAAATAACTCATAGAGTTTAAAAAGAGATGAATTGAATAAATTCATCGTCAAACAAAATAAAAGATAACTTATATAAAATTATTATTTGTTGTGTGTATATACTATATGCTAATCAAGATAATTTATGTGTGTAGATGTCTGGTGGAAAAGGCTTGTTATATGCATATAGCATGAAAAAGGATCAAATCCATTCACCCGAGCAAATATCGAAGCCAATAACTGAAATAAAGGATCACGATAAAAACAACTCAGACGAGGTGGTTATTGTAGAAAACGTAGTACCAGATCCGAAGATGGTGGAACTGAAAGATAGTGATTCGGACACTAAAGTTGAAGCTGATCAGGCATCAACGGAGGTACGAGATCTGAGGAACAAGGTTTCTTCTTTGGAAAGGCTGTGGGAAAATGAAAAGCTGTTAAATAGTCAATTGTGTCAGGCGTTAATAGAAACACTGGAAGAACAAGATAAGCTTAAAATCCAAATTGATCAAATGGGAGCCACAAGCAACACATCGTGTGCAACTCCGAGCAAAAAGGGGAAAAGAAAGATAGAAGACCATGACTTAGGAAAATTCGATAAAAAGAAAGGGAAAAGAATATGTTATCTTTGCGGTTATGAAGGACATACCACTCTGTATTGTCCCGACTATAAACCAGGAGCATGTTTTATCTGTGGGATAGAAGGTCATCAGGCGAAACGTTGTCCAAGGAAAAAGGCGTAGTAAATAGGTAGTATAGGTTCTGTTGTGTAGGTCTGTTTAATGTAATATATAGGATAAGTATGTCTATGTAAGGTTATGATCCCAACTTTTGTAATGATCAAGTTTGTAAATCCCGACTTTTGTAGTCACAAAGGGATAGCTGATGTTTAAAGCATTATGTGATATGCTATGTAAAATATTCGCTAAATGAATATGAATCTATGTTTGAGTAATGAAACAAGTTTAAAATACTCATCTTATATAATAAGGTTTAGAATATAAGTTAAATTTATGATTTTATTTAATCAGATCATGCCGCCAAGACGTCGAACTCGCAATCAAAGGGCAGAAGAATCTGTCAACAACGCTGAGGGACAAAAACAAGCAGACTCGATGCAGAACTTCGTGAATATGGTAGTTCAGGCTATGCAACAGGGAATACCAGCCGCAGGGAACCCGCCCGACAATCGCTTGGCAAACTTTAAAGATTTCAAGGCTGTAGGACCGCCGTAATTCAAAGGTACAACTGACCTTGTTGAAGCCCAAACTTGGGTTAAAGAGATTGAAAAAGCATTCGTGATAGCTAGGGTAGCTGAAGGGCAGAAGACTGCTTTTTCCACTTACATGATGAAGGGGGAGGCAAACTTTTAGTGGGAAGCGAATCATGCGAGGGCAGGAGAAGGTGTAGTTACATGGGATAGGTTCAAAACACTATTTTTCGAAAACTAATTTTCATCTAGTATGCAGGCTAGGATGAAGGTTAAATTTTTAGAGTTGAAGCAGGAGAATATGATTGTTGCGGAGTATGCCGCAAAGTTCAATGAATTAGCTAGGTTTGCTCCGCATCAAGTTAATACGGAGGCTAGGAAAGCTAGAAGGTTTGAGTTGGGATTAAAACCCTGGCTCTATAACAAGGTGGCGGTGTTGCAGATTCCTATATTTGCAGCACTCATGGAGAAAGCAATTATTACTGAGGAGGGGAGTTAGGCCATGAGCCTTTACAACAAGGAGAGGAAGAACAAAGGTAAGGTCGAAGGACCTGGGAAGATGAGAATTAATAGTGGGAGCAGGAGTAGAGATGGAAAGAGAAAGGGGAGCAATTTTAGAAGTGTGCAGGTGAAACAAGAAGGTGTGAAGAAGCAGATGGTGCCGTGTAAGACTTGTGGAAAGAACCACTCTGGGGAATGTCTGAAAGGAAAATTCGTTTGCTATAAGTGTGGGCAGGAGGGCCATATCTCTCCCAACTACCCCAATCCTAGGATAAACAGTGGGTGTTTTCTGTGCGGATCGACTAAGCACAAGGTGAAGGATTGTCCGAAGAGGAGGGCGGAGGCAAGAAGTGTGAACACGGGCACTGGCAGCGGGACTTTGGCAATCACGGGACCTACGTCATCAAGCAAGCTAGCTAACAAAATTAACAGCAAGGGTCTACAACATAACTGTCCAGGATACGATGGCAGCTGGCAATGAAACTATTATTTGTATAACTTTTATTTTCTCATGCATTATTTTTCTATATATAGTAAATTGTTTTATAAAGAAATTTTGAAGGAAGAATTTGAGTTCTTTTATAAACCAAATTTTCATTTAATCAGATAGACAAGCTTTATGTGAATAGTTAAAGAATTGTTCGATCAAATTATGATCGAGATCTACTTGCAATGATTGTGTATGCTATGTACCCCAGTATGTATAAGCTTTAAAACGGTGATTTCGGGGACGAAATCTTTATAATTGAGGGTGAATGTAACAACCCGATATTTTCTATATAAATAAATCAGAAACTTTGAGTATAACATTTTTTTTATTATTTTAAAGATGAGAATTTGTACAAGATAATGTGTATATGTATTTATGTGATAAATAAAAATATATTTATTACATGAATATTTACAAATAAATTTATTTTAGAATTATTGATTATTATAAAGTATATTCTTATAATAATTAATTTTATAGTACAAATATTTTTATTAATTATTTTCCATGAAAATATAATTATATATTATTTAAATAATATATGAAATGATTTTTAAAATTATTATAATAACTATTTATTTTATTATATGAATTTATGTTAGATTAATTAAGTTAATTATTTTAACTTAATTATTAATGTTATATATGAAGAATAAATCAGATATGGAATCCAAACCCTAATTTTGGATTTTTATCAATGAATGAGAATAATAATACAATATTAATTATATTTTGATTTTTCAGTGCTATAAATATGTACTGTATGTACGTATTGATAATGGTTGGTCAATTATGGTGTAAAATGTCAAAACCTTAGCATTAATTTGTTTAACCCTATTTTTAAATTCAAACGGGAAATTCAAGACTCTTATATAACTGTATTATATGGTTTATGTTGTGTATTAATTGATTAATTAGGGAAACCCTAATTAAAATCTAGAAACCCTAATTAATCTTTAGAAAACCCTAATTATAAAACCCTAATATCTAGAACCCTAATTTGAAACCTAAACTGAAGTTTTGCTTAGTCAAAAATTGTGTTAATATGATTAATATCATGTATGATAGATATAATTGCTAATTAGGGAAAACCTAATTAGTAATTTAAAACCCGCCAAATGATTAGAAGCCTAATTTAATAATTAGAAACCCTAATTAGTAATTTTAAAACCTAATTACTAATTGTAAACCCTAATTTTTTAATTAGTAAGGTTAATTATAATTAGTGATATTAAACACTAATGTTCCTGTATAAAGTAATTAGAAAATTAATTTAATTAAGGAAACCCTAATTTCAAAATTTTAGAAACTAAAATTTTATTTTTTTATTTTGTACAAACCCTAATTGCTAGATATTACAAATAATTTGTGCTAAACCTTAGGGTTAAACCCTAAGGATTTGCAAGATTACAAGAATGCCATTAAAATTCCATGTAAAATGACCAAAATGCCCCTCTAACATTATTTAAGATAACTTGTATATCTAGCAATAATGGAGTGGGTGATCAACTATGTTGACAATTGTGACTTAGAAACACTGAAATCAGCCTCTAGAGATCATCCATACATGTATCTAATACTTATATATATATATATATATATATATATATATATATATAGATTGGAGAGAGAAAAAGTTCATTGTTAGCCTAAATTTTGCACAACACTCAAACTAACTCTCTCAAGCCCCACACCTCCAAACTTTTTTGCTAGATCAGTCCCCAAGACCAGCCCCACGAACAACCACATCAAACTCAGAAGCCTAGAATCAAAATTGATCATAAAGGTATAAAACCCTAAGCTACAATCTGTCCATCGATCTGTTGTTAGATGTTGAAATTTTTGTGTTAAACATGTTAGATATAGTGTATAAAGATGATCTGGGTTGCTAGATGTTAGATCCATAACATCTAGAGGCTCGAATTTGGTGTTTTTAAAAATCTGGATTTTTTTTTGTGTTGTCTGACAACGAACGTCAAGCCTTATATCTTTGTGTTCTTTAATGAGTTTTGTGTTTTGAAAGTTTGTAGTTGTAGTCTGATATGATATCTTTGATCTAGTTTTGAAATCATGCTCGAATCAGATCAAGGTTGCAAGTTATTCTGGGTCAAACTTGGTTGACCGAGCATGACTGGGCAATTCTGGGTAACCCAGAAATTGCCTAGATTGTGTCTAACAAGCTTTTGTTGGCCTTGGATCTGTCGGTATTTTTTGGTTATGATGTTTTTGTTGTAATAGAATTGTAAAATGGTATATGGACTTCAGGTTAAAATGTTTTGATCCTTGAAAGCATCAACAGATTGAACGCTATTGATGGTCAAACCAGCTCAGATGATCACGAATTTGGTTTTCTGGAATTTCCCGAAAATCAAGAACATGATTTCTGACAGTGGTTGACCGACTTGGATCTTGATTTTGTGATGTTATTTTATCAATATTATGTATCAGATCTATTGTTTTGCGTGTGGTCTACAACCTGGGACCCTTAAATCACTTAAACATCAACATGATTTCAAGTTGTTTAAGCCCAAATATGAACGATGATTTGTTCTTCATTTCAGGCAAACCGAAATGAAGAAAACGACTCAATGATGTTTTAATTGCTTAGATCTTTCAGTTGATGCATGTTATGTCTTTTGTTGTTGTTGGATCTTATAGTGTTGCATTAGTACTACAACCTCCAATCATTAGATTGCCCAGAAACGCATCGATCTGATCAGTGTGCTTGGTCAAACTCACCCCCTCGTTTTCAGACATTAGTTTTCTGGGTTTGGCCAAGAACACGAAGAACACCTACAGCGACGGTTCTGTCGCTATAGGTGGTCTTTAGCGACAGTTTACTTATAAAATTAATTATTTTAATTAAATAAATAGAAAAATTAGTTTTTAATTATTAAAAATACAAATTAAATTATTAAAAATTATTTTAAGGTTTGAAAATTAGTTTTTAATTATTTTTAATATATTTCATAAATATTTAATATTTTTGACATATTAAAAGTATTTAATTTATTTAATTATTATATTAAATAAATTATTTAAAAATGATTTTAATATTTGAAAAATCATTTAAAATTATATAATGATATAAGAAAATATTTTAAATTATTTTTAATGACTTTTAATATTTTGTGATAAATTTTATTAATAAATTAATATTAATGATAATTACGTTATTAACTAAATGAAATAAATAAATTAATTGAAATGATTTTATTATATTAAAAATCATTTTAAATAATAATAAGGTATTTAAAATATTTTAAGTTATAAAATATAACTTTCAATATTTAAAGGTAAATTTCATTAATTAATTATTAATAATGATATTAAAGTTATTTAATAATTATATTAAATAATTTAGTTTAAAAATGATTTTATTATTATAAAAACATTTTAAATGAAAATAAAGTGTTTAAAGACATTTTAAGTTATAAAATATAACTTTGAATATTTAAGGATAATTTCATTAATAATTTAATATTAATGATTATTAATTTATTATTAATAATATTAAATTTATTTAATACTTATATTAAATAAATAGTTTAAAAATGGTTTTATTAATTTAAAATCATTCAAAAAGAATATAAAAGAATTAAAAATATTTTAAGTTATACTTAATGACTTTTAATATTTTGATAAATAAAACATTAATATTTTAATATTAATGATAATTATTTAAAATGATTTTAAATGTTTTAAAAATCATTTAAGGGTAATATAAATACTTTAAGAGTATTTTGACTTATTATAAATAACTTTAACATTTTGGAAATAATTTCATTAATAATTTAATATTAATTAAATATTAATGATAATTGAATTATTTAATAATTAAATCATTTAATAATGATTCCGGTATTTGAAAATTCTTGATAAATTATAATAAATGTTTTAAAATTATATTAAGTCATTTAAAAATAATATGATTGATACTAAGTTACAGGATAGAGTCTTAGACTCGATAATTACCCGATAAAGACCGACGTACACCGACATGTTTCATAAATTGATCTGGATTTAGATATTTTGAATGTATTAGTGATTGTTTGTGATTCAATGATTGTTGAACATGTGTGATAATATAATTAGGTTATGTGCTGACTGCGAAATGCAGTACTATGTGTTATAGTATATTGTTCTAATCGAACGAATGATCTGATTAATGATAGGTCGTGATATAAAAGATAAAATTAAGTTGCGAATTGTAAGCAGCGCATCAGGCAAGTATCCTACCTTTGCATTTCCTTTATGCAATGGACATGAGTAAGAATGTTTCAGAATTATATTATTACTGTATAGATTATTAACCCTATATTATATACGCTCATTGATTATCAACATGTTAGTATATGGTAATTCATATATATATTTTGTTCGTTAATTTCTAGAAATGGTTATACAAGTGTCCCCACTTGGATAATTATTGTATTTAATCACATGTTGATACACCTTTGTTAATTACATGTATATATATTTGTTGAATAATAGATTATTGTTGAACAAGATAAAACTTTACTATTATCCAACTGTTGGTTGGTAAACCAGACTAGTATGAACATCCCTTACACGGGAAAACATTTTATGCACCCAAGGAGGACAAAGTGAACGATACCCTCGTTCTTGCATGTAGTGTTGATCAATACAGGGTACACCGGGCTGATCACCCCCGTGCCCGTAAGTTATAACGGTTTACAGATGAAGTTCTGTTTAACCTTTTTGAAAATGAAAACAATGTTCATAGTATGTCACATTAACCCTATTTATAGTCAATACGTAGTTTCAAAATTTTGATAGAGAGTTGTTATGTTAATATTATCGGATAAGATTACTTCACAACTATTGACTTATTATAGAAGGGTAGTACAAAGAAAACATTTAAATCCTTTCAGCTTATATATATAATTGTTATTACTTGTTGGGCACTCAAATGCTCATCCTTGCTTAATTTAAATGTTTTTAGGTAAGTGTGAACAACCTGAAGGCTCTGCTAAGAACAAGGGAAAGGGAAAGGTTGCTGAATGAATGAAAAGTTATCTGATGTAATAGTTGATATAATTAAGACAATGATATATATTATCTATCATGTATTGTAATGAATGATTAAAGGTCTCGTACTTGGGGATTAGACTCTGATGATATATAAATTAAGTTAATCTTTATATTATTGTTATTATTATTAGTATTATTCTGCTCATAGAAATGGCATCGTGAAGCACCGAGTTTAGGTTTCAAGTACCCGAATTTTGGGGGTTTTACAAAACTGCTCTAGCCCCAGAACCTTCCATGTTTACAGCTCCATCAAAATACATCTTCCATATTTGGCGTGCATCGTACTGATGGTGTTGCTGAATTGCCATTACCCCTTCATCGGGGAAGTATGTTTCCAAGGGTTTGAAGTCCCCTGAAGGTGCGGCGGCCAGTTGATCCGCAATTCCTTGACCTTTAATGGACTTCTGCGTCATGTAAACGATGTCAAATTATTGTATAATCAACTGCCATCTGGACAGTCAGCAAATCAGCATGGGTTTACTAAACACGTACTTGAGAGGATCCACGCGGGATATGAGATGGGTTTTGTGACCATGGAGGTAATGTTGTAACCTCATGGAAGCCCATGCTAAAGCACAACAAGTCTTCTCAATCAGAGTGTACTTGGGTTCACTGCTGCTGAATCTTTTGCTGAAGTAGTAGATAGCTCGCTCTTGGCCTCTATTGTCTTTCTGTCCCAGCATGCAGCCCAAGGCATTGTCACTTATGAATAGGTACATGAACATGGGAATATCATCCCTGGGTGGTACCAAAATATGAGCTTTGACTAGCTATTTTTTGATTGTAAGGAAGGCCTTCTGTCACTCATCATTCCATTTCATGGAGGAGTTCTTCCTTAACAAGTTGAAGATATGCTCACAGGTTGCTGTAAGTTGATAAATGGACATGCTAATGAAGTTGATTCTTCCCAAAAATCCCTGTATTTCCTTCTCTGTCTGAGGAATGGGCATTTTCGTAATGGCTTGTATTTTGGTGGGATCCAACTCAATCCCCTTATGGCTGACTAGGAATCCTAGCAACTTGCCTAATTTAATGCCAAAGGCGCACTTGGCTGGATTCAACTTCAAGTTGTATTTACGTAACATGTTGAAGAGCTTTCTGAGATGGTTTAGGTGGTCTTCCTCCTTCTGGGATTTGACGATGATGTCATCCACATAGATTTCTATCTTCTTGTGCATTAAATCATGGAAAAGAGCCATCATGGCTCGCTGGTAGGTAGCTCCGGTATTAGTGAGGTCGAACGACAATCGTCTATAGGAAAAGGTTCCCTAAGGCGTGATGAAGGAAGTTTTCTCATGATCTTCTTCAGCAACCATGATTTGATAGTACCTCGCAAAGCAATCAGTAAAGGAGTACATGTCGTATCGAGCAGTATTATCAATGAGAATGTGGATAAATGGCACGGGAAAACTATCTTTAAGGCAAGCTTTATTCAGATCTCGATAATCCACGCAAACTCGCACCTTTCCTCCTGGTTTAGGCACGGGGACTATGTTTGATAGCCACTCAGGTTATGTGGACACTATGATGATGTGTGCTTAAAATTGTTTCATAAACCTTCCGCCACTAAGCCCCAATTTAAATTTGATAACCCTTATATCATAAACCTGGTTCCCATAAAGATATACTTAGTCTCTTACTTGTTTCAACCGATGAATGTATGCTATGTAATATAATGTTGGCAAAATTTTAAATTCTGGTCGTTGATTTTCTTCTGGACCTTTTTATTTTTATAGATATGTGGCGACATCCATGGTCAGTTTTATGACATGAAAGAGCTTTTCAAAGTGGGTGGTGATTGCCCAAAAACCAATTACTTGTTTCTTGGAGATTTTGTTGACAGAGGATTTTATTCAGTTGAGACCTTTCTACTTCTACTTGCCCTAAAGGTAATATTCATATTTATTTATAGACACGCACACACAAAAAACATATTTTTTTGTTTTTCCAATATTTGTTATTGGAATATATGCCTTTCTTCACTTCCAGAGTGGATAATTGAATTGAATGTAAAACATAAGATGTTGTAGTGCTGCGAATGTTTCTTTTTAAATAATTGACAAAACTTTAAAAAATGAGGCAGAGTATGTAAGAAACTTCGTAGTTTTTTTAGCCCGAGTTAAAAGTAAACCTACGAGGTTGTTCCATATCAAGATATCGAAGACTTCTCACCCAACATCTATCTCGATGTCATAATGTTTATTTTCAATAAACAAAGCTGAGTTGGAAGATGCCAAAAGCAAGGGAAGTAACCCACGCACGAGATGTTGTTCTATTGTTATTGATGAATATATTTGCTTGGTTTCAAGTTGGATCTTTGCTGTTAAAGTGCGATCTGTGTCACTATAGGTTCATTTCCTTCTATTAATTTTTTTAATGTCGGGTTCATGTTTAAGAGGTCTTTATCCTGAAGCATGCATCTCATGCGCAAAACTTTTAATGGTATCTTAAAGGCCACCCTCTTGTCCCAACATTAACAATTGGATTGTATTAGATTAAAAAAAATTCTCTGTTTTGTAGATCCCGAGGTTTTCTACTATTCCCTTAAAAGCATGCTTCATCCCATGACTCCACTTTATTTGATCAGAGGCACAAACTCTAAAGCCACGATGCATTAGGGCTTTTAAAAGAATATTCATTATATGTGATCATGAGCGAGGATGGGGCCCTTTACGATGCGGAATTAAATGATTTTTAGGTTTTGTTTCTTGTTTTCATGTGCTTTATGCTCACAACTTGTTATTCTAAACTCTATATTGTTATTATGCTTCCCGACAAACTTCTAATTTTACAAGTTTTTGTCTAAGTTGTGATCTAGATTACGTAATAATTTTGTAAGGATTGTAAAAAAAGTTAAGTGTTTCAATGCTCCATTACAACCTTTCGAAATAATTAGGTGTTAAGAGGCGGTCTGCAAGAAGAACTACCAAAAGGTGTCAACGATCGTGGTCTTACTTTTATGAGATTCCTCTTTCTCCATGCACTATTCATAGAAAAGGGTCGTTTGGAGACAACATGGACTGTCCTAAGGAAATTTGGCTACAATAATGACATTAGACTTGATGAGGATCAACTTTGACCTCCTATTAAAAGAACCCCTGATCAGGTAATTCCTATTGATTTTTATAGACTGCTACAAAAAGTCTGAAATATTTATAATGTTCAATCCCCCTATTCCTTGTGTTTCAGTGATTCTTCACTTAGTTCTAGTGTTTTACAATGTTTCATGATTTGTGCCAATAATATGCGGTGTCTTTTCTATTGAACACAGAGTTGAGAGTTTACTTCTTGGTTTCATTTGAGTTGGCAAATGTTGTAGAATGTCAATAATCTCCACCATACCACTGTCACAACCATTATAGCAGTCAGAGTCTCTCTAATGACGGTGAATTTCTTCTGGGCTGCAGAAGAAAACTGGGGGAACCCATGTCCATATATTATTGATACTCAGTGTTGTCTTATTGTAAGTAAATTGTTGACGATCACTGATCTCTCGTAACAAGTAAATAGATATAATGTGATTTTGTTGATAATCAACGTTTTGTCTCGTTATAAGTATGTTGATAATTACTATATTGTTGATAATCACCATTAAAGCATCATAGTCGAGTAGTTGAAAGCTAGAGCTTCAACTGGAGAATTTAAGGCATGCTTGTGACCAGAATTGAATGATATTTGAGATATCTAATTTGAATCTCAAATTACCTAATAATTCCATAGGTGGTATGAAAGTGAAAGCCGACAGGGATGAGTCCTCACCATATGCAGCCATGCGTGTAGCACAGGATGTTTCACAAAGATGCAAGGTAGCTGTTATTTCCAATTTAGTTCAAATAACTTCCATGTCCAGGACCTTAATTTACGAAAATGGAATTAATTTGCCTTTATTATGTTGCCATAAATAATTGGGTGAAATGTGTTCTTACTTCTTGTTGATGGAACTTGGCATCACCGCTTCTTCATATTAAGCTCCGTGCAACGGTGGGAACAAGAAAAAGACTCCCAGCTCTGGTGCTCAATCTGCACTTTGTTCTCTTGCTCGTTCAGGAATGAAAATTGGTATCATCACATTAGTCAAGCTTGCTCTTCTTCTTTTTTGATAAGTAGAACATTAGCCAAGCTCGAGATAGACTTTTGATATTTAGTCTAAACACGGTTGTAGGGAAGTCGAGAAGAGAACATAGTAAGTAAGAGAGAGTAACATGATAGTATGGTGTCGGTTTACGATAGTGCGGATGTTAGCTAAATAAATGGAGTCCTCGCTCTTTGTTTTTCCCTTCATTTATTCATAATGTATATATTTATAAAGTAGATATTGTCCAATGATTGCAAATTTAAAATATTGTGTCATCTTCTTTCAAATCGCCATGTTGGCATTTACATGTCATGTGTGCAGTTCGAGTTAATGTCGCCTAGGCTTTGACTATGACAAATGACTCACCTTACAATTTATATACTCTTTTATATCATATCCGTGGGGAGGTAAAGACTAGTAGCACTTCATCATAGATTAAATACTGATATACACTTTGCTTTTAGGTTACCGAGTGCCATCCGCAATGAGATCCTCTCACCAAAGAATCTCGTGGCTTTGCTTTTGTTACTATGGAAACAAATGAGGATGCGTAACATTGCATTAAGTATCTAAATCGTTATGTGCTGGAAGGCTAACTAATTACTGTGAAAAAGGTATTATTTTACTGTCATAATGTGTTAATGAATTTGCACTAAATGTGCAGGATTAGGGCCTGAGTGTGTGATTAGATCAGTTGGTTACTACTTGTGTCCTCAAAAGGATGTCTAAGAGTATAATGGGCTGACAAATTTAAGGTTGGGCAAATTAGAGGAGAGAGAATAAAAACTGTTCCAATAATATTTGGACCCACACAAATAGTGTAATTATCTTGAGAGTGGAATGTTCTTACGGGGATATGTGTACTTTGGGTTAAATTATTATGCATGTCATATTTCACATTTAGTTTGTGTACTTTAGACTTCTTTTTTAGGACAACATCTTGGTGTATTTCTGGACATGCTTTTGAGGATGGAGTATCACGTCAGATGACCTTGTAATAAAGATGGTCCATGTAATCTGTAGAAAATAAGAACCTGATTTTGGGATAATGATTTCTTGATTCATTCTTCTCAATTACATTGGCTTATATACACAAGTATCCTAATTTACAGTGTACATTAGTACCACGTAGAAACTTTATTGTCTTTTTCTACTTATGAGCAATACGGTGTACATTAGTACCACATAGCAACTCTATTGTCTTTGTGTATTGATTTTGGCACTAAGTGTCTCTGGTGACCTATTTGCTTCATTTTCCTGACTTTACTATTATTTTTAAATATGTGCAGGAAGACTACTTCTACGACCTGCCTTACTATACTGGGTATCAAATTTTTGTGATACGTTTACGGAAGACAAGGGATGAAATTATGAAGTGTACTCTTTCTATATATGTAGATATATACTTTGATTGATGAATAGTGGTAGCTTTAGATGGTTAATTGTAAAGATAATGAATGATTATGTAGTTGATGATTTTATTAAGTTAATAATATTTTAGTTTTTTGTATTTTTGCCATTATTTGCTATGGGGACATTGAGCCAACCAGGTACACAAAAAGAATGTCAAATTTTGATTGGGCAACAATATAATTCGTTACCATAGCATTGAACAAGTTTTAATATAGCAACAATGTTTTATACATTTAGCAAAAAAATTTTGTTGCTAATGTCATTAAAAATATAATATTTGGCAACAAAAAATTAACCTAATAACAACGGAGAGGATATTGTTGTTAATACTAACATAAAAGGCAACATTTTTTATCGTTGCAAAATATATCAACTTTCGTTGCACATATAAAGAAATGACAACATATAATGTCGTTGCTAATCGACGACTTTCGTTGCTATCAAAAATAACCAAAGAACAAACATTTTCGTTCACGATTGAAAGATAATGTCGTTGCCAAATAATATAATCAGCAACAAAAATTGTTGCTAAAAAGTTTACATTCCGCAACGAAAGCAAGTTTAGGCAACAATTTTCATAATATACTGCAACGAAAAATGTCATTGCAAAATGGTGTTCAATTACAATGAAAATGCATGGTCGTTGCAAAAAAAAAGAGAGTTCATTTTGTTGCCAATTAGCAGGCTTTGCAACGAAATGGGGTTTTTAGTAACGAAATTTTAATTATTCTGTAACAATACATTTTGTTGCTAAAGGATCGATGTCTCTGTACGAAAGCCAAATTTCGTTGCAAAATATAGTACTTTTGTCAACGAAAAAAAACGTTCGTTGCGAAATAATTAGCAACGCTCATTGCGCAACGAAAGACGCAACGATAGCAAAATCGTTGCCAAAACCCTTTTGCAACGAAATTTAGCACCTTTAGCAACGAAAAATGGTTGTGATAAACCCATAGTTTTAAGAAATGCTTTTAGAATAATGATGATGATAATTCTAATGAGATCTAAATTCTTAGAAAGCTTAAAACTAAAATAGTTTCCAATAGTTTGATTACTAAATTGGGGATTAGTGAATCCAGATAGATTGGTACATACGTTGCTTGCTCATTGGATGGGGATGATTGATCTCATGATCATTTGTGTGGAGTCACTAAAGCAAGTGTGTAGGTGCTTATTGGAGAATAAGTACACTGAACGTGGCTCGTTAAGGAATACCTAATGGAGTTTTACTTGCCCGTCAATAGGAATTCTTGTAGTGATAGTAGTAAAAGTGATCCTTGGACTTGAGATCATCATAGTATCTTGTGTATGATGAATTATACTTTGACTTATTCCTTAAGACCCTTAAGGGATATCAAAGGGTATGCTTGGGTATAATAGGTTGTACATGGAGATAATGTATGTTCAATAAAGAATCTGTCGCTTCTAGTAAAAGAAAAGAAATGTCATATGTGATTCGATAAATGACAACTCAGTAGTCCTTGGCCAAGGCAGAATGAAATTAGAAAGGAGTTTCTAATTTGCATTATTTGGAGTCATGATTTAAGAGTCAAAATACATATAATTAAATAAAATAAGACTTGTGATAATTCCATGTCTTATATTTAATTGGGACATTGTATGGTGGAAGGATTAAATTGTACGGTAACTATTTACTCAAAGGTTCTTTTATGATTAATGTTGAAATCTATATTATCTGGAAAGTCATTAATCGCTAGGAAAGCTTAGCCCTATTGTAGAATAAATATTATTTATTTAAATAAATTAATAGTTTAATTTATTTATTTAAATAAGATTAGAATTGTTCTAATTGATTTATTTACAACCGGTTTAATATGGAGAACCTAAAGGGTCACACCATAAAAGGAAGAATAATTATTTAAGAAGTTAATGACATAATCGTATAATATGTTAAGTGTATTTAATTTAATCTATGGTGATAGGGTAAGTTAAATAGCTTAATATTTAATATTTAATAGTTTGGAAATATTAAATATAAATTAATAAGAGGAGTCTTATTAATATTATTACAATTATTATTATTTTAATTTCTAGAGGAGTTTGAGAATTAATTTAATATAAGTACTCTCATTTATTTCTAATAAGATTAGGAGACAAATTAATTAAAAGAGTTTAATTAATTATCCCTAATAAGATTAGGGAGCCTAATTAATTAAAGGAGTTTAATTAATTAAATAATACCCTATTTTAATAATATTAAAAGGATTAACTAATATCTTTATAAAGGAGGTCTTATATCAGATATCTAGTGATGTGATTTCAATTGTTTGAGAGTACGCACTTTTTCTATAGAGATAGAAAACTAAGATTTTGCCAAACACCTATCTTATTGAATATTTCTTCTTCCTTGGTGGATCACCTTTAGAGGCCAAACACTTAGGGTGACTAACGTTGATCAAAGGAAGGAATCAAACTCTGTGGATTCAAGTTAAATGCGAAAATGATTTAGAGGTGAACTAGTACCTGAGGAAGCTCGAATCTTCAAGGGTATAATTCTTGTTCTTCATCTTTTCATTTAATTAATAATTGTGCGTAAAGGATGATCCGGGTATATGGTTTGTAAAATTTTAAAACTCTATTTTACCATGCTTTAGTTATTTTGTGCAATTTGATTGTGTCCATGAATCTTACAAACCTAACAGTGGTTTCAAAGCCAAACCTTTATGCGAATTATTAATTGTTCATATTTGATATGTATGTTGATATGTGTTTAGAAAAAATTTTTGGGGCATAATTATTATCATAGAATAGAGTTTTTAGAGAAAAACTGCACAATTCGTGAACTAAAAATAAATAAATTCTTGAGATTAGCGCCACTCTCCAGAAACAAATATATATTAGATTTTGATTTTGATTAAGATAAAAGGTTTATTTTAATTAAAATTAAATTAAATGTTTTTTCAGTAATTCTAAATTAAAAATAAAGTAGTTTATTTTGATTTGGAATTGGATTAAAATAAAGTTGTTTATTTTAATTAGAATTGGACTCCACGTTTGTTTGAATAAAAGAGTTTATTCAAAAAATTTATAATAACTTGGAATTGGATTCCACGTTTGTTTGAATAAAAGAGTTTATTCAAAAGTTTTATAATAGCTTGGAATTGGATTCCACATTTGTTTGAATAAAAGAGTGTATTCAAAAGTTTTATAATAACTTGGAATTGAATTCCACGTTTGTTTGAATAAAAGAGTTTATTCAAAAGTTTTACAATAACTTGGAATTGGATTCCACGTTTGTTTAAATAAAATAGTTTATTCACATATGCAATAGGATTCCATATTTCCTAGAATAAAGAAGTTTATTCACATATGAAATAGGATTACGTGTTTCCTAAAATTAAATGTGTTTAATTTAATAAGGAATATGATTCATCATATTTTATTTTTCAACAATTTTAAGTTAAAATAAAGGAGTTTATTTTGTACTTGAAATTGGATTATGTGTTAATTAAAATAAAAGAGTTTATTTTGATCGGGAATTTGATTAAAAATAAAGGAGTTTATTTTTATTCAAAATTAGAAAAAATAAAATAAATAAATTTATTATGATTTTGATTTAAAAAAATAAAGGAGTTTATTTTGCTTCAAAATTGAATTTTATGCAAATTAAAATTGCCTATTAAATTGATATGAATATATATATTGAATGTTTATTTTTCATGTGATGAATGTTATTTATTGATGCATATGATGATGTGTATGATAATAAATGTGATTGATTATGGACTATTGATCAATGTGATTGGATTTTATTTTAGTTGGATGCATGAATGTATGTGTTTTATTAAATGGGGTATGTGTACCTCGTCTTCTCTAATTTTTTCTTAATGTAAATTCTATCTCCCTCCTATGTAGTACTTCCCCTCGACTGTTGATCAAGGTTTCCATTTAAATTAAATAGTTTCATAATAGGAATAGTTAGAATTAATTTTGAAGAATTGGAGACCAATGAGCAAGGAGCGCTTGAAGACCCGTTTGTAATGGAGCCCGGGATTTAAATGTAATAGTTATATTTAAATTAAATTTTTGCACCCTAGGTTTGACCTTTTGGTTCACTTGGTGGCTCTATTGAACCAAACTAGAATAAAGTCCATAATCAATTTGGGTAGAATATAGTATTCTATATGTGTATGCTTATACTATATATATATATATATATATATATATATATATATATATATATATATATATATATATATATATATATATATATTATCGACGTCGAAATTTTTAGATGTCCCTTTCCGTTACTTGTTCTTTGGTGTTCTTATTTTAGGTTAGATTTGTTGAAAAAAAACAAGTGAAAAAGGTCCAAACATGTATAATGTCGACGATGGGGTGATTAAGAGTCGCCATTGATTTTTTAAATGGTTGTACCAACACAACCGAGAAAAGGTTTGCACATTGACCCAGTGATGTGACACTGTGATAACCTGAGATTTCGAATAATCAAAAATTTGCGATTAATTTTTTTTTTAATATTAATATTGTGTTGTGTAACTGTGATACGAGTTTGGAGAATGAGTCAATTTGTGTATTGACTAAAAAATTAGAGTAGAGTTATGCCTAAAAATATGAGAAACCTTAACCCTAATTTCTGGATTTGATAGAAAATATAATTAAAATAATTATATTGAGGAGTACATGTTTGTACCGTATAGAATTTTTGATCAATGATTGATCGGATAACGTTTAAAATTTATAAACCCTAATAAGAGATTAGAAACCCTAATCTCAGGATTAGAAACCCTAACGTACCGTTAGAAACCCTAATCGTATGACGGGAAACCCTAACTTAAAATCCGGGAATTCTAAAACCCTAATTAGGAAACCCTAATCCTAATTGGAAAGCCTAATGTGTGTATTAAACTTTAATATGATTAGAAAACCCTAATTATATTTTAGTTATTTTAATTTCTATTTTACAAACCCTAATTTTAATTTAAAAATTTATTTTCTAATTAAAACCCTAATTAAGTGGGTTATAAACCCTAATGACCATTTTGACCCTAATTGCTAAATTAGGCAATTTTAATTAGGAATATTAATCCTAATTAGCAAGATTGAATTTTATGATTAGGAAATATTAATATAATTATTGAATCCTAATTATAATTTTGGAATATTAATTTTCTATTTTGAAAACCGAAATTCGAAAATTTTGGAAATTAAATTGCAAACCTAAAGGGTTTAAACCCTAAACCCTAAAGGGTACAAACCCTAAACCCAAACCCAAACCCTAAACCCTAAGGGTTTGTACATTTGACAAGATTGCCATTAAAAATAAAATACAAATGACCAAAATACCCTTTTACATTTTCTTTAATTGATAACTTGTATAATTGCCAAGACCTTTAGTTGTTCAACAACTCATTTAACTTTGTGAGCACAAAATCTCAGCCTCCCAGCCGAAATATATCAGATCCAAGCAACATCAAGCATTATATAAGTGATTCAAGAGAGAGAAAGTCTAGAAAAGTTGTCATTTTTCACATAAGCTCTCACCAACTCCTTCTCTCAACAAAACCTGCGAATCTAGCAAGAATATCAGTCACATTATCAGCCTTAGAACACCCAAGAACATATTGGAGATTAAAGATCAAAATCTAGAGCAAGAGGTATAAACCCCAAGTCCGTATTTGATCTTATTTAGTAAGAAAGATTTTGTGTTTTTGTGTTTAGATGTTTGTTAATGGATGTTTTATGAAGATCTATGATGATCTATCATGAATCCATAGCATCAAAGTGCCTTAAAATGAAGTTTTCAAAAACTGTTCTTGAGAATTTTTTTGTGGTCTGACAAGTAATGTCAGTGCCCATGGATCATTTCTCGTTTAAGATTTTTAATGTTTTATTGTTTGGATCTGTAGCTTGTTATGTTGTCTTTAATCTGGAAGTGGTCGTACAGCCATCAAATGTCCAGATTTGTAGTTATTCATGGTCAAAACCCGTTGACCGGGCATGACCATGAACTTTCTGGGTAACCCAGAAAGCCTTTTACAGCGTCTGACAACTTTTTGTGAGGTCTAGATCTATCGTGTTGTAAGTGCTATGATGATGTTATTGTATAATGATTATAGCCTGTTGTGTGTACTCTAGATCCATGGTTTTAGTTTCCAGAAACAGATAATATATCGAGTGTAACTAATGGTCAAAGTAGACCATTTGATCACGGATGCATTTTCTGGGAAACCCATAATCGGTTTGAACAAAAATTTCTGAAAAGATTTGACCGTCTTATAACTTGTAGATCTTTTGTTGTTAAACTTCTATGTTGTTATGGTAATGATCCTTGTCATGAATACTATAGATTTAAACCATTAACCGACTTGAATCATGACTGGAACCTAGATTAAATGGAGCTTGAAAGTGTCCACTCAGACTGTCTGGGTTTCTGAAAAACCCAGAAACCGTCTGACATGTACTTTGAAGGCACATATCTAATTGTTTGTTTGTTGTATGACCATGATTTTGATGGAATATTGTAGAGTTACATTTCGTCTACACGATTCGTGTCCAAGTTAGCCTAAATCATGTTTGGATTAAGATTAACTATTGGTCAAACAGAGACCCTTGAAAGTGAAATTGTTAATCGGTGTTCTTGAGCTCAAGAACACCAAAAAATCGATTTCTTTATTATTGTCGCTAAAGGGGCTTTTACTTGACGGTTTTATTTATTTTATTTTTTGAATATTAGGAAAATGCTTAAAAATAGAAATAAATTATAAAAATTACCAAAAATAGTTTTAAAAATTATTTTAAATTATGAAAAATACTTTCGACTATTTGGAATATTTCTCATTAATAATTATAATTATTTGAATATTAATGCTATTTAATTTATTTAGTTAGTATATTAAATAAATTAGAGAAAAATGATTTTAATTATATAAAAATCATTTTAAATAAGAATAATGTATTTAAAAATATTTTGAGTTATAAAATGTGACTTTTAATATTTTTGAAGAATTTTCATTCATAAATTAATATTAATGATATTAGATTTATTTAATTATTAAATTAAATAAATAAGATAAAAATGATTTTATTGATTTAAAAATCATTTTAAATAAGAATAAAGTGTTAGAAAATATTTGGGATTTTAAAATATAATTTTCTATATTTTTGGAGAATTCTCATTAATAAATTAATATTAATAATATTAGATTTATTTAATTATTATATTAAATAAATGAATTAAAAATAATTTTATTGAATTAAAATCATTTAAAAATGAGAAAATTGATTTAAAAGCATTTTAAGTTATAATTAATGACTTTTAATATTTTGATAATAATTTTATTAATATTTAAATATTAATGGTGATGATTTAAAATGATTTTAATTACTTTAAAAATCATTTAAGTAAAATATTAATGATTTAAAAATATTTTAAGTTATTAATAATAACTTTAATATTTTGACAAGTATAACATTAATATTTTATATTATTAAATATTAATGATAATAAGATTATTTGATAATTAAATCATTTAGAAATGATTTAAGTGTTTGAAAAATTATTATAAATTATAATATTTGTTTATAAATTATTAAAAGCTTCTGAAAAATATTATAAACGATATTTGACTTATCTAAAATAATATTGAAGCTTAGAGACCAAGTTTAATTGACAATCAATGTGTTAATTATCGAATAAGGTGACCAGAACACCGAGAATGGATCGAAATTCAACCAGACTGAATTAGTTAGACTTGTTAAGTTTTTATATAGGTTATAAACACTAATGTGGCTATGTGGTAATGTGTCTAGGAGAAGTTTGACTGTAAAATACAGTGTTACGTGTTATAAATGATTGTGCTAATTGTGAGACCGACATCGTTGAATATAGGTCTTACGAACGCAGTTAATTATATTATGTAGCTGTAATCAACGCGGAAGGCAAGTTTTCTAACTCAACCTTGAGTTATATTCATTCAATTATTATGGTTAATTATTGCTAATTATATCATGTCCAGGGAATTTATTATTGATTATTCGCAGTTAGTGCATGTTTAATAATTCAAATTGAATTACTGATTCAGAGAATATACCATTGTAGAATAACTGTTGTTGGATATTCATATTCGTAGAAGATAGGATTGATGTGATCTGAGATAATTCTTGTTTATTGTCAAATTATGTTGAGAAATGTCTTAGTTAATTATTCTGGCTAGACGAGCATTTGTTAGAACTTGATAGATTTGGGAAGAGAATTCGATTGTTATTGAAAGATCGATGCCAATTATTTCGGCTAGGTCGATAAGTAAATAGAATTTGAAATCACAGTATTTCGTTGTTAAATCAAAATCTTGATTCTGAGACTGAGAAGAATAACCTTTTATATAAAGGGAACAAAATTTTTTAGTCGTATATCGACCATTGTGCGCGACCTAAGTATTATGCATAATATCGGGTACAAGGAGTTGGCCGGCTCTAAGTACTTGTAGAGGGGTATGATTTAATCTTTATGGTTATTTGATACTCCTGCGTATGTATCAAAGTAAATCTTTGATAGATACCCGAGAAAGTAGAAGTTCTAGATCCAATGGATCGCTCAGCATAAATCTGGAAAACATTCCACTTTGCTATTTCGTAGAATTAATTCTTGATTATTCATTGAATATTATAGAAAACCTTGAAAGCGTTGTACTCTTTCATTATTAGATTATTATTGCGGAGAATGTTAAAACAATTGATATTGATTTCTATACCTTTATTGTATGTCTTAACTTGCGGGGCAAACTTGTTGCTCAACCTTGCTATAAATAAAACTTCTCAGCTAAGAACGAAGAGGCCAGCGGGTCAAAGAAGAACAAAGGCAAAGGCAAGATGCTGGAGTAGTATAATGAACAATATTATTATTATTATTGTATTGTATTGTAAACCCTTTTTGTTTATCTAAGGGGTATGTTTGTAATTTTAAGGTTAGCAAACCTGGGACTTATGTATTAATAACTTATGTTAATGATGTAAGACCCCAAATTATTAATAAATGAAATTTAATTTCCTCTAATTATTATTTTGAATAGTAAGGGTTGATGTGATTAATATGGATAGTTATGGGTAAAATACGTAAATATTTCAAATAAGCAGGTGTTTATAAAATATTTGTGGAATATTCTTACTGTCAGGGAATATTTGTACGACGGCGTAGCCATGTGTGGGCCCCATAACGGAAAGCGATTGGAGGAAGAAAATGACAAGAATAAGTTGTTTATAAATAATTGGCGTAGTTATTACAAATCAATCTTGTTGGAATACCCGGTGGTTTAAAACACAAGATGTCTGCGTTGTTGCCACAATAGCATGCGGTATTGCACCAATTATTGATTCTTACGTAAGAAGGCACTACTCAATAATTGTTATAGTAGTTACTGTTCAGTATTTTATTGATTCAATAATTGCTGCGTTGATATTTTATATTAATGTTGTTTTAATAATTGTCACTGCACAGTATTTTCTATTATCGGAGAAATAATTCATATTATCTGAATAATATTATTAGATAACATTATTGGCAATGTCTAAAAAGTTCTGTCTAAGGAGAGGTTTGGTCATCTAATTGCGCGCCAGTAAGGAGAGATCCTTATTGGAAAGCCCCCTCTATCTTGGGAACTGCCTGATTGTCAATAATGTGATTCTGTAATATTATTTATGAATAATTAATTATTGATTTATATGATGAGGAAAATATTGATTTTATGAGGATATAGATGGAGAAAATTTTTAATGTGACAATTGTTGAAAATTAATATTTTATCTTTTTCTGATAAAATAATTCTTTTAAATATATTATTTTAATAATATATTAACGATGATATTTTTACAATGAATGTGGGATATATGAGTATATGAGGAGGAAGAGTATTTTTGTGGCATTAAATGTTTAACACATATTTTGTGTGTTGGTGGACACAATTATTAATAGAAATTTGATTATAGCTTTGTAAAATCGCTTGGCTTGTGGATTTGGTCAATTTGTGTTTGGAATTTGGAAAAACTTTCTTCTGCAAAGTTGTAGAGAATTGAATTTCCTATAAAAATACGCGAGATTCGAATTTTCTGATAAAAGAACTATTTATTGTGAATTATTGAAGTTTCGGTATATCGGGTGTGAATTGATTTTTGGAATTTAAATTATTTTTGGTAGAAAAACATTTTTTGTATTTTTTTGGACATCATTAACATGTGTGGCTTGTGTTTTTGACCAAAAGGTGGGCTAAGGAAAATTTGTATAATTATATTAATATTATATTCAATTTTCTGCTTTGGTGTTCTAAGCAATTTCCTATAAATAGGGTGCTTAGGTTAGAATTGAAAATCACACCAGAAACTAAAGATTTCTCTCTCTTTCTCTCTCTATAATATCGAGCGTATTTGTGAGTATTTTAGTACTTTGAGTATTGCTATACGGTGCAAGTTCTTTCAGCACTATATCCAGTATTCCAGTCAGAAGTAATATTCTTTCTGAGATAAGAGATGTTATTTTCTTCGTAAGTGATATTATTTCTTCAATATCATTATGCCAAAATATTGGTTGGAACTTTTTTTTATCAAATTTGGAACTTTTTCATGTCGGGGTTACTATTCATGAGTTACTATTCACGAGTTACTATTCATGTATTACTATTTATGAGTTACTATTCATGAGTTACTATTCACGAGTTACTATTCACGAGTACTATTCACGAAGAGGGATGATGTTTTTTGTTAAATTTCTATCTTTTGGTGTCGGAGGCACTATTCACGTATACGGCACTATTCACGAATACGACACTATTCACCGAAAAATGAAATTTCTTCTTTTTGTCCAAAATATCTATTCTGGATACTAGCTTTGATTGTATTCATGTTTTGATCATTCTTGAATTTTACCCCACTCTGGTTATTTATGAAGTATTTTTGAATGAGAATTGTTTAAAGTACGAATCCTTAATACTTGTTCTTTTGTTTCACTGGATTCGTTTTCTTTAAAATATTTTTCATCATCCTCAGTCCTAAATGATGATATAACTGAATATCTTTGGCCCGTAGTGCAAAGATGAATGATTTTATGATGAATATCTTTGGCCCGTAGTGCAAAGATGAATGATTTTATGATGAATATCTTTGGCCCGTAGTGCAAAGATGAACAGGTGTTTAGATGAACATGACCAACTAATGAATATTTTTGGCCTGTAGTGCACAGATGAATATTTGATTTCAGATGAATATTGATTGATGTTACAGGGATAAAATAATGATGATGGACTATTAAATTCATAGATATTAGTAGATTTCATCCTCTACGTAACTCTCTTCTATGAATTAATATTTTCCGATCGAATATTGATCTAAAACTTGTTGTTTAATGTATTCTCTCGATTTTTTCCTGTTGAAGACTAACGATAATTTGTTGTATATTATCTTAGTCATAATATTCTTTTCTTGGGCTAGTTAGAGCTCACCCTTTTCCTTTTTGTTCCATTTTTCTTCTTAGGAGGCGAGAATGTAGCGAATACTAGTCGGGGTATGGAATGAAGGTTCTAGAGAGAGTTGTTTAGTAGTGCTCACCATTTTTGTAAAATAATGTATCTAGAAATGTGATGAGAATTTATTTGGGTATAGATATTTTCTAGAAGATAATATTTGTGTCCCAGTACGAGGCAAAGTTCGCGGAGTTATCCAGGTTTGCACCTCATTTGGTGAAGAATGAGGAACGTATGACGCGGATGTTTTTGAGAGGTTTGAAACCCGGCATACGTCAGTATCTCATTTCTCATAAATTTTCTCTCTATTCAGATGTTGTCAACAGGGCTCAGTTGTTAGAGCGAGATAACCGAGGGACCATAACCAGGATCATACCGAAGATAACAGTCATCATAACGATAACTAGCGGAGAAAGAAGAATATGGACAAAGGCGGTAACCACTCTGGTGGTAATCGTGGCCATGAAAATAGAAGAAGTGAGTCGGGAGGAGATTTTAAAAAGAGGAGATTCAACAACGACCATGTGAAGACGTCAGCGCCAGTAGCAACTGGTTCCAAGGGAGGAGAAAGACCACCGATCGTATGTTACAAATGGGGGAAAGAGGGACATATCAGCCCAAACTTCCCACAACAATTTAAGGTATGCTATAATTGTGGAAAAGAAGGACATATCGCTCTAGATTATACGGTATCGAAACCCAGTCCAGTGGGAATGGTGACTCAAAAGGATGTCCCGAAAAAGTCAAAGTCAACGGTTCTTGGAAGAGCGTTTGTCGTGACCAGTCAAAATGCGAAGAACCCGAACGAAGTTAGCACGGGTTAGTTAATTATAAATTCTTGCGAAGTTTATACCTTACTAGATACCGGTTCTACCCATTCTTTTATCTCTCTTGCTTGCGCTCAACGTTTGAACTTGACTACGGAGAAATTAGACTTTGACCTATTTATGGAGACTCAGTTAAGAGAAACTTTCATTACATCCGTTGTTTAGAAATCTTGCTCGATTCGAGGTTGGCACTATCACATTACGTTAACCTTATTTCTATAGAGATATTTGCTTTTGATGTGATTTTAAGGTTAACTACTCATCATGTTGAAATTGATTACTTTCGTAAGGTTGTTAGTTTTCATATTCTAAGCAACTCTGTTATTCAATTCAAGCAATCAAACCATTGTAGTCAAACATTTTCATATCAAGCCATGAAGTCATTCGTTTATTACGGATGTCAAGTTTTCTTAGTCCATGTTATGGATTTGAATAAAGACACGTCAGATTTGAATAATATTCCTGTTGTTATTGATTTTTTCTGACGTATTTCCTGAAGAATTTCTTGGCTTACTCCCAAAGCTTCGATATTAAATTTTGTATCGACTTTGAACTCGGTACAAAACTCATTTCTAAAATCTCATATCGAATGGCTCCTATTGAACTTCAGGAGTTAAAAATTCAACTATAGAATTTGGTACCTGAGCCTTTATCTGGTGACTTCCTTTGTGGAATACACCGAAGCCAGACTCTCCGTAGGGGACACCATATTCGTGCGATAGTAAACTGATAGGTGTCATTGTAACGTGCTATCCAAGGTTGGGATATGAGTCACAGTTGAGAACAACCTAAGTCGGTAATCGAAATACATAGCTTTCTAGGCTTAGTTGGTTATTATCGGAGATTCGTTGAAGGATATTCTCGAATCGCTATTCCATTAACGCAGCTGACTCGTAGAGATACAAAAATTCGAATGGAGCAAGGAATGTGGGAAGAGCTTCGAAGAACTCAAGAGGAGACTCATTTCAGCACATGTTCTGATCATGCCATCCGGAAAAGCGAACGTGGTAGGCGGCGTGTTGAGTAAAAGATCGATATCTGATACGAGAGCGAAGTACGATATTATCAAAGACTAATTTCAGTATAATTTACAAATAATAGAGATGGAGATGAAAACTCTAGGTACCCACGTGATGATATACGAGTATAATCGACTTTAATCGATAAAGTTAAAGCTATTAAAGCTACACACCAGAGCTGATGAATTTGAAGAAGGAGGTGCAAGAAGTTGTTATTCCAAAAGTGAGAATTGGCGATGTGAGGAAAGCTCAAACCTTCGATTTATTGGTCTATTTGAAATCCTAGATCGAATAGGGCGTGGCCTATAGACTCGTTTTACCGCCAAGTATGACGCGTGTTCATAACGTTTTTCGTGTATCGATGTTACATAAATATGTGGATGACCCGAACCACATTATTGAGTTAGAACCAGACGAAATAGCAGAAGATTTAACGTACGAGGAGGTACCTGTCAAGATCTTGGATGGGAAGGAGCATGTCCTATGCACGAAGATCATACCACAAGTTAAAGTTTTGTGGAGAAACCATGCTATAGAGGAAATGACCTGAGAGTTAGAAACGGAAATGAAAGTGAGGTATCCTCATCTTTTTCGAAACACCAGGTATGTACGTCAATTTTGAGGACGAAATTTCATAAGGAGGGGAGGTTGTAAGACCCCAAATTATTAATAAACTGAAATTTAATTTCCTCTAATTATTATTTTGAATAGTAAGGGTTGATGTGATTAATATGGATAGTTATGGGTAAAATACGCAAATATTTTAAATAAGCAAGTGGTTATAAAATATTTGTGGAATATTCTTACTGTCGGGGAATATTAAATATTTACAGTAGCGACCGTGTGTGGGCCCCATAACGGAAAGCGATTAGAGGAAGACAACGACAAGAATAAGTTGTTTATAAATAACGACATAGTTGTTACCGTCAATACTGTTGGAATACCCGGTAGTTAAAACAAAGTAATACGCTGGCGTTGTTGCCAACGATAGCTACGGTATTGCACCAATTATTGATTCTTACGTAAGAAGGCACTACTCAATAATTGTTATAGTAGTTCTTATTTCAAAGATATTTTATTGATTCAATAATTCTTCTGCGTTGATATTTTATATTAATGTTGTTTTAATAATTGTCCTTTGCAAGTATTTTCTATTATCGGAGAAATAATTCATATTATCTGAATAATATTATTAGATAACATTATTGGCAATGTCTAAAAAGTTACATCTAAGGAGAGGTTTGGTCATCTAATTGCGGCGCAATGAGGAGAGATCCTTATTGGAAAGCCCCTCTATCTTCGGGAAGCTCACGATTGTCAATAATGTGATTCTCAGTAATATTATTTATGAATAATTAATTATTGATTTATATGATGAGGAAAATATTGATTTTATGAGGATATAGATGGAGAAAATTTTTAATGTGACAATTGTTGAAAATTAATATTTTATCTTTTTACGATAAAATAATTCTTTTAAATATATTATTTTAATAATATATTAACGATGATATTTTTACAATGAATGTGGGATATATGAGTATATGAGGAGGAAGAGTATTTTTGTGGCATTAAATGTTTAACACATATTTTGTGTGTTGGTGGACACAATTATTGACCGAAATTTGATTATAGCCTGTAAAATCGCCCGTTTGTGGATTTCGGTCAATTTGTGTTTGGAATTTAGAAAAACTTTCTTCTGCAAAGTTGTAGAGAATTGAATTTCCTATAAAAATGCGCGAGATTCGAATTTTCTGATAAAAGAGCTATTTATTGTGAATTATTGAAGTTTCGGTATATCGGGTGTGAATTGATTTTTGGAATTTAAATTATTTTTGGTAGAAAAACATTTTTTGTATTTTTTTGGACATCATTAACATGTGTGGCTTGTGTTTTTGACCAAAAGGTGGGCTAAGGAAAATTTGTATAATTATATTAATATTATATTCAATTTTCTGCTTTGGTGTTCTAAGCAATTTCCTATAAATAGGGTGCTTAGGTTAGAATTGAAAATCACACCAGAAACTAAAGATTTCTCTCTCTTTCTCTCTCTATAATATCGAGCGTATTTGTGAGTATTTTAGTACTTTGAGTATTGCTATACGGTGCAAGTTCTTTCAGCACTATATCCAGTATTCCAGTCAGAAGTACTATTCTTTCTGAGGTAAGAGATGTTATTTTCTTCGTAAGTGATATTATTTCTTCAATATCATTATGCCAAAATATTGGTTGGAACTTTTTTATCAAATTTGGAATTTTTTCATGTCGGGGTTACTATTCATGAGTTACTATTCACGAGTTACTATTCATGTGTTACTATTTATGAGTTACTATTCACGAGTTACTATTCACGAGTACTATTCACGAAGAGGGATGATGTTTTTTTTTGAAATTTCTATCTTTTGGTGTCGGAGGCACTATTCACGTATACGAAACTATTCACGTATACGACACTATTCACGAATATGACACTATTCACCGAAAAATGAAATTTCTTTTTTTTTTGTCCAAAATATCTATTCTGGATACTAGCTTTGATTGTATTCATGTTTTGATCATTCTTGAATTTTACCCCACTCTGGTTATTTATGAAGTATTTTTGAATGAGAATTGTTTAAAGTACGAATCCTTAATACTTGTTCTTTTGTTTCTTCGATTCGTTTTTTCTTTAAAATATTTTTCATCATCCTCAGTCCTAAATGATGATATAACTGAATATCTTTGGCCCGTAGTGCAAAGATGAATGATTTTATGATGAATATCTTTGGCCCGTAGTGCAAAGATGAATGATTTTATGATGAATATCTTTGGCCCGTAGTGCAAAAAGATGAAGCAGTGTTTAGATGAACATGACCCGGTGATGAATATTTTTGGCCTCAGAGTGCAAAGATGAATATTTGATTTCAGATGAATATTGATTGATGTTACAGGGATAAAATAATGATGATGGACTGTTAAATTCATAGATATTAGTAGATTTCATCCTCTACGTAACTCTTCTATGAATTAATATTTTCCGATGCGAATATTGATCTAAAACTTGTTGTTTAATGTATTCTCTCAGATTTTTCCCTGTTGAAGACTAACGATAATTTGTTGTATATTATCTTAGTCATAATATTCTTTACTGGGCTAGTTGAGCTCACCCTTTTCTTTTTTGTTCCATTTTTCTTCTCAGGAGGCGAGAATGTAGCGAGTACTAGTTGGGGTATGGAATGAAGGTTCTAGAGAGAGTTGTTTAGTAGTCCTCCCCATTTTTGTAAAATAATGTATCAATAAATGTGATGAGGATTTATTTGGGTATAGATATTGTCTAGAAGATAATATTTGTATTCAAACTCACAGTTTTACTGTTGTAATAATAAAGTTGTAGTTGTTTCTGTACCATGTATTGACAACTCAGAATGGGTTGGATGGAATGGACCTATTTTGGGGGCGTCACAAATGAGTTATGTATTCCTATTTATATTTAAATGGGTAGTTAGATGTTATTATATTGTGGATCGTGAACACCAAACTCGGGGGTCATGTAACCCGGATTTGAGGGTGTCACAGGTTGGTATCAAAGCTGTAGCTAGTGAACAAGGTGTCACAAGTTGGTAGAAGAGTTGTAGGTTATAAACCTTAAGTGGGGTGGGGGAAAACCCTAGGATTATAACCATACGCGAGATAGAGAAAACTCATTTAGAGTTTTAAGTGAGGGATTGCCAAAGTGAATCAATAGTGAGATAAGTGTACACATAGTGTGAGAAGTTTGTACTGGTGAAGTATTAATCAAGTTATTTAAACTGATTGTAGGATATCTGGAGAAGATGAAACGAGTACAGAGATGCTAGCGGCTGTTGCACCAATGCCAGAAGCCGAGGTGCCAGCGCAAAGCGAATCAGTTGAGAAGGTGGGAGAAGATGAACCCATGGTCAATCTGGGGAACGATCATGACGATTATCCCGAGATGTATCTGAGTGGAGATGAGGAGGCAGAGTCTGAGCAAGCTAAGGTGGAGAAAAAGAATAAGATTAAAGTTGAAGAACAAGATCAACTAGCTGCAGAAGTTCAAGAACTCCGGAGTAAGGTATTTCTCTTGGAGGAACTGTGGAAGACGGAACGAGCGCTACTCGAAATGACTGAAGAAAGGAACG
This sequence comes from Panax ginseng, assembly GCA_020205605.1. NCBI lineage: Eukaryota > Viridiplantae > Streptophyta > Magnoliopsida > Apiales > Araliaceae > Panax > Panax ginseng. The sequence continues at coordinate 34,899,516 of CM035127.1, read as the reverse complement.
AGCTCAAGGCGCAGATAGAAAGGATGAAGGAGGAAGGTGGTGGATCGTCTGAAGGGACAATCAAGCAACAGAAAGATAAGAAAAAGAGAAAGAGGGACAACGACAGCCCTAATTCTGAAAAGTCAAGCCCGAAGAAGAAGCAAGCCTGTAGCAAGTGTGGGAAGACTCACTCGGGAGGATGCATGATGTGGAAAAACGTGTGCTTCAACTGTAAGTAGGAAGGACATATTTCTCTACATTGTCCTAAGCCAAATTTGAGGAAGTGTTTTTCATGTGGGCAGACGGGTCACGGATTCAACAAGTGTCCCATCAAGAAGAAGATTGGTGAAGGGAGTGGTCGGTAGACAACCTAGATATATGTGGTAGTACCTTTTGGTAGTAGATTATGATATGAAGTGTTGTAATATCAAGAACGATGTTTAAGCATATGTAAATATATATGTTTTATGAATGAAATCTTTATTTTCTATATGAATATAAGATTAAGATTAATTTGTGTGTTCTTAAAACTCATACTTATGGTAAGTTAATGACTCATGATTATATGAAATGTTTTGAACCCCTCAGCGAATGGACGCCAAAGGTCTGACTAGGATAAGTTCATACACTCATATAATTTTGGTAAGTTCCTGAACTCATAAGTGTGGTAAGTTTGATGAACTGGTACTAACTATGCGTGAATGGAGAATTGCAACTTTTTGTGTAAAGTTGTGTTAATAATCCTGATATGATTTAAAAGGGGATAGTAATATGTGAAATACTAAATGTACTATGTGCTATTTGAATAAATATGCGATTATATGAGAATTAATATAAGATTTTTATTTAAATCAGATCATGCCGCCTAGACGACAGAATCGAAACCAACGAGAAGAACAGTCAGTGAATAATGAAGGAGGTCAAGCTGACCCAATGCAAAACTTTGCTGATATGATAGCCGAAGCTATGGAGAATAGAGCTCCAGCTGCAAGAGGAAGAGTGAGGAATTAGCCAACTGATAGATTGGCTAACTTCAAGGACTTTAAAGTGGTAGGACCGCCGGAATTCAAGGGAACCACAGATCCGATTGAAGCCCAAACTTGGGTGAAGGAGATGGAGAAAGCATTCGTCATTGCGCGAGTAGCGGAAGAGCAAAAGACGGCTTTTGCAACTTATCTGATGAAGGGAGAAGCTAATTACTGGTGGCAGACTAATCAGGCCAAAGCTAGTACAGCGGTGGTGTTGTGGACAAGATTCAAGGAGTTGTTCTTTGAGAACTACTTCTCGCCGAGTATGCAATCCAGGATGGAGTCAAATTTTTAGAACTTAAGCAGGAGAACATGTCGGTAACAGAATATGCTGCCAACTTCAACGAATTGGCTAGATTTGCACCTCATCAGGTGGACACAGAAGCAAGAAAAGAGAGAAGATTCGAGAACGGACTGAAACCGGGAATATTCAATAAGGTAGCGGTATTGCAGATTAACACATTCGCGACCTTGATGGAGAAAGCATTAATTGCTGAAGGAGGGAGCGAAGCTGCATCTCAATTTCATCAGGATAAGAAGAAGAAGACAAATGACGGAGGAAGCAGTGGAGGAAGTAATCCAAATAAGAGAAAATGGAATGAGAATACCCTATCGGGTAATAAAATAGAAGATAATAGGAAAGGAAGGGAGCCATGTGCAACTTGCGGGAAGAATCATGCTTGAGTTTGCCTGAAGAATAAGGGAGTCTGTTATAACTGTGGGCAAGAGGGACACATGTCGCCCAATTGTCCTAGTCCAAAGAAGATACAAGGTTGTTACACCTGTGGATTAACTGACCATATGGTACGGAACTGTCCAAAGAGGAATGCTGAGAAGGAAAGTGTCAACAAGGGACCCAGTAGCGAAACCTTGGTAATTCGAGGACCTGCACAACCAGGAAGACCAACGGACCGTACATTCAACATGACGGCGCAAGATACGGTGGCTGCCCAGGAGGTGATAGTAGGTAACAATTTCGTTTAGAACTTAAATTACGCGAAAATTATGAGTCAGATATTTCTATTGTAACAACCCGATATTTTCTGTATAAATATATCAAAAATTTTGCATATAAATTTATTTTTTTTTGTTTTAAGGATGAGGATTTGTACAAGATAATGCATGTATGTAATTATGTAATAAATAAAAATATATTTATTACATGAATGTTTACAAATAATTTTATTTTAGAATTATTGACTATTATAAAGTTTATTCTTATAATAATTAATTTTATAGCGAGAAATGTTTTTATTAATTATTTTCTATGAAAATATGATTATATATTATTTAAATAATATTTGAAATGATTTTAGAATTATTATAATAATTTTTATTTTATTATATGAATTTATGCAAGATTAATTAAGTTAATTATTTTAACTTAATTAATAATGTTATATATGAAGAATAAATTAGATATAGAATCCAAACCCTAATTTTAGATTTTTATCAATGGATAAGAATAATAATATAATAATATTATATTTTAATTTTTCAGTGTTATAAATATGTACTGTATGTTTGTGGACTGACAATGGTTGGTCAATTATGGTGTATAATGTCAAAACCCTAGTTTTAAGCTGTTAAACCCTAATTCAAAAGTCGAATGCCAGCTTAGGAATGTTATGTAATCATGTTAATGTGATTAACGACCAGTGTTATAAATATTAACCCTAGTTAGGGAGAACCCTAATTTTTAAAACCCTAATTTCTTAAATTACAAACCTTAATCAATAATTAATTTATTAATAAATGGAAATCCTAATTTGAAACTCAATTATGAGTTCGAGATTGTTATATAACTGTGTTATGTGATTTATGTGGTGTATTATAAAATTTAATATTAATTAGAGAAACCCTAATTAATATCTAGAAATCCTAAATTTGGAAACCTAATTAATTAGAAACCCTAATTAATTGAGAACCCTAATTACTAAATTTGGAAACCTAATTTATAAATTTAGAAATCTTAATTAGTTATTATAAACCCTAATTACTAATGGTAAACCCTAATCGTGAAATTAGAAAACATTAATTAAATAATTAGAAATTCTAATTAATAATTAGAAACCCTAATTGTTTTATGGGTAATGCTAATTACTAATTATTTGCGCTAATTGCTAGATTAGTAAGCTTAATGATAATTATTAAAACATAAACCTATTATCAAGTCTATGTGATTAGGAAACCTAATTAATTAAGAAACCTTAATTTTGTATTTTAGAAACTAAAATTTTATTATTTTATTTATTTATTTATTTTGTGCTAACCCTAAATTTGAAATTCTAGAAATTATTTTTAAACCCTAAAATGATCCAAACCCTAAACCCTAACCCAAACCCTAAACCCTAAGGGTTTGCAAGGATTACAAGATTGCCCTTAAATTCTCAAGCCAAATGACCACTTTGGCCTTGCATAATTAAAGCTAGAATTTTAGATCTTGACCTATGTGGAGTTGTTGGCCAACCCTAGGGAACCCATGTGATCAAAAATCTCTCAAATCAAATCGAAACAATAATTAACCATTACATTACAAGTTATATATATATATATATATATATATATATATATATATATATATATATATATATATATATATATATATATATATATATATATATATAGGAGAGAGAAAGTCAATTTTATTGCCCATTTATTCGACTAATGCTCAACCAACCCATTCTCTCTCCTCACTCACGAAATTATGTAGTATATCAGCTCATAATTCAAGCCCCACGAATTCCTCAAACAAATCAGAAGCTTAGAATTCCAAATTTTTAAAGTGAGGTATAAACCCTATTTCAAAATCTGACCTTTGATGATGTGTTAAAAGTTGTGATTTGTTGTTAAAATATGTTGTATGAAGTGTCTATAGATGATCTGGGTTGGTATTTGATAGATCCATAACATCAAAGTACTCGAAATTAAAGTTTTTTAAAAATCTGGAAATTAATTTTTTGTGGTCTGACAATGAATGTCAGACCCTATAACTCTCATCCTGTGTACGTGATTTGTTGTTTGAAGGTTGATACTTGTAGTATGTCATGAAGTCTTTGTTCTGGAGTTTGAATCAGGACCAAATAATGTATTGATTAAAAGTTACTCTTGGTCAAAGTCGGTTGACCGACCATGACCAAGTGATTTCTGGGTAACCCAGAACTCCTTTAACCGTGTCTGACAAGCATTTCCTGAGCCTTGATCTTGCTTTTGTTTATTGTTTTGTTGTTGTTGTTGTTGTTGTTGTAATAGAATCGTCATATGTTATGGGAACTACATATATATACCCGTAAAAGACCTAATTGATAACCAGAATATAAGTAGTGGATTGGTCAAACCAAGCAGAAGATCATGGAATCGGTTTCCTGGGTAACCCAGAAAACTGATGACCATGTCTTCTGACATGGTTTGACCGGACCGGATCTAATTATTGTAATGTTTTTAGTGTGATTTTGTGTAATGGATCTGTTGTACTGCATGTTGTCTACACACTGAAGTTTATAGAACACTAAAATATTACATGAGCAGCATGTAGTGGAGGCTGGAAAATGGCACCCTCGACTGTTCTTCATTTCTGGGTAACCCAGAAATGAAGAACATGTCTGACAAGAAGTTTGAATCATTATATCTTGCAATTGTTTTATGATATGAACATGTTAATGGCTGGATCGTGTAGTCTTGCACGAGTACTATAATCTCTGATCAATATCATGCCCAGAATCATTACGATCTAAAAGTTATCATCATCGGTCAAACATACGCTATCTCTCGGTGGACTGTCTATGAATTTCTCAAGCGAGCTCAAGAACATGAAGAACACCTATATGACGGTTGCCTGCCGCTATAGGTGGTCTTTAATGACGATTTCTATATAAAATTATATTTTTATTAAATAATTAGTATTAATTAGTTTTAATTATGAAAAATACAAAATAAATTATTAAAAATTATTTTAAATTTTGAAAATTAGTTTTAATTATTTTAAATATATTTCATAAATATTTAATATTTTTGGAATATTAAAAGTATTTAATTTATTTAATTATAATATTAAATAAATTATTTAAAAATGATTTTAATACATGAAAAATCATTTAAAATTATATTATGGTATAAAAAAATAATTTAAGTTATTTTTGATAACTTTTAAAATTTTGTGATGAATTTCATTAATTAATTAATATTAATGATAATTAAGTTATTTACTAAATGTATTAAATAAATGATGAAAAATAGAATTAATGATTTAAAATTATAGAAAAATGATTTAAAGGTTATAAAAATATTTTAAGTTATAAATATGACTTTTGATATTTTGTCAAGAAAAATATTAATATTTAAATATTAAATAATATTACAGTTATTTAATAATTTTTTAAATAAATTAGTTTAAAAATGATTTTAATATTAGAAAAATTATTTTAAGTGAAAATAAATAGTTTAAAAATATTTTAAGTTATAAAATATAACTTTTAATATTTAAAGGTAAATTTCATTAAAATTTACTATTAATGATATTAGAATTATTTAATAATTATATTATATAAATTAGTTTAAAAATGATTTTAATATTATAAAATCATTTTAAATGATAATAAATTGTTTAAAGATATTTTAAGTTATAAAATATAACTTTTAATATTTAAAGGATAATTTCATTAATAATTTAATAGTAATGATATTAATTTAATAATAAATTATATTAAGTTTATTTAATAATTATATTAAATAAATGTTTTAAATTAGTTTTATTTAATTAAAAATCATTTAATAAGGATATTAATGAATTAAAAATATTTTAAGTTATAATTAATTACTTTTAATATTTTGATAAGTAATACATTAATACTTTAATATTAATGATAATTATTTTAAAATGATTTTAATTCTTTTAAAAATTATTTAAGTGTAATATTAATACTTTAAAAAGTATTTTGAGTTATTATAAATAAACTTTAACCTTTTGGCAATGGTTTCATTAATAGTTTAATATTAATTAAATATTAATGATAATAGAATTAATTAATATTTAAATCATTTAATAATGATTCTGGTATTTGAAAATTCATGATAAATTATAATAAATGTTTTAAAAATTATTATAAGTCATTTAAAAATAATATGATTGATACTTACGGATATTGAACTACGGATGAGTCTTAGACTCGATAATTACTCGATAATGTATTCAGATAATCGCAAGCATGTTTAGAAATTGATCTGGACTTAGATAATTTGATTAAATTTGTGTTTATTTGTGATTCAATGGTTGTGGAACATATGTGACAATGTGATTAGGTTATGTTTTGACTGCAATAAGCAGTGCTATGTGTTATAGTATGTTATTCTAATCGATCAAATGATCTTATTAATCGATAGGTGTTATATAAAGATAGAACTAAGTTACGATCGTGTAAACAAGCATCGAAGTGATATCTTACCTTTGCATTTCCTTTATCTGATGGACGTGAGTAAGAAGTTTTGTAATTATTTTATTATTATGCTATATTATTAACCCTATTGTGATATATTCTATATCAGATCATTGATTATCAACATGTTAGTATATAGTAATTCATATATGTATTACATTCGTTAATTTACTTAATATGGTTATCAAGTGTCCCCACTTGGATAATCATCATATTTAAACACATGTTGATATATATATATATATATATATATATATATATAAGACGTCTAAGCTATTTGATCAGCTAGACACAAATTTTGAAATGTCATTGAATATGATAAAAACCTTTTTGTATCCAATCAAATTATTTTGGTTCGGATTCCAGACTAAGTAAGAACAACCCGATCACGAGAAAAATTTTATGCGCCAAGGCGGACAAAGGATGAACAATAATATCGTTCTAGCAATATAGTATTGATCAATACAGGGCCCATGGGAAGTACAACCTAAACCCTGTAAGTTATGACGGTTTACAGATGAAATTCTGCTAAACCTTATCCAAAACTAAAAACAATGTTCATAACCTGTCGACTAATACCTATATATATAGTCAATACGTAGTTTCAAATTTTGGAGATAGAATTGTTATGTTATTATTATCAGTTCGGTTTACTTCACAACTATAAATTCGTTGTAGAAGTGATGTACAAAGAAAACATATATTTCTTTCAGCTACTTATATTTCTAATTGTTATTACTTGCTGGGCACCCAAATGCTCACCCTTGCTTAAATTTAAATGTTTTCAGCTAGGCATGAACCACTCGAAGGTTCAGACAAGAACAAGTGAAAAGGAAAGCAAACAGAACATGTTTAATGGTATCTTTTGTAATAGTTAGACTGTATTAAGATAATGATATATATTATATATCATGTAAAGAATTATAGTAAATGTTACATACTTGGGATTAGACTCTGATAAATGTATGTTAAGTTTGATATTTATATTATTGTTATTATTATTAGTATTATTCCGCTCATATAAATGGTATCGTGAAGAACCGAGTTCAGGTTTCAAGTACTCGACTTTGGGGTCTTCACATCTGTGAACTGTTTTCTTTTATAGATTCAAGTCACAGGTTAGAATTTGAAACACAAATAAATATTGTGTTGATAAAAATGAATTGATGATACAACTTTAAAAGATTGTAGAGAATAAGAAAGCGGTGATTCCGAGGACGGAATCCTTTTAAGGAGGGGTGAATGTGATAACCTGAGATTTCGAATAATCAAAAATTTGCGAATAATTTTTTTTTAATATTAATATTGTGTTGTGTAATTGTGATACGAGTTTGGAGAATGAGTCAATTTGTGTATTGACTAATAAAATTAGAGTAGAGTTGTGCCTAAAAAGATGAGAAACCCTAACCCTAATTTCTGGATATAGAAAATATAATTAAAATAATTATATTGAGGAGTACGTGTTTGTACCATATAGAATTTTTGATCAATGATTGATCGGATAAGGTTTAAAATTTAGAAACCCTAATCTCAGGATTAAAAATCTTAACGTACCGTTAGAAACCCTAATCATATGACGGAAAACCCTAATTTAAAATCTGGGAATCCTAAAACCCTAATTAGGAAACCCTAATCCTAATTGGGAAGCCTAATGTGTGTATTAAACTTTAATATGATTAGAAAACCCTAATTATATTTTAGTTATTTTAATTTCTATTTTATAAACCCTAATTATAATTTAGAAAATTTAATTTTCTAATTAAAACCCTAATTCGTGGGTTATAAACCCTAATGACCATTTTAACCCTAATTGCTAAATTAGGCAATTTTAATTAGGAATATTAATCCTAATTAGCAAGATTGAATTTTATGATTAGGAAGTATTAATATAATTATTGAATCCTAATTATAATTTTGGAATGTTAATTTTCTATTTTGAAAACCAAAATTCGAAAATCTTGGAAATTAAATTGCAAACCTAAAGGGTTTAACCCTAAATCCTAAAGGGTTCAAACCCTAAACCCTAACCCAAACCCTAAACCCTAAGGGTTTGTACATTTGACAAGATTGCCATTAAAAATAAAATAAAAATGACCAAAATACCCTTTTGCATTTTCTTTAATTGATAACTTGTATAATTGCCAAGACCTTTAGTTGTTTAACAACTCATTTGACTTTGTGAGCACAAAATCTCAGCCTCCCAGCCGAAATATATCAGATCCAAGCAATATCAAGCATTATATAAGTGATTCAAGAGAGAGAAAGTCTAGAAAAGTTGTCATTTTTCACATAAGCTCTCACCAACTCCTTCTCTCAACCAAACCTCCGAATCTAGCAACAATATCAGTCACATTATCAGCCTTAGAACACCCAAGAACATATTGGAGATTAAAGATCAAAATCTAGAGCAAGAAGGTATAAACCCCAAGTCCCTATTTGATCTTATTTAGTAAGAAAGATTTTGTGTTTTTGTGTTTAGATGTTTGCTAATGGATGTTTTATGAAGATCTATGATGATCTATCATGAATCCATAGTATCAAAGTGCCTTAAAATGAAGTTTTCAAAAATTGTTCTTGAGAATTTTTTTGTGGTCTAACAAGTAATGTCAGTGCCCACAGATCATTTCTCGTTTAAGATTTTTAATGTTTTATTGTTTGGATCTGTAGCTTGTTATGTTGTCTTTAATCTGGAAGTGGTCGTACAGTCATCAGATGTCTAGATTTGTAGTTATTCATGGTCAAAACCCGTTGACCGGGCATGACCATGAACTTTCTGGGTAACCCAGAAAGCCTTTTACAGCGTCTGACAACTTTTTGTGAGGTCTAGATCTGTCGTGTTGTAAGTGTTATGATGATGTTATTATATAATGATTATATCCTGTTGTGTGTACTCTAGATCCATGGTTTTAGTTTCCAGAAACAGATAATATATCGAGTGTAACTAATGGTCAAAGTAGACCATTTGATCACGGATGCATTTTCTGGGAAACCCAAATCGGTTTAAACAAAAATTTCTGACAAGCTTTGACCGTCTTATAACTTGTAGATCTTTTGTTGTTAAACTTCTGTGTTGTTATGGTAATGATCCTTGTCATGAATACTATAGATTTAAACCATTAATCGACTTGAATCATGACTGAAACCTAGATTAAATGGAGCTTGAAAGTGTCCACTCAGACTGTCTGGGTTTCTGGAAAACCGAGAAACCACCTGACATGTACTTTGAAGGCACAGATCTAATTGTTTGTTTGTTGTATGACCATGATTTTGATGGAATATTGTAGAGTTACATTTCGTCTACACGATTCGTGTCCAAGTTAGCCTAAATCATGTTTGGATTAAGATTAACTGTTGGTCAAACAGAGACCCTTGAAAGCTGGACTGTCAGTGTTCTTGAGCTCAAGAACACCAACAACGACTCTTTGTGTCGCTAAAGGGGCTTTAGCGACGGTTTTATTTATTTTATTTTTTGAATATTCCGGAAAATGCTTAAAAATAGAAATAAATTATAAAATTACCAAAAATGGTTTTAAAAGTTATTTTAAATTATGAAAAATACTTTCTGACTATTTGGAATATTTCTCATTAATAATTATAATTATTTGAATATTAATGCTATTTAATTTATTTAGTTAGTGTATTAAATAAATTAGAGAAAATGATTTTAATTATATAAAAATCATTTTAAATAAGAATAATGTATTTAAAAATATTTTGAGTTATAAAATGTAACTTTTAATATTTTTTGGAGAATTTTCATTCATAAATTAATATTAATGATATTAGATTTATTTAATTATTAAATTAAATAAATAAGATAAAAATGATTTTATTGATTTAAAATCATTTTAAATAAGAATAAAGTGTTAGAAAATATTTGGGATTTTAAAATATAATTTTCTATATTTTGGAGAATTCTCATTAATAAATTATTATTAATAATATTAGATTTATTTAATTATTATATTAAATAAATGAATTAAAAATAATTTTATTGAATTAAAAATCATATAAAAATGAGAAAATTGATTTAAAAGTATTTTAAGTTATAATTAATGACTTTTAATATTTTGATAATAATTTCATTAATATTTAAATATTAATGGTGATGATTTAAAATGATTTTAATTACTTTAAAAATCATTTAAGTAAAATATTAATGATTTAAAAATATTTTAAGTTATTAATAATAACTTTAATATTTTGACAAGTATAACATTAATATTTTTATATTATTAAATATTAATGATAATAAGACTATTTGATAATTAAATCATATAAAAATGATTTAAGTGTTTGAAAAATTATTATAAATTATAATAATTGTTTATAAATTATTAAAAGCTTCTGAAAAATATTATAAACGATATTTGACTTATCTAAAATAATATTGAAGCTTAGAGACCAAGTTTAATTGACAATCAATGTGTTAATTGTCGAATAAGGTGACCAGAACACCGAGAATGGACCAAAATCCAACCAGACTAAACTAGTTAGACTTGTTAAGTGTTTATATAGATTATAAACACTAATGTGGCTATGTGGTAATGTGTCTAGGAGAAGTTTGACTATAAAATACAGTGTTACGTGTTATAAATGATTGTGCTAATTGTGAGACCGACATTATTGAATATAGGTCTTACGAACGCAGTTAATTATATTGTGTAGCTATAATCAACGCGGAAGGCAAGTTTCCTAACTCAACCTTGAGTTATATTCATTCAATTATTATGGTTAATTATTTCTAATTATACCATGTCCAGGGAATTTATTGTTGATTATTCGCAGTTAGTGCATGTTTAATAATTCAAATTGAATTACTGATTCAGAGAATATACCATTGTAGAATAACTGTTATTGAATATTCATATTCGTAGAAGATAGAATTGATAGTATAGATAATTCTTGTTTATTGTCAAATTATGTTGAGAAATGTCTTAGATAATTATTCTGGCTAGACGAGCATTTGTTAGAATTTGATAGATTCGAGAAGAGAATTCAATTGTTATTGATAGATCGATGTCAATTATTTTGGCTAGATCGATAAGTAAATAGAATCTGAAATCACAGTATTTCATTGTTAAATCAAAATCTTGATTCTGAGACTGAGAAAAACAGCCTTTTATATAAAGGGAACAAAATTTTTAAGTCGTATATCGACCATTCTTGTAGCGACCTAAGTATTATGCATAATACGAAGTACAAGGGTTGGTAGGCTCTAAGTACTTATAGAGGGGTATGATTTAATCTTTATGGTTATCGATACTCCTAACGTATGTATCAAAGTAAATCTTTGATAGATGCGAGAAAGTAGAAGTTCTAGATCAATGGATCGCTTCAAAGATAAATCTAGAAAACATTCCACTTTGCTATTTCGTAGAATTAATTCTTGATTATTCATTGAATATCGTAGAAAACCTTGAAAGCGTTGTACTCTTTCATTATTAGATTATTGTTGCGAAGAATATTAGAACAATTGATATTGATTTCTATACCTTTATTGTATGTCTTAACTTGTAGGGCAAACTTGTTGCTCACGCTTGCTATAAATAAAACTTTTCAGCTAAGAACGAAGAGGCCAGCGGGTCAAAGAAGAACAAAGGCAAAGGCAAGATGCTGGAGTAGTATAATGAACAATATTATTATTATTATTGTATTGTATTGTAAACCCTTTTTGTTTATCTAAGGGGTATGATTGTAATTTTAAGGTTAGCAAACTTGGGACTTATGTATTAATAACTTATGTTAATGAGTTATGTATTCCTATTTATATTTAAATGGGTAGTTAGATGTTATTATATTGTGGATCGTGAACACCAAACTCGGGGGTCAGGTAACCCAGATTTGGGGGTGTCACAGACACTGCTAAACGGGTCGGTGAAACCGAGATTTATCAGGGTTTAGGGACTTGGTTATGCGGAGGAAAGGTGTTAGGCACCCCCCGACATCCGTGTTACCACGGTGACCGCCTCTTTTCAAGAAAAAGATGGCTGAATGTGTGTGTGTGTGTGGGTTGATGTGTTGTTATTTGGAAGTAGTTCGAGGCCTCGTTTGAACTTATAGACACGAGGTTTGAATTTATGTAAAAATTGGTTTTAGCAAGATATAGCAATGATGTTTTATAAAAAAGTTTTTCAAACCACGATGCTCAATAGTAATTGAGACCTTTTACACTCCCATTTTATTAAATGTTAAAACTTCATTGATTTTATTTTACGAATCGCGAGGCATCCAAATGCGAAAATAATGTACAAAATAATGCCGACTTCCTCGTGGGTATGGAAACCATCTGAGGAAATTCAGACATCGCAGAATAATTTACAAGTTGCTTACAGTTGAAAATGTCCATCACGGGAACCGAATCTAGATCCAATAGGCTGAATCTGTGATTACATGATTCATAGGCGCACAAGATACTAGAATTTGTATGAAAGCGAAGAAGGTATATATATATAAGTCGTAAATATATATATCTGAGACATGATCACCAAACCACGAAACACCTCCATGGGGATGAAATGTAAATAAAGGCAGTAAAAAGCTATCAACCGCCACGGAGGAAACTCCAAAGTGAGACGAAACGTAAATAAAGTCGTAAAGAGATCAATCGCCACGAAGGAAACTCAGGTGAGGACGAAATGTAAATAAAGTCAAAAGCGATCAAGCGCCACGAAGGAAACTCAGGCGGGATGAATATATATATATATATATATATATATATATATATATATATATATATATATATATATATATATATATATCCGTCTCTAAAGTGAACCTTAAAAGAAGCGAACCAAAGATTAACTGTCGTCTTTGGTGTCTATGGCGACAGCTCGAGCGTCGCCATAGCCATATAGTCTTTGGCGGCAGTGTCGAGGCAACCGCCGCCATGTACACCTAAAGATGATGGTTAAATCTTTGGTTCGCTTTTTAAGGTTAGCTTTTAGAGTCTCTTCGTATATATATATATATATATATATATATATATATATATATATATATATATATATATATATTAGCGAATAAACGCTCTGCATCAAGTCTAGGCTCATCGAACAAAGTTTGACCCACAGTTAATATATATTAATGTATATATATATATATATATATATATATATATATATATATATATTAAAGCAAATAAACGCTCTGCATCAAGTTCAGGCTCAATCGAGGCATAACTCGATAATGTTAGTCAATATATATATATACAAGCTAAAACAAAACCACGGACCAAAGTCCGGGCAAATGCGCTCAACACGACTCTCAACGTGAAGAAGGGTGTGTGCATTGATGAAGAAAGACTCTAAAGTGTGTGAGAAGGCTTACGGTTGATCTGCTAAAGAAGACTTCTATATCTTTAGAGTGGTAAACACTTGGCTTTTTGTAGGTACAAAAGGGCTATATATGAGCTCACAGGTGTTTAAAATGAGAAAGTACACTGCATGGGGTGAGTGCAGAGCAAATTGGGCAGGGCTTCCTCGCCATTTTTCTTACATAATGGCCACCCCAAGACCTCTATTTATAGAGGGGGGAGACGCAGGTCTACTTGCGGCTGCCCGGGATGCCCAAAATATGGGTCCCGCCGTGTCGAAGTACGTACATTCGAATTACGCGTTGTTTGCTCGGTTGCTCATAACTTTCAATCTTGGAGTCCGATGGAAGCGTGCCATGTCATTCTGGAAACCTCTTTCCAAGAGATACACAATGACATAGAATTTGCCCTTTTTTGTTTCTAGGAAGATGGGTCCATGACCGAAATGGCATTCCCGAGTTTTCGTCAGGTAGTCCGTTGAGCCGTTTTGCGTAGTTTGCACTCGAAAGTTAAGATATGGTTCTTATGGGACTTCTATTAAAGTATTTTGAGTTGACATGAGTTGATTTGATGTGAGTTAAAGTTGAGTTGGCAAAATGACCATTTTGTCCATCCCAGGGTTATCTCCGATTTTCACATAGTTGTAGCAGTATTTTCTCAGGATTATCTCTAAGGTTGACTTGATGTTGACTGTGGCTATCCTCAGGGTTATCTTTGAGGTTGGCTTGACCTCCTGGGGCTACCTCCAGGCTTTGATCTTGATCCCCCAGGGCTATCTCCGGGGGTGAAACTGATTTTCCCGAGGTTATCTCTAGGGTTGGAAACTATTTTCTCGGGGTTATCTCCGGGGTTAAAAACTGGATCTCCCGTGGCTATCTTCTGGGTTAAAATTGATGTTCTAGTTGTCCAGGGTTATCTCCGGAGTGTGAAAAAGATGCTTTTGTCCTCATGCATAGTCAGTAACAGGAAAACGAAATTTTGAGTGTCTACAGATGCCCCTCTTTATCATGTTCATGCAATGCAATGGAATGGACATGATAAAGATTAGTAGACACTTGAAAATATGACAAGGTATTTCTAATGATGCAAATTGCAATGTAATAAATGTTTATGATGAATGTTAAAATATTTTCGCAAATCGCAGTTCGCAAATCGCACATCGTATTTCGCACTTCGCACTTCGCACTTCGCTTTTCGTATTTAGCCAAATTGCACATCGTATTTCGCATATCGCATTGCAAATCACATATCGCAAATCGCATATCGCAAATCGTATATCGCAAAATCGCAAATCGCAATGTAATGAATGTCATGATGAATGTTAAAATGTTTTTACAAATCGCTTTACCTTTACCGATCATTATTGATGCCTATGCTGGTGTTGACTCCAATGATTTGGCATTTAATCGCTGATGATTGTTTGATGAAGATAAGTGGAGATGCTTTCCATATCTCTGATGGGTATGACATTCTGAAATCACCAGACCCTCCTGATGTATTCGCTGGTAGTTTACAACGGTGTCTATCCTGCTGATCGCTAAACTTTTTTGGTTCCCACTCAAACGATGGTATACGAAGCTTTCATCGCTGAACTGTCTTGATGTCGCGTTGAATTGATGCCAATGGTTTAAGAATACCGGATCTTCCGATACCTTCGCTGAAGTATTCCATGGGTTACGTCACTAGACTTCACCTGATGTTACGCTAGATTGATGATAACCACCAGATGTCTCACCCTTTTTGAGGTGATTTGGAGTTTTCTTTCATTGTTGGGTGCTTGTGCCCCATTTCCTTAAGCATTTGATTCAGAATCTTATTGGGTGATGACTTGAATGTCGCTGAAATCCCTGGAGGGTGTAATTCATTCTTTCTCTGCCCAGATTTAAACGTCGGTGTAGAGGCCTCAGCTTGTGAGGACTTAATGCATGTTGATGGTGTAGATTTCATTCGCTAGGTCTTTCGTTGTTGACCTTCTGCTTCTGAGTTAAGAACGTTTTTGAGAAGTTTCCCCTTCTTTCGTAGGGGAACACTTATGTCGCTATGATTTCTTTCAGGATTTCACCCTTTCTTTTGATGAGAAGCTTTATCTCGCCTTAAACTCCTTCCATTTCTTGGAATTGGAAAATGCCCCGATCCTTTTCAGATATTGATGCCGAGGGTTCGTATGAGAAACTCTCTTTGTTGATGAAGTCGTGAGTGAATAATATCTGAATTGCCATTGAGATGCTGATGGACCATGCTGATGGCGCTGACTGGTGCATTTTCAACTTTATGATGATTGATAAATGCCCCAGTGTTGAGTTGTCGCTGCTTCTGAGATTACCCCAATCTTGTTGTAAGGGGCCCAATATCCGGTTGTTGCCAATTTTGAAATTGCCACAGCCTCGCTTGTTGTCTAGGATAGTTTCTTTGACAGATGAGCTGATAAGACGCTGAGATCGCAAGAGGCTTTTACTTCTGTACCATCTGGTGAACAGGTAGTGGATGTGGGCTTTGATGTTGACAGCTCTTTCTGGTAAAGATGTCGCTTTGTTAAAGAGATGATGCTCTAACTCATAGGGATATCGTTGTTGCTGAGCGGGATGACATTATATCCACCCGAGATGTCGTATGTAGTTGGTAGTGGATCTGTTGGCTCATATAGAAACCCTTGGGTAGGAGATCACAGTGTTACCTCCTTCTTCTGAGAGGGAATCCATGTTGGACTTGATAGCCCGCATATACACTGATTTGTAGATGGGCTTGTATTTTCCTGCACAGACTAGCTTAGGCATTTTGTCATGTACAGTACACATTGTATATATCAAACAACATTATATATGGCAGGGAAATATATGTTGATTCACTTTCATTTTAGTTGTGCCTTGCTATTTGCTTGATATTCGCTTATTTCTCCAGGACTTTGTGATCTGGATGTATTCTGAATTCCTCCTTGATGGATGGACAGTGAGATGTCTTAGGATTTTCAGAATGGATCGTCGATCTGTGTGTATTCCCTACCATCTTTGGTGTCTTGGGACTGGTTCCTATACGCGGTTATGGATATGAGTGTGTCTATTTTTTTGTGGTGAGACCGGACCATATAACATGGTTGCCTACGTACTTCCGGGTATTGGGGAGATCAAGTCGATGTAGTTCGCACTGGTGTAAGAGGTTCAATGCTGTATGTGGCAGAAAGGGTGTCAGAATGTTTTTGTTGTTTTTGTAAGGTGAAAGGCGTAGAAATATTTTTGTTGTTTTTGTTTTATTGCGACCGAGCCATAAAGATGGTTGCCTACATACTCCTATTGAAAAGGAGATCAGGTCGGCGTAGTTCACCCTTTGTGTAGGGCGGATTGCAGGTGAAAAGTTTAATCCTATGCACAGGATATATTGAAGGTGTGAAAGGTTTAATCCCTGGTGGGATAACCGAAGTTGTATGAAATAAAGTGAAACCATGCTACTGGTTTGAAAAGTGTGTTTTTTTCCTGATGGGCAGATGGGTAAAAAGGAAAGGCGGTATGTAGTGAGGGTTAAAGAACCTGAAATGAATGGTGATATGATAATCCAAAACCAGGATGTTCGCTTGATAGTAACCTCAGACATAGTACTATTTCACGGTGTCCGAATTGATGAGTTGCAGAAATTCATCGCCGTCCATTTCTGGTAATCTGAAAGTGCCTCCTGTCAATACCTCCTTGACAATAAACGGGCCTTCCCAGTTTGGGAAAAATTTTCCTTTAGTCTGAGCTTGGTTGTCAATGATCTTTTTCAAAACCAAGTCGTGTTATTTGAACTGTCATAGTCAGACTTTTCTGTTGTAGGATCTTCTTTACAAGTAGAAGGCCACTCATTTATGGGCCACATACTTTCCCATGGATTTCATCCATAGCCTCTGAGCTTGGTCCTCGTCCAAACATCTGAGGAGACATCGTTCTGCATCTCTTTTATAGAGTGCATCTCCGCTCAGGTAGAATTTTATAACAAGTCGATGGATCCGCCTTTTCCTAGTCGGGCTCGCCTCAGCGGGTGTAGATCTATCTTGTAAGTGCTCATTGATATGCTGATATCAAGGGTACTGGATAGGAGGTAGCTCATTCGATACTTCTCTAATATAATTCCAATAGGCTGGAGCCTTTTGTTGTGCAAATGTGAGGGTTGGCATGTATTTCTTATCATGTATGTTGATTAAGGAGGCCAAGGTTGCTAACGTATCCGCAAAATCATTCCTATTCCGAGGAATGTGGAGGAAGGATTTTTCTTCGAACTCCGAAGCCATCTGTAGAACCTGCCGATGGTAAGGCAGCAACTGTAGAACCTACTGAAGAGCTTTTTCTTTTTCTTTTTTTTTATTTCTTTCTTTTTTTCCTTTTTTTTCTTTTTTCTTTTTTTTTCTTTTTTTTTATTTCTATGCATTAGATTGTGGAAAAGAGCCATATGGCTCACTGATCGGTAGCTCCGGCATTGATGAGGCCGAATGACAATCGTCTGTAGAAAAGGTTCCCCAAGGAGTGATGAATGCAGTTTTCTCACGATTCTTTTCAGCAACCATGATTTGATGGTACCCCGCAAAGCAATCCGCAAAGGAGTATATGTCATACTAAGTCGTATTGTCAATGAGTATGTGGATGAATGGGACGGGAGAGCTATCTTTAAGACAAGCTTTGTTCAGATCACTGTAATCCACGCAAACTCACACGTCTCCTCCGAGTTTCGGCATGGGGACTATGTTGGATAGCCATTCTGGGTATGTTAACACCATGATGATGCCGACTTGAAATTGTTTCATAATTTCTTCTTTAACTTTTAACTTCCATTCAGGTTTTAATCACCTGAGCTTATGCCTGAGTGGCTTGAATCCCCCCTTGATGGGAAGGCGATAAATGACAATGTCCGTGTATAAACCGACCATGTCTTTGTGAGACCATGCAAACACATCCTGGAATAGGGTCAATAGAGTAACCATGTCATTCCTTTGGTTTGGAGTGAGGTCTATACCAATTTGGATTTGTTTGGGGTTTTTACGGTTCAAAAGAGGTGGTTTGATCAAGATTCGGCTTGGGTTTGTCTTCGACCCATTCTTTGATCTCCTGAGGTATCTCATAGTCCTCTTGTATTTCCATCAAGTTTGAGTTCAACTTTACATCAAAGTTACAGTCCTTGTGGAGAATAAGCACCTCATCAGCAAGTCTAGGCACATCTAATTTTAGAGTCCTGAACCAACATGCTCTCACCTGATATATGAAACTGTTTAATCACACAAAGTTTTAGCATGTAATGACAAAAGTAACTGCTAATACTGTATAGAAAAAGTAAGCAATTATTGTTATCTACAGGGCATAATAAGTTTCTGCCCGCTTTACCCTCGTCGACCAATGCAATGAGTGCTGCTCCAATTGTCAAGGGCAAAGTCCTGATGGACTGCGATGATGGAGGGGTTGTCATCATCCTCCTTCTCCCGAATGATGGCCATTATGTCTGAGCAATCATCGTCTAGGGTGTATCTATTTGTATGTTCATCATGGACAATAACGCGTATGCCTGACATCATTCTGACAATGTCTTGTTTAATTCTTCGTTCTTGTTCTTCCACTCTGGGGTCTGGAACAAAGACTTTATTTTCCTTTACCGGTATCGGCTTGGGAAATAACATAGCCATTACGCTGGCTGGCACCTTTACAGGAGGTTGTGCGGACTCAGGAGTTGTAGGTGGAGACAATCGCTGTGTGGCTGAAGGAATTTGTCTGTGCTTATGAGGATTCCTGCGACTGGAACTAGCAGCATTCGGACCTTGGATTCCTCCTTGTGCGGAGGATTCAGCATGTACGGGTATCCTTGTACCCTGAGTATATTGGTATAGTTCTTTGAGTAGAATAACCAAGTCTGTAATTTATTTGCTTAATCCGTCGAATTCTTTGTGAGAAACTGGATTAAGGTCAATCTGGTCAGATGACGACATGTTTGACTGCAAGCTTGTAGCCTTTTTGGATTTTAACCGGGTAGTAGGTCCGATTGGTTCCCTGCAAAAGACTTACATAATTTAGTCTTTAGGGAATGTGTATAATAACATGCTATGTGATGTGCCCATTTTAGGAATTTTATCCTGCACAAACGGATGTCAGCTATTTGTATCATGTTAATTAAAATATGTATGTGTACAAATTTCTTCATATTTCTCATTACATGGAGATAGATATGGAATGAAATTACAAGTAATTGTGTTTACAAGTAATTTAAAATGAGAGCATGAAGAGACTTTCCTCTGTTTTGGGTTTATCAGAGGCTGACCTATCTTAGGTTACTCTCGCGGCCTCTTTTCAAGAAACTGTTATCTGAATGTGTGTGTGTGTGTGTGGGTCAATGTGCTGTTATTTAGAAGTAGTGCGAGGCCTTGTTCGAACCTATATACACAGGGTTTGAATTTATGTAAAAATTCAGTTTTTAGCAGGATATAGCAATGATGTTTTATAAAAAAGGTTTTTTCAAACCCTGATGCTCAATAGTAATTGGGACCTTTTACACTCCCATTTTATTAAGTGTTCGACTTGATTGATTTTATTTTACGAATGTGAGGCATCCGTACGAAAATAATGTACAAAATAATGCCGACTTCCTCGTGGGTATGGAAACCATCTGAGGAAATTCAGACATCGCAGAATAATTTACAAGCTACTTACAGCTGAAAATGTCCATCACGGGAACCGAATCTAGATCCAATAGGCTGAATCTGTGATCACATGATTCCTAGGCACACAAGATACCACAATTTGTATGAAAGCAGTAAGAAGGTATATATATAAAAGCTGTAAATATATATATACAGAAATGATCACCAACCACGAAGCACCTCCATGGGGGATCAAAAATATAAATAAAGCTGTAAAAGCTATCAACCGCCATGGAGGAAACTCCAGGTGGGATGAAACGTAAATAAAGCTGTAAAAGCAATCAACTGCCACGAAGGAAACCAAAGGTGGAATGAAATGTAAATAAAGTCAAAGAGATCAATCGCCACGAAGGAAACTCAGCAGATTTAAAATATATATATATATATATATATATATATATATATATATATATATATATATATATATATATATATACTGAAGCAATACAAACGCACTGATGTAAAATTCGGGCTCATCGAGCGTAGTTCGACAAATGATTCATATATATATATATATATACAAAAGCGAGTAAACGCACCTGGATGTAAAATCCGGGCTCATCGAATGAGTCCGATCACAGTTCATATATATATATATATATATATATATATATATATATATATAAGCGAATAAATGCCTGCATCAAGTCTAGGCTCATCGAACAAGGTTCAAACACGATTAATATATATAAATGTTTATATATATATATATATATATATATATATATATATATAAGCAAATAAATGCTCGCATCAAGTCTAGGCTCATTGAACAAAGTTCGACCCATGATTATATATATATATATATATATATATATATATATATATATATATATATATATATATATATATATTTAAAGCAAATAAACGCTCTGGAATCAAGTCTAGGCTCAATCGAGGCATAACTTGATAATGTTAGTCATATATATATATATATATATATATATATATATATATATATATATATATATATATATACAATGTGAAACAAAACCACGGACAAAAGTTAAAGGCAAATGCATGTAAACACGACTCTCAACGTGAAGAAGGGTGTGTGCAGAGATGAAGAGAAAGACTCTAAAGTGTGTGAGAAGGCTTATAGTTGACTGCCAAAGAAGACTTTTATATCTTTAGAGTGGGTAAAAACTGGCTTTTGTAGGTATAAAAGGGCTATATATGAGCTCACAGGTGTTTAAAATGAGAAAGTACACTGCATGGGGTGAGTGCAGAGCAAATTGGGCAGGGCTTCCTTGCCATTTTCTCTTACAAAATGGCCACCCCAAGCCCTCTATTTATAGAGGGGGAGCCGTACCTGCGGCTGCCTGTGATGCCCAAAATATGGGTCCCGCCGTGTCGAAGTACGTACATTCGGATTACACGTTGTTTGCTCGGTCGCTCATAACTTTCAATCTGGGAGTCCGATGGAAGCGTGCCATATCATTCTGGAAAGATCTTTTCGAGAGCTACACAATGACATAGGATTTGCCCTTTTTTGTTTCCAGGAAGATGGGTCCATGACCGAAATGGCATTCTCGGGTTTCCGTCAGGTAGTCCGTTGAGCCGTTTTGCATAGTTTGCACTCGAAAGTTAAGATATGGTTCTTGTAGGACTTCTATTGAAGTATTTTGAGTTGACATGAGTTGATTTGATGTGAATTGAAGTTGAATTGGCAAAATGACCATTTTGCCCCTCCCGGGGTTATCTCCGGTTTTCACACAGTTGTAGCAGTATTTTCTCAGGATTATCTTTGAGGTTGACTTGATGGTAACTTTGGCTATCCTCAGGGTTATCTCTGAGGTTCGCTTGACCTCCTGGGGCTACCTCCAGGCTTTGATCTTGATCCCCCAGGGCTATCTCCGGGGTTGAAACTAATTTTCCCGGGGTTATCTCTGGGGTTGGAAACTATTTTCCCAGGGTTATCTCTGAGGTTGGAAACTGGATCTCCCGTGGCTATCTTCGGGGTTAAAATTGATGTTTTAGTTGTCTAGGGTTATCTTCGGAGTGTAAAAAAGACTCTTTTGTCCTCCTGCATAGTCAGTAACAGAAAAACAGAATTTCGAGTGTCTACATATATATATATGTGTGTGTGTGTGTGTGTGCGCGCGCGCATGTACGCTAAACAAGATGGGACAAATAATAACAAATCCTTCAAAGTTTTTATATTAAGTCCTAAGCGTTCAAAGATATTTGGAATATCGAACATCGTCTTCTAGCATGATAAAAAATAATAGAGTATCAATTAATTATTATAAGTTTGTTGTGTCACCACAAAGCTTATCTTAATTCTTTGAGATGTTAATTTTATCACATTTGATGCTTATAAAGAAAATTGAACAATGTTGTTTTGTTGTGTCACCACAAGGACAATGTTTTTTTTTGAATATATAAAAGTGCTAGGTTGGACTTAACTTGAATAATTTTTATTCGGATGTGCCACCACTTGATCAAAATAAGTTAAGAGGCAAAATAAAAAGAGTTACATGATGATGTAATTGACAAGAGTTGTCTACCAATTTATTTATATATAGTTTGTTGTGTCACCACAAGGCTATATACATTTGAAATGAGATCTTTATTCTTACTAGCAAATTTTAATTAGATTTTGCCGAGCTATATAAGTGAGGATAATATAGTTTGAAGAAAATAGTGGGAGATACCAATTTAAAACAAGATCTAATTTATTTTGGTAATTAATAATAGAATTTATGCTAAAATATTATTAATTACAAATTCATTTACAGAATTTTACAATGTCTAAATTACTATCACGGTGAAGCATATTAGATGATATTTAACCGGAACGAATTAAATGGATTGGTTAAGGAATTTGAGAATAGTTCTCATGGTTGAAAAGCTATCTTATGTCCTTAATACGCCTATCCCTGTAATGGTTGCAGACAATGCCTCTGAGGAAGAGATTGCTACTTTTAAAAAGTGGCAAGATGATGCACAGTTGGCTCAATACATCATTCTTGCATCCATGAGTAACGAGCTTTAGCGTCAGTATGAAATTATCGATTCTCCTACTATATTCCTGCACATCAAGTAGTTGATGGTGAGGAAAGTAGGACTGATAGATATCAGATATCTAAAGAGCTCTTCTGATCTAGAATGGTCGATGACACTACAGTACAGACAAAAGTCCTTAACACAATCAATTTGATTAAACAATTAGGACAACATGTTTTATCATGGATGGAGAGTTGAGTCAAGATTTGATCTTGTACTGAATTCCAGACTCTTTTCACAATTGTTGTGAATTTTTCATATGAACAAGTTAGATATCATCCTCGCTGATTTGCTTAACATGTTGAAAAATGTTGAGAGTCACTTTCCAACCAAGAAAGACCAAGTCTTATTAGTAAGGGCCAAATGCTCTTCTGAAAAGAAGAACGATTCTAAGAAGGTAAATAGAAAGGCAAAAACAAAAGATAATAAGTACAAAACTGATAAGGATAGCAAAGGAGTTTGCTTCCATTACAATAAGCCTGAACACTGGAAAGGAAACTGCGAGAAACATCTTGTAGAGGCTAACCAAAGAAGCTTAGTGAAGTTTCGGTTACAAAATAATTTTGTTCATGATTGAAATTAATCTTTTTATACGTTAAGATTTTACTTGGGTATTGGATACCAGCTTTAGTTCTCATAAATATAGATTTATGTAGGGACCAAGCAGAAGTAGAAAGCTAAACATAGGATAAGTAGTCCTTTGTCTGGTAAATGAAGCAAAGGTTGCTGGATTAGCCATAGGAACTATAGTTTAGCATTGCCTACGAGCAAATCTATTAAGTCAATAAGTTGTTATTGTATTCCAGTTCTCGTTGGAAATATTATTTCCTTTTTATTGTTGGACAATGAAATCTTTGGTATTATATTTAAGAACAATTGTTGTTCTATTTATAATAATAATGTTTTGTATAGAACTGAAATATTACTTACTGGATTTTGTGTACTTGACTTACGTGAAAAATTATTTTGCAAATTGAACAAACTAGTATAAGAAAATGAGATGATCATTCAAAGAGTTGAATGCGTGTATTTGCTGAAATACAATTGTGAATTATTTGAAAGGTTCAAAGAATTCAGAAGTGAAACTAATTTGAAAAGTATTAAGATTCTTTGATTATATCAAGGAATAAATACTTGTGCGACAAGTTTCTAGATCATCTCAAATGGTTTTCTCATAATGGACGCCTCCTGATACGCAATAATTGATTGATGTATCTAAAAGGAAAAATCGTACCTTATTAGATATGGTGCGGTCCATAATGATTTTACCGATATTCCAGTATCCTTCTAGGGTCATGCCTTAGAAATGGCTACATATCTACGAAAAAGGTAACCTTAAAAATCAATACTAAGACTCTATAAGATTTATGGATAGGGAGGATTCCTAATCTTAAGTATGTTAAGATAAGGGATTGTCCAACTTATATGAAAAGGTTTCAAAAAAATAAGTTTGGGACAAGATTTGACAAGTGCAGATTTGTGGGACATCCTAAAGTAAGTTTAGGGTATATGTTCTATAATCTTACTTAGCAAAAGGTGTTTATTGCGAAACACGCTACCTTCTAAGATAAAAGTGTTTATCATTGAAGGGGCTTGTGGGAAGATAATAGATCTTGAAGAGTTCAAGAACCATAAAGCACTATAAATCAAGTAAGAGGAACCTGTAGATAGACCTATTGTACCACAACTGAATCATAAATCTGGAATAGTACCGAAGATACCTAGGAGGTATGGATTCATCATAAACGATGATGATGAGGTACACATCATAGAAGAAGATGATCCAGTTACATACAATGAGGTAAGAGTTGTAGACACTCAGAGAAATGGATTGAAGCAAGCTTATCAAAAATGGAACATTCATTTTGATGAGATAATCAAAAGAGTTTGATTTTATCAAAAAAAAAGAATGAACCTAATATGTACAAAAGAGTCAGTTGGAGCGTCGTGATATTCCTAGTATTATATGTTGATATACTACGGATAAGGAATAACATACCAATGCTACAATTAGTAACGATAAAGTTGTCTAAACATTCCTCCATGAATGATTTGGGAAGAGTATCTTAATTGGGGATACAAATCAATATAGACAGATTTAAGAGGATGCTCGGCTTAAACCAAGGAACATATATTCATTTGATGCTAAAGTCGTTTAGCATGGCAAACTCCAAGAGATGTCTCATGTTGATGAGCCATATAATGTATCTCTCTTAATAGTCCCCATAGACTCCTGAAAAGACAGATCGCATGAGTGAAAATCATGCATGCAATGAAATATACGAGACCTGATGTTGATCGTTCATACTCTGGAGAAGATCACTGTAAGACAGTGAAAACATCTTAAAGTACTTAATCGGCATTCAGGATGTGATCATATTTGTTAGTTCCCAGTAGGCACAATATAGATCTAGAAGGGGGGTTGAATAGATCCTTTTTGTTTTAAATACTTTTCTGGTTTATTTTGTATAGCTAATGATTTAGCATATGATAAACATAAGAATCATTTCAAGCACAACGGAATAAGTAAAAGATCCCCTTCATTGATATATTCATAATCATACATACATTGTTCTTAGAGTTAATTTAGTTGTAAGTAGTTAAAACATACATAGCAGTTATAGCAGTTAATATACATAATGTAAATGACATAAGGTAAAAGACACAAGGGGTTTTAAGTGGTTTAGAGACTCAAGCTCCTAATCCACTCTTCAGTTTTCAACTAGCAGGATTTCCACTAAGGAAGGGCAGCACCCTGAATCACTAAGATTCCTTCAAGGCCAGTAGCCTTGGGACTCCAATTCACTAAGAACTCTTCAAGGCCAGCAGCTTTGGAACGTCTCTAGTTCCCTAGGAACTCCTCAAGCCCAGCAGGCTTGAAACTTCATTTATTCCCTCCGAACAAGGACCCCTCAGGCCCTGGCTTCTTCTTCTCGTTGTTGTTGGTGCTGAGCTACTAAGATGTCTTTAAGCTTGATCATCTTTTGTACTTAGCAGCTTGGTGTGGTCCTCTTTGCATTTTGTTTTGAGACTGGACCACATCATCTTTGGTGCAGCTGATCTTCTTCCGTTCTGCTCATCTTTGTATATTGTCAGCTGTGCACCATCACCATTTCTTGAACCCTTCTTAACATATTGGCAGACATGGTTCTGCACTTTCTCTACTTTAGCTTTGGGTTCATGGTGAATCGTAGAGTGGCTCTTAGGATTTGCCTTGTGCTTTGTCACTCTTCTGAATGTTATCTTCTTGTCCTTCTCGACTCTCAGCTTAGATGCCAATTCAGTGGGCATTCTTATCTTTGTTGAGTGAAGATTTGATATGTTCAAGTCCATCTTCAAAGTTGCTTCACTTCTACCTTGGTAGTCTCACTGTCACTGAGACTTGTTCTATTTGAGCTCAAGTGGAACTCGTAGAGTCAACGTTAGCATTTTAACCAACTCAATGATTCTGCAACATCACAATCATCAGCAACTCTTGATCGTTAAAGCTCTGGCTTATTTATACTCCTTCCCAATCTTCCCATTGAGAAGTAGCCGTTAGAAGCTCTTTGAAATGCTTCGCAGATCTTGAGTTATTTGGTGTAGACTGCAGATGTGACATGTCATACTTTTTTGACACTGCAGTCTACTGTTTCACCTACCCCGTCAGAGATGTCACTTTAATATCTTGGGCAGGTTGAAGACTTTATTTCCTCCTTCTGATTTCTCGATCAGAGGTTGTCCTTTTGCATCGATGCTCTCAATATGCTCTTGTATAAATATCAACCTTTAGATTGAACCGTTGCCAATGATTCAATCTTCAGTTGTTCGAACTCTACGATTCTAATGCATATCTTCATGGACCTAATCGTAGTGTCTTGTTGACTGGTAGAGACAACACTACGATCTTGAAGAGTGTTAATTGAATCTTCAATGTAGAACACCTCTTCTCTCTCTTGTATAGTGCTTCAACACTTACTTGTTTTGCCTCAACAGACTCGAGAGAGGTGATGACTTGACTTATTTGTTCTGACCCCTTCTGAATAACTAGACACTTCAGATTTGTGGCGTGTCCAGCTCGCTTTCTCCTTGTGATCTCCCGTTCACTTATCATCAATGGACTGACCCAATGCTTAATCACTTTAGCCTTTTTCTTCAGAAGTTGTCCAGTGTCTCTGTACTCACTTCATCAGTTCTTTCTTTGTTTGGAAAACACTACGATCCTGGTTGCTTCCAAGATCATCGTCTTCTATTTATTTGACAGCTACTGCACTTGCTGACTTTCCTTAGTCAGTTATTGAAGTCTTCTTCTGATCTCCTTGTGGAAGACTTCATCCTGAATGGCTTCACAACTCAATCTAGATGCTGATTGGGTTGGTACTTAGATCTTCTATTAGCTTTCATGGCTTTCGTTGAGTGCTCTCTTGTTTCCTTCATAATGGAATGTATCTTTGCAGTGCCAACCAGAGGCTTCATTCCTTTGGATATTTTGGGAGTGCTCATTTGTTGAGAATCGTATTTGCTCTACAATTCTGCCTTAGCATTGTGAGCACATCTGTTGAGGTCTTAGTTTTGCATTCTACGATTGACTTTGGTACATGCGAGACACTACGACTCTAAGATCAGATCTTGACACTCTACGATTTCTTCCTTTGTCTTCATCTGATCTTGCTCGACTACAATCTCTGCCCCTAGTATGATCAGTAGACTCTACGACTCTGAGTGTAGTCTACAATTCTTGACTTGGCTTCGGCAGATACTTGATCGGCTCGTAGACAGGCTGTCTCTACGATTCTGAGCATGACTTCCTCAGCAGACTACGACCCTGAGGAAGTTCTACTCGACACACTACAATCCTTCCTCATCTCTCCTGGCAGTCTACGAACTCTGAGATCTACTATCTTGCAGACTACGATTCTACCTTGATAGCTCTCGAGTTTTCCTCAACTCTCCTGGCGGACTACGATTTACAGTGCGGGTTTCGACGATCAGACAAGCCTATCTATTACATCATAAGATCAACCTAACATGCTTGATCTTTCTATATTTATAGTCTTGTACATCATTTCTTTTTAAGGACTTTAACAAAGCTATTTTGCTTATGTAGGATCAACCTAACACATTTCATCAATTCATTCTAAGTCCTTGTACATATGTTTCTATTATCTATTAAAGGACTTTACAGCTTTTCTTAATGCAAGCATACTTGTATATTCATTCATATATATCATAATCAAATCATATGTAAATAGGAATATCATTCACATGCTTATTCCTGGCAATCTCCCCCTATTTGATTATGACAAAAATAATAAGTGCATATGCATGTTATGAATGAATCTTATATACAGTGAGCAACTGTATTTCTAAAACAGATAATCATGAAAGTCATTTATAATGATGTGGAATTTCATACACTCATATTTTACATCCTAGATCCAGAACATACCTAACTAGTTAGAGATGTACCTCTTTGGCTCCATGTATGTTTCCAGGATGTCTGTTGATCAACTAATCATCTGTTTGACCTTCTTGTTCCTGCTCCCCTTGGGATGATGACCTTCCTACTTTACTTTACTCCCCCTCAGATGTATGCTTCTCTTTTCCTTCTGGCTCCCCCCTCAGCTTCTACATACATAGGCTCATCATTCTTTGGCTCCCCCTCAGATGATGACTCTGCCTTTTCTTCTGTTATCTTCTTCTTTGACTTCTTCTCTCCTTTCCTTCTGCTCTTCTTTGACTGCCTCTTTCTATGCCTCTTTTTCTCCCCCTTTTTGTCATTAATCATTTGGGAGAGCTGCTCCATGTTGGACATAAGCTGCTCCATCAGGTAGGAGGAGTTAGCAACTTCAAACTTGAGTTCCTGTTGGCCTAGCTCAACTTGCACTGAGAAAGACTGCTTCATGTTGTCAATCTTGTCAGAGATGGATTGGATCTGTTCTTCACTGGCCTTCTTCGCTTGTAGTGCATCTGCCTTCTGGTCATTCATGACTTTCAGATAGATGTTATCTCTCTTTGAGTTTGAGAGATACATTAGCCATAGTAGCTGGAAGTCTGTTCTGGAATGAATTATCTCCTGCTGTTGTCAGCTTCTTTAACTCTTCAGTGAATAGAGATATTTTCTCAATCAGTTCATCAGAATTTTTCATTAGCTCCTTCTCCACATATATTTAATCATCTGGTTGGGCAACTCCTTGTTGAGTATCATATTAGACTCTACGATCCTCTTCCTTGGACAGATTTTCGAAGGTGTTGAAAATCTGAAGAATCGTTGAGTTCCAATCATTGGTTGAAGATGAAGGAATGTCTGTCAGTAGTGCATGAGTAGATGGAGGCTTCTGGTATTAAACTTGAACACCATCAGTAGTAGAGTGAATAAACTCTATGATCATCTCCTTGGTCATGATCCTTCTTCCTTGAGAATCCACTCTACGATCGTAGGGGATATAGTGATTGCCGGCATGTCTGTAGACCTTGTAGTGAGGTTGGTTTGTGATCTATTTGGTGGCAAACTTCTTCACCCTTGGGAAGTTTTGTGCTACCAGCTCCATGTTTGGAAAATGAGAGTAGCACTAACTGAAGTAACTTGTATCCTTTTCAGTATGTGCTTTTAGCCAAGGCATCCACTAGAAGAACCATCTCATAAGCAGATCATTAGGATTGTAGAGGATGGTTGTGCAGTCTAGCTCCATGTTGTTCCAGTTTTTAACCATATCAAAGGTAGTCATCCTTACCACCATGAGTTGTTCATCTCCATAGTTCACCCATCTTTCTGGTGGTGTTTCTGGTGATTCATTCGAGACTTCTACCACTATTCTCTTGGTGAATTTTGCTGGAGAGAGGACAGGATAGAATTCTAGTTCCTCTGATTCTTGATTTTCAGAATTGGAATCATTCTCCATTTCTTCTCTTTCGGAGCCTGAACCATCTTGATCATTTCCAACAGTGAATCCTTCTTGCTGCATTTCATTTCCAGATCCTTCTTCAACAAGATCTTCCACTGATTCATCTTCTTCATTACTAGATTCATCTTCAGCACTTACTTCATGTGATACATACTCATCATCACTTAATTCAATGACAGCATTGGAGTGATCACTTCTCTTTTTGGAGGCAAATTTGGCTTGCAGTCTGTAGCTCTTCCTTCTTGTTGGAAGTTCAGCTATAAGAGTTTCAGATTCTTCTTCCTCTTCAGACTCTGAAACCTTTGGATCATCATACGAACTTCCTTGAGGTTCAGCACTGATAGGGGCAGACCCTTCTCCTTTGGACTCATCACCTTTTGAGTTGTCATGGGGGCTTTCAGGATTGGAAGGGGCATGTTCTTCTTCTTTAGAGACAGCATCATTTGACCCATAATCTGGGCTTGTTGGGGCATTTAAATTTAGGGATTGAGTTGGGTCATAAGGGGTTTTAAGTGGTTCAGAGACTCAAGCTCCTAATCCACTCTTCTGCTTTCAACTAGCAGGATTTCCACTGAGGAAGGGCAGCACCCTGAATCACTAAGATTCCTTCAAGGCTAGCAGCCTTGGGACTCCAGTTCACTAAGAACTCTTCAAGGCCAGTAGCCTTGGAACGTCTCTAGTTCCCTAGGAACTCCTCAAGCCCAGCAGGCTTGGAACTTCATTTAGTCCCTCCGGACAAGGACCCCTCAGGCCCTGGCTTCTTCTTATTGTTGTTGTTGGTGGTGCTAAGCTGCTAAGATGTCTTTAAGCTTGATCATCTTTTGTACTTACCAGCTTGGTGTGGTCCTCTTTGCATTCTGCTTTTAGACTGGACCACATCATCTTTGGTGCAGCTGATCTTCTTCCGTTCTGCTCATCTTTGTATATTGTTAGTTGTGCATCATCACCATTTCCTAAACCCTTCCCAACATGTTGGCAGACATGGTTCTGCACTTGCTCTGCTTTAGCTTTATGTTCATGGTGAATCGTAGAGTGGCTCTTAGGATCTGCCTTGTGCTTTGCCACTCTTCTGAATGCTATCTTCTTGTCCTTCTCGACTCTCAGCTTAGATGCCAATTCAGTGGGCATTCTTATCTTTGTTGAGTGAAGCTTTGATCTGTTCAAATCCATCTTCAAAGTTGCTTCACTTTCACCTTCATTGTGACGCCCCCAAAATTAGGCATACATCACCCATCTTGAGTCGCCAGATACATGGTACAGAATTCAAATACAACTTAATAATACAACTGCCGTAAGTATGCAATCGACAAAACATAAAGCTGTGAGTTTGAATACAAATATTGTCTACTAGAGAGTATACAAACTCAAAAGGAGTCCTCATTACAATTATTATCGCACTATTTCACGAGAATAGTGAGGACTACTAATGCACCATCTAGGACCATCACTCCGTTCCCAGGCTCGTTCCAAATTTATATTCTCATTTCAAGAGAACGAGAGAAAGAAAGGGTGAGCTCAACTATCCCGATGAAATATTATGACTAAGATAATGCGAGAATAAATTATCATTAGCCTTAAAATGATTTTAAAGCGATACAATATAACAAACATCAAGTTTAAGCATGATGGAACAAGAAATCCATTAAAAAGAGTCAAGTAGAGAATAAAATCTACTATCTTTTATGATTTAAAAGGTTTTTCATCACTTTTATCGCTAGGACTCAGCTTAATAAATAATCCACATCATCGAATCACCTTTGCACTACGGCCAAGGATATTCTTTAGTATCACGACCACAATCATCCATGCACTACGGGCCAAGAATATTTGTGTATTCATTAATGGTCATGATCATGCCAACAACTGTCCATCAATGCACTACGGGCCAATGAGGACTTTTACCACATCATTTGTAACATTACGGTCATTATTACAAGAATAATCCACGGTCATAATCATACCAAGTCCATCTATGCACTACAGGCCACAGATGACTTTCAAAAAATATAAATATGAGGATGATGACAATGATATAAGAATTCAATAAAACAAGTTCAAGAATTAATTTGTCCAAGAACCAATAACATCCAGATTGTCAACATGATATTGCTTTGTAGAGTAAAATTCAAGAATGCTCAGAAGAATATTTCCATGAAAAGATATTGGATGAAGCGCAATTATCAAGGATATTCCACTAATTTAATGGAGTATAGAAGTCAAAATTTTAACCAACTGAGTATAATAAAGAATGGAATAGCAAAAGAAATCACCATGTATGCGGATTAGATAGGCAGAGTTATTCAATGAGAATACTAAATAACGGAACCGTGTCGGTGAAATTAAGACCGATGGGATATTCCAATGAGAATAATAAAGAATGGAATAACAATGTAAATCACCATGCATGCGGTCAGAGTATAGATAGACAAAGTTATTCCAAGCGAGAATAATAATAAGGGCGGAATCGAAGTTAAAGCATAAAAATGCATGACGAGGATATTCCAATGTAATAATAAAGGCGGAATCAGTGCGGCGTAAAACGCATGCATAAGATATATTCCAACAGAATAATAAAGGCGGAATCGGTCCGGCGTAAAACGCATATGCACGGGATATTCCAGCAGAATAGTAAAGACAAAATAATGAAGAATGTCACCAAGTATAGGGTAGCTCAGCGTATCTGAGTTATTCAACGAGAATAATAAAGAATGGAATAACATAAGTTCTCTTCATAAATAAGAAAGAAAGAGTACCCCTTACAGTACCACAAATAATATTCCTACCTAAGAAGAAAAGAGTTGAATATATGAGTACTGAAGTAGCATAATTCTTTCTTATTTCTCTCTATAGTTTATCTCTCAGTAGAGTTTCAAATTGAATTCGTAAGAAAATAATGAAGGAATGAGCTTTTATTTATAGACAAATGGATCAAGATAGTAACTAACTCATGAACGGTCCAGATTAATTTACTTTAATCTGACGGTCCATATTTAAAGAAAAATCTTTTAAATAAAATATAATATATTCTATTTATTATCTAATAAAACGAATAACTTTATAAAATATTTTACTATGCAAACACTATATGACGTGCACTATGCAAACACTATGCATAATAAAATATAATATATTTTAATTATTATCTAATAAAATAGATAACTTTATAAAAGTATTGATTTTATATAAAAAGATTTTACTATGCAAAATACTATGCGAATAACTATGCAACACTATGCATAATTGAATATAATATATTCGATTTATAGAATAACTTTATAAAAGTATTACATTTTTATATAAAAGATTTTATGTATTATTACATTAATAATACCAACAAAGCGAGTGACTTATCACGTAAGCATCAATAAGTAATACTGAGGTGTGCTACTATGCAACCACGCCAGACATTATTTTTTAACACCGGGTGTTTCAATAGTTAACGGTAAAACTTCCGCCGTTATTTTCATAAAATATTTTTGTCGTTTTCTCAATCCGACAATAATTCCGTAATATAGGGTCCACCAATGATTGTCTTGGTTGTGCGAATATTCCCTATTAAAACGAATATTCCCCGACCAATCGAATATTATATAACAACTTGCGTACTTTGCAAAATTTATAAATATTACCCACAACTATAACATTATATCAATTTCACTCAATAATATTCAAAATAATATTTATAGAAAATTCATCTTTATTCAAAAAGTTGGGGTTTTACAATCTCCCCTTCTTATGAAATTTCGCCCTCGAAATTAGGGTACGTACCTGGTATATTGAAGAGGTAAGGTACCTTGATTTCAATTCAGATTCTAACACCCAAGTCATTTCCTCAACATTGTGGTTTCTCCACAAAACTTTGACTTGAGGTATAACCTTGGAGCGTAGAATATGTTCCTTCTTATCCATGATTTGAATAGGAACCTCTTCATACGTCAAATCTTCCACTATTTTGTCCGGTTCTAACTCAATAATGTGGTTTGCGTCTTCCAAATATTTACGTACCATGGAATGTGAAAAACGTTATGAACACGAGATATACTTGGCGGTAAAGCGAGTCTATAGGCCACAGTTCCTACTCCATCAAGGATTAAAAATTGGCCGATGAATCGAGGATTAAGTTTTCCTCTCTTTTCAAATCTCGTAACTCCTTTCTATGGAGCAACACGTAACAACACATGATCTCCTATATCGAATTCCATGTCCTTTCGATGAAGATCAGCATAACTCTTTTGTTGATCTTGTGAGG
The DNA here is from genome assembly GCA_020205605.1 of Panax ginseng. NCBI lineage: Eukaryota > Viridiplantae > Streptophyta > Magnoliopsida > Apiales > Araliaceae > Panax > Panax ginseng. The sequence continues at coordinate 34,864,974 of CM035127.1, read as the reverse complement.
TTTTTATACGTTGTCGGATCGTTTGAATCTTTTTCGTATTTATACGTACCAACTCTGGTCCCAACAACATTGCTTCACCCACCTCATCCCAGCATACTGGAGAACGACACTTTCTTCCATACAACGCTTCGAATGGAGCCATGCCAATACTTGCTTGATAACTGTTGTTGTAGGAAAACTCCACCAATGGTAAGAACTTGTCCCAACTTCCCTTGAAGTCAAGGACACAGAGTCTTAATAGATCTTCAAGAGTTTGAATCGTCCTCTCCGACTGCCCGTCCGTCTGAGGATGATATGCCGAGCTAAATCGTAAATCAGTGCCCATAGCTTTTTGCAAACTAACCCAAAATCTTGAAGTGAATCTTGGGTCTCGATCAGAAACTATGGATACTGGCATACCTCGTTTATGTACATACGAGCAAGACTTTCAAGTGTATAAGTTTCTCGTATCGGTATAAAATGAGCAGACTTGGTCAATCTATCAACAATGACCCAAATCGCATCTATGCCTTGAGAAACTTTGGGAAGACCGGTAACGAAATCCGTGGTAATGTGCTCCCACTTCCATTCTAGAATTTCAAGTGGTTGTAATGGACCTTTTGGTACTTGATGCTCTGCTTTGACTCGTTGGCACGTTAGACACCTTGAGATAAACAGCGTTATCTCTCTCTTCATATTTCTCCACCAAAATGTATGACGAATATCATGATACATTTTGGTACTCCCAAGATGGATTGCAAACGGTGTGTTATGCGCCTCCATCATGATTTTATACTTTAAATCAGGATCATTAGGAACACAAAGTCTGGAGTTGACTCGAAGTATTCCTTCTTCATCGATTCTTGCTTCCGGCATAGCACCTTCTTACACTTTATTCCTCATACACATCAGCTCCAGGTCTGTAGCTTGAGCAGCTTTAACTTTATCAATTAAAGTCGGTTCTACTTGTATATTCGCCATCATCATATGGGTCCCCGGAGTCTTTAACTCTATCTCCATCCTTTGCAAGTCACACAAAATGGGTCTTTACGTTGACAATATCGCATTCGCACTTGCATATGATATTCTACTCAATGCGTCAGCTACCACGTTCGCTTTTCCAGGATGGTATTGGATGGTATGATCATAATCTTTCAATAGTTCAAGCCAACGTCATTGTTTCATGTTGAGTTCCTTTTGAGTGAAGAAATATTTGAGGCTTTTATGATCCGTAAAGATCTCCACTTTCTCCCCATACAAGTAATGCCTCCAAATCTTTAGTGCGAAGACAACAGCTGCCAACTCTAGATCATGAGTAGGATAATTCCTCTCATATTCTTTGAGTTGTCGTGAGGCATAGGCTATGACTTTCCCATGTTGCATGAGAACACATCCTAACCCTTTGCTAGAAGCATCATTTGTAGATGACAAATCCTCCGAACTAGATGGTATTGTCAGAACAGGTGCTGAAATGAGTCTCTTCTTGAGTTCTTGAAAACTCTTCTCACATTCCTTGCTCCAACCGAACTTTGTATCTTTCGAGTCAATTTGAGTTAGTGGAGTAGCGATTCGAGAAAACCCTTCTACTTAATCTCCGATAATAACCATCTAAGCGAGAAAGCTATGTACTTCGGTCACTGATTTAGGTTGCTCCCAGCTTTGAATAGCTTCAATCTTTCCTCGGTCAACAGATATTCCATGACTTGATAGCACGTGCCCAAGGAATGCTACTTCCTCAAGCCAGAACTCGCATTTCTTCAACTTGGCATAAAGCTTATATTCATGAAGCTTTTGGAGTATCAACCTCAAGTGTTGCTCATGATCTTCATAGGTTTTGGAATATATGAGGATGTCATCAATAAAGACGACCACCAAGTGATCCAAATATTCCTTGAATACTTGGTTCATCATATCCATGAAGGCAACATGAGCATTAGTCAATCCAAAGGACATGACTAGGAATTCATAATGCCCGTACCGAGTTCTGAAAGCCGTCTTTGAAATGCCATCGGTTCTAATCTTCAATTGGTGATATTCGGAATGAAGATCAATCTTTGAAAAGAATTTGGCTCCTTGCAACTGGTCAAATAGGTCATCAATACGTGGCAATGGGTACCTATTTTTGATGGTGACATGATTCAACTCCCGATAATCAATACAAAGTCGCATACTCCCGTCTTTCTTTTTCACGAATAGAGCAGGAGCACCCCAAGGAGAAGTACTAGGACGAATAAAGCCAATGTCTAACAATTCCTGCAGTTGGGTCTTTAATTCCTAAAGTTCAATAGGAGCCACTCGATATGGGGCTTTGGAAATGGATTTTGTACCGGGTTCAAGGTCGATACAAAATTCAATTTCACGCTCTGGGGTAGGCCAGGAAGTTCTTCAGGGAATACGTCAGGAAATTCATTAACAATAGAAATATCATTCAAAACTGACGTATTTTTGTTTAGATCCGTGACATGAGCTAAGAAAGTTTGACATCCGTTTTTCAATAAACGAATAGCTTTATGGCTTGAGATGACAGTGATTGGTTTTAATGGTTTGGTTGCTTGAATTCGTATAATAGGTTGGTTAGGAATATAAAAGCTAACAATCTTACGAAAACAACCAATTTTTGCATGATGTGTACTTAACCAATCAATCCCTAGAATCACATCAAATGCAAGTATTTTAAAAGAAATAATATCGACAGGTAACGTGCAGGTGCCGATTTGAACTAAACAAGACTTATAAACAGTGGATGTAATGAAGGTTTCTCCCAATGGAGTTTCAACAGATAAGTCAAAATCTAATTTCTCCGGAATCAAATTTAATCGTTGAGCGCAAGTAGGAGAAATAAAAGAATGGGTAGAACTGGTATCTAATAAGGTATAGACTTCGCTAGAGTTTATGATAAGCTTACCCGTGTTGACCTCATTCGGGTTCCTTGCTTTTTGGGAGGTCACTACAAACGCTCTCCCACACTACTGGCTTTTACTTTTTCGATGGCCTTTGGTGCCTCGTCCTGGTGAACTTGTCTTTGGTGAATGACAAAATCGGGCTAAGTGACCTTCTCTTCCACAATTATAACATGCTTTGGACGAGATCGCACAGTTTGGACTGATGTGTCCCTCCCCTTCCGCATTTGAAGCATATGATAGGTGGTCGTTCTCCTTCCTTAACAACGGGTGCTAGTGCTGACGTCCTTCCATCATTGTTGAATCTCCTTTTCTTGAAATGTCCATTTTCTTGTCACCGCCATGATTACCACCGAAGTGGTTACCATTTCGCATATTGATTCCTCCATGTTTGTTGTCCTTTGTTTTTGATGGTGATACCCTTTGGTATTTTTTCATGTTAATTTGCTTTCTCTTGGTTGCGTTGACTCGTTACTGCGCTCCAATAACTGAGCCCTATTTACAACATATGAGTACAAACACAGTTTATAAGAAATAAGATATTGACGTATCTGCAGTTTCAAACCTCTTAAAAATATTCGCGTCATTGGCTCATCATTATCGCCCAAATGGGATGTAAACCGGGATAACTCCACAAATTTTGCCTCGTATTGAAACACGGTCATATTGTTTTGTTCTAATTTGATAAACTCCACTTCTTTCATGTGACGAATACTCTCGGGAAATTACTTGTCATTGAATAGCTCTTGGAACTTCTCCCAAGACATCTTGAGTGCATCAGGCTGGGTACGTTTTACAGATTTCCACCAGTAATCTGCCTCTTCACGCAACATGAAGGTGGCAAAGGGAACCTTTTGCTCCTCGGAGAATCCCAAGACATCAAATATCTTGGTGATCTGCTTTATCCATGCTTCCGCCTTAAGTGGTTTTGGCTCTCCAATAAACTCCGGTGGTCCCAGCTCCTTGAACTGTTTAGCGGTGACCGTCAAGAGAGTTTCGATGTTTCCACCTACATTTGGACAGAGCCGCTCTACTTTGATGTTGCATGAATTGCATAAAGCCTCTGAACAATCCATCATTCACCATTTGGTCCGTGTTGTTGTTTGCATGAGGATTGTCGCCTTCCTAATGCACATTATCCTGATTATTGATATGTGGAGACTCAACGGTCTCTTGTGCTCCATTGCTATTCTCAACATTCTCGGAGGTCATTTTCAGATACTGCCACAAAACAAAATGTTAATTAACATGTAACATATTATCCATATATTCTGACCGACTAATTAAATACCAAAAAAACTTAGGTAGGTCATACTAGCGAAGGAATTCCCTGTCTCTCCCCTCCTAGTTCTAGTCTCACATCTTTGCCAGGGATCATATCCCTAAGCTTTGATGCCAACTGTGACGCCCCCAAAATTAGGTATACATCACCCATCTTGAGCCGCCAGATACATGGTACAGAATTCAAATACAACTTAATAATACAACTGTCGTGTACAATACGACAAAACATAAATTGTGAGTTTGAATACAAATATTGTCTACTAGAGAGTATACAAACTCAAAAGGAGTCCTCATTACAATTATTATCGCACTATTTCACGAATAGTGAGGACTACTAATGCACCATCTAGGACCATCACTCCGCTCCTCCACTGCTTCCAAATTTATATTCTCATCTCACGAAGAGAACGGTGAAAGAAAGGGTGAGCTCAACTATCCCAAAGAAGAAATATTATGACTAAGATAATGCGAGAATAAATTATCATTAGCCTTAAATAGTGTTAAACTGATACAATATAACAAACATCAAGTTTAAGCTGCGGTGAACAAGAAATCCATTAAAAGAGTCAAGTAGAGAATAAAATCTACTATCTTTTATGATTTAAAAGGTTTTTCATCACTTTTATCGCTAGGACTCAGCTTAATAAATAATCCACATCATCGAATCACCTTTGCACTACGGCCAAGGATATTATTTAGTATCACGACCACAATTATCCATGCACTACGGGCCAAAAATATTTGTGTATTCATTAATGGTCATGATCATGCCAACAACTGTCCATCAATGCACTACAGGCCAATGAGGACTTTTACCACATCATTTGTAACATTATGGTCATTATTACACCGAATAATCCCTGGTCATAATCATACCAAGTCCATCTATGCACTACAGGCCACAGATGACTTTCAAAAAATATAAATATGAGGATGATGACAATGATATAAGAATTCAACAAAACAAGTTCAAGAATTAATTTGTCCAAGAACCAATAACGTCCAGATTGTCAACATGATATTGCTTTGTAGAGTAAAATTCAAGAATGCTCAGAAGAATATTTCCATGAAAAGATATTGGATGAAGCGCAATTATCAAGGATATTCCACTAATTTAATGGAGTATAGAAGTCAAAATTTTAACCAACTGAGTATAATAAAGAATGGAATAACAAAAGAAATCACCATGCATATGGTACTACGCATAGACAGGTTATTCCAACAGAATACTAAATAACGGAACCGGTCAAAGAATTACAGACCGACAAGCGGTATGTTCAACAGAATAATAAAGAATGGAATAACAACAAAATCACCATGCATGCGGTGCTTGCGATAAACGAGTTATTCAATGAGAATACTAATAAGGGCGGAATTAATCAGTCGTACAGTAAAACGTCTGCATAACAACATATTCCAATGAGAATAATAAAGACAGAATCAGTCCTACAGAAACGCGCGGATGAGGATATTCCAACGAGAATAATAAAGAGGCGGAATCAGTCCGGCGTAAACGCATGCATGGATATTCCAATGATAATAATAAAGACGAAATCAGGTGCGGCGTAAAACGCACAGACAAGATATTCCAACAGAATTGTAAAGACGAAATAATAGAAGAATTTCACCAAGTATAGGGTAGCCCGCGTATACAGGTTATTACAACAAAATAATAAAGAATAGAATAACAGAAGTTATTTTCATAAATAAGAAAGAAAGAGTACCCCTTACGAGTACAACAAATAATATTTCCTACCTTAAGAAGAAGAGTACTGAATATAAGAGTAGTGAAGTAGCAGAATACTTTCTTCTTTCTCTCTATAGTTTATCTCTCTAGAGTTTCAGTGAATTCGTAAGAAAATAATGAAGGAATGAACTTCTATTTATAGAAAAATGGACTGCATAGTAACTAACTCATGAACGGTCAAGATTGATTCACTTTAATATGACGGTCCATATTTAAAGCAAAATCTTTTAAATAAAATATAATATATTCTATTTATAATCTAATAAAACGAATAACTTTATAAAAGATTTTACTATGCAAACACTATACAAGCAATATGCAAACACTATGCATAATAAAATATAATATATTCTAATTATTGTCTAATAAAACAGATAACTTTATAAAAGTATTATGTTTTATATAAAAAGATTTTACTATACAAAATACTATGCAGACACTATGCAACACTATGCATAATAGAATATAAAATATATTCTATTTATAGAATAACTTTATAAAAGTATTACATTTTATATAAAAAGATTTTTACGTATTATTACATTAATAATACCAACAAAACCTGAGTGACTTATCACGTAAGCATCAATAAGTAATACTGGTGTGCTACTTATGCAACCACGCCAGTATCTTTATTACTTTAACACAAAGGTGTTTAAGCAGTTAATCAGTAAAACTTCCGCCGTTATTTTCATAAAAAGTATTTTTGTCGTTTTCTCAATCAAGCAATAATTACATTAATAGGGTCCACCAATGATTGTCTTTGTTGTATAGTAATATTCCCGTTAAAATGAATATTCCCCCACCAATCGAATATTATATAACAACTTGCGTACTTTGCAAAATTTATAAATATTACCCACAACTATAATATTATATCAATTTCACTCCATAATATTCAAAAATAATATTTATAGAAAATTCCTCTTTATTCAAAAAGTTGGGGTTTTACAATCTCCCCTTCTTATGAAATTTTGCCCTCAAAATTAGGGTATGTACCTGGTATATTGAAGAGGTAAGGATACCTTGATTTCATTTCAGATTCTAACTCCCAAGTCATTTCCTCAACATTGTGGTTTCTCCACAAAACTTTGACTTGAGGTATAACCTTGGACCGTAGTAGAATATGTTCCTTCTTATCCAAGATTTGAACAGAACCTCTTCATACGTCAAATCTTCCGCTATTTAATCCGATTCTAACTCAATAATGTGGTTTAGGTCTTCCACATATTTACGTAACATGGATATGTGAAAAACGTTATGAACACGAGACATACTTGGCGGTAAAGCGAGTCTATAGGCCACAATTCCTACTCGATCAAGGATTAAAAATGGGCCGATGAATCGAGGATTGAGATTTCCTCTCTTTCCAAATCTCGTAACTCCTTTCCATGGAGCAACACGTAACAACACATGATCTCCTATATCGAATTCCACGTCATTTCGATGAAGATTACCATAACTCTTTTGTCGATCTTGTGAGGTTTTTATACGTTGTCGGATCATTTGAATCTTTTCCGTAGTCATACGTACCAACTCCGGTCCCAATAACGTTGCTTCACCCACTTCATCCCAGCATACTTGAGAACGACACTTTCTTCTATACAACGCTTCGAATGGAGCCATGCCAATACTTGCTTGATAACTGTTGTTGTAGGAAAACTCCACCAATGGTAAGAACTTGTCCCAACTTCCCTTGAAGTCAAGGACACAGAGTTTGAATCGTCCTGTCCGACTGCCCATCCGTCTGAGGATGATATGCCGAGCTAAATCGTAAATCCGTGCCCATAGCTTTTTGCAAACTAACCCAAAATCTTGAAGTGAATCTTGGGTCTCGATCAAAAACTATGGATACTAGCATACCATGCAATCGTACAACCTCGTTTATGTACATACGAGCAAGACGTTCAAGTGTGTAAGTTTCTCGTATCGGTAAGAAATGAGCAAACTTGGTCAATCTATCAACAATGACCCAAATCGCATCTATGCCTTGAGAAACTTTGGGAAGACCGGTAACGAAATCCATGGTAATGTGCTCCCACTTCCATTCTGGAATTTCAAGTGGTTGTAATGGACCTTTTGGTACTTGATGCTCCATCTTGACTCGTTGACACGTTAGACACCTTGAAATAAACAGCGCTATCACTCTCTTCATATTGCTCCACCAAAATGTATGATGAATATCATGATACATTTTGGTACTCCCAGGATGGATTGCAAATGGTGTGTTATGCGCCTCCATCATGATTTTATACTTTAAATCAGGGTCGTTAGGAACACAAAGTCTGGAGTTGACTCGAAGTATTCCTTCTTCATCTATTCTTGCTTCTGGCATAACACGTTCTTGAACTTTCTTCCTCATACGCATCAGCTCCAGGTCTGTAGCTTGAGCAGCTTTAACTTTATCAATTTAATTCAGTTCTACTCGTATATTCGCCATCATCACATGGGTCCCTGGAGTGTTTAACTCTATCTCCATCCTTTGCAAGTCACACAAAATGGTTCTTTGCGTTGACAATATCGCATTCGCACTTGCATATGATCTTCTACTCAATGCGTCAGCTACCACATTCGCTTTTCTAGGATGGTATTGGATGGTATGATCATAATCTTTCAATAGTTCAAGCCAACGTCGTTGTCGCATGTTGAGTTCCTTTTGAGTGAAAAAATATTTGAGGCTATTATGATCCGTAAAGATCTCCACTTTCTCCCCATACAAGTAATGCCTCCAAATCTTTAGTGCGAAGACAACAGCTGCCAACTCTAGATCATGAGTAGGATAATTCCTTTCATATTCTTTGAGTTATCACGAGGCATAGGCTATGACTTTCCCATGTTGCATTAGAACACATCCTAACCCTTTGCCCGAAGCATCACTGTAGATGACAAATCCCTCTGAACCAGATGGTATTGTCAGAACAGGTGCTGAAATGAGTCTCCTCTTGAGTTCTTAAAAACTCTTCTCACATTCCTCGCTCCAACCAAACTTTGTATCTTTCCGAGTCAGCTGAGTTAGTGGAGTAGCGATTCGAGAAAACCCTTCTACGAATCTCCAATAATAACCAGCTAAGCTGAGAAAGCTAAGTACTTTGGTCACTGATTTAGGTTGCTCCCAGCTTTGAATAGCTTCAATCTTTGTTGGGTCAACAAATATTCCATGACTTGATACCACGTGCCCAAAGAATGCTACTTCCTCAAGCCAAAACTCGCATTTCTTCAACTTGGCATAAAGCTTATATTCACGAAGCTTTTGGAGTATCAGCCTCAAGTGTTGCTCATGATCTTCATGACTTTTGGAATATATGAGGATGTCATCAATAAAGACGACCACAATGTTATCCAAATATTCCTCGAATACTCGGTTCATCATATCCATGAAGGCAGCAGGAGCATTAGTCAATCCAAAGGACATGACTACGAATTCATAATGCCCGTACCGAGTTCTGAAAGCCGTCTTTGGAATGTCATCAGTTCTAATCTTCGTCTTTGGTGATATCCGGAACGAAGATTAATCTTTGAAAAGAATTTGGCTCCTTGCAACTGGTCAAACAGGTCATCAATACGTGGCAATGGGTACCTATTTTTGATGGTGACATGATTCAACTCCCGATAATCAATACAAAGTCGCATACTCCCGTCTTTCTTTTTCACGAATAGAACAGGAGCACCCCAAGGAGAAGTACTAGGACGAATAAAGCCAATGTCTAACAATTCCTGCAGTTGGGACTTTAATTCCTGAAGTTCAATAGGAGCCATTCGATATGGGGCTTTGGAAATTGGTTTTGTACCGGGTTCAAGGTCGATACAAAATTCAATTTCACGCTCTAGGGTAGGCCAGGAAGTTCTTCAGGGAATACGTCAGGAAATTCATTAACAATAGAAATATCATTCAAAACTGACGTATTTTTGTTTAGATCCGTGACATGAGCTAAGAAACCTTGACATCCATTTTTCAATAAATGAATAGCTTTATGGCTTGAGATGATTGATTTTAATGGTTTGGTTGCTTGAATTCGCATAATAGGTTGGTTAGGAATATGAAAGCTAACAACCTTATTTAAAACAATCAATTTTTGCATGATGTGTAGTTAACCAATCAATCCTAGAATCACATCAAATGCAAGTATTTTCAAAGAAATAAGATCGACGAAGTAACGTGCACGGTGCCGATTTGAACTAAACAAGACTTATAAGCGATTGGATGTAATGAAGGTTTCTCCCAGCGGAGTTTCAATAGATAAGTCAAAATCTAATTTCTCCGAGTCAAATTTAATCGTTGGCGCAAGTAGGAGAAATAAAAGAATGTGTAGAGGCCGGTATCGGATAAGGTATAGACTTCAAGAGTTTATGATAAGCTTACCCGTGATGACCTCATTCGGGTTCCTTTCTTTCTGGGAGGTCACTACAAACGCTCTCCTCAGACTCACCGGCTTTGACTTTTCTGGGACGGCCTTTGGTGCCTCCATCCTGGCTGAACTTGTCTTCGGTGAACGACAAAATCGGGCTAAGTGACCTTCTCTTCCACAATTATAACATGCTTTGGACGGCATCACATAGTTTGGATTGATGTGTCCCTCCCCTCCGCATTTGAAGCATATGATAGGTGGTCGTTCTCCTTTCTTAACAACGGGTGCTGGTGCTGACGTCCTTCCATCATTGTTGAATCTCCTTTTCTTGAAATGTCCATTTTTACTGTCTTGGCCATGATTACCACCGAAGTGGTTACCATTTCTTGCATGTTGATTCCCTCCACGTTTGTTATCACCGTTTTGATGACTGATACCACTAGTATTTTCATGTTATAAATTTGCCGCTTTCTCTTGGTTGCGTTGACTCGTATCTGGCGCTCCAATAATCGAGCCCTATTTACAACATCTCGAGTACAAACACGGTTTATGAGAAATAAGATATTGACGTATCTCTGATTTCAAACCTCTTAAAAACATTCGCGTCATTCGCTCCTCATTATGGACCAAATGGGATGCAAACCGGGATAACTCCGCAAATTTAGCCTCTTATTGCGACACCGTCATATTGTTTTATTCCAATTTGATAAACTCCACTTCTTTCATGTGACGAATACTCTCGGGAAAGTACTTGTCGTTGAATAGCTCTTGGAACTTCTCCTAAGACATCTTGAGTGCGTTAGGCTGGGTACGTTTTATAGATTCCCACCAGTAATCTGCCTCTTCACGCAACATGAAGGTGGCGAATGGAACCTTTTGCTCCTCGGAGCATCCCAAGACATCAAATATCTTGGTGATCTGCTTTATCCATGCTTCCGCCTTAAGTGGTTTTGGCTCTCCAATAAACTCCGGTGGTCCCAGCTCCTTGAACTGTTTAGCGGTTATCGTCCGAGAGTTTCCAGTGTTTCCACGCACATTTTAGAATGAGCCGAGCCGCTCTACTTTGATGTTGCATGAATTGCATAAAGCCTCTGAACAATCCATTATTCATCATTTGGTCCGTGTTATTGTTTGCATGAGGATTGTCGCCTTCCTGATGCACATTATCCTGATTATTGATATGTGGAGACTCAACGGTCTCTTGTGCTCCATTGCTATTCTCAACATTCTCGGAGGTCATTTTCAGATACTGCCACAAAATAAAATGTTAATTGACATGTAACATATTATCCCTATATTCTGACCGACCAATTAAATACCAAAAAAACATAGGTAGGTCATACTAGCGAAGGAATTTCCCGTCTCTCCCCTCCTAGTTCTAGTCTCACATCTTAGCCAGAGATCATATCCCTAAGCTTTGATACCAACTGTGACGCCCCCAAAATTTGGTATACATCACCCATCTTGAGTCGCCAGATACATGGTACATAATTCAAATACAACTTAATAATACACCTATCATGTACAATACGACAAAACATAAACTGTGAGTTTGAATACAAATATTGTTTACTAGAGAGTATACAAACTCAAAAGGAGTCCTCATTACAATTATTATCACACTATTTCACAGAATAGTGAGGACTACTAATGCACCATCTAGGACCATCACTCCGTTCCTCGACTCGTTCCAGCTATATTCTCATTTCTTGAAGAGAACAGTGAAAGAAATGGTGAGCTCAACTATCCTAGTAAGAAATATTATGACTAAGATAATGCAGAATAAATTATCATTAGCCTTAAACAGTTTTAAACTGATACAATATAACAAACATCAAGTTTAACTGCAGCGGAACAAGCAATCCATTAAAAGAGTCAAGTAGAGAATAAAATCTACTATCTTTTATGATTTAAAAGGTTTTTCATCACTTTTATCATTTGGGACTCGACAATAAATAATCCACATCATCGAATCACCCCGCGCTTTCAAATGAAGGATATTCTTTAGTATCACGATCACAATTATCCATGCACTACGGGCCAAAAATATTTGTGTATTCATTAATGGTCATGATCATGCCAACAACTGTCCATCAATGCACTACAGGCCAATGAGGACTTTTACCACATCATTTTAACATTACGGTCATGATTACATCGAATAATCCCTGGTCATAATCATACCAAGTCCATCTATGCACTCACAAAGCCACGAGATGACTTCAAAAAATATAAATATGAGGATGATGACAATGATATAAGAATTCAATAAAACAAGTTCAAGAATTAATTTGTCCAAGAACCAATAACGTCCAGATTGTCAACATGATATTTCTTTATAGAGTAAAATTCAAGAATGCTCAGAAGAATATTTCCATGAAAAGATACTGGATGAAGCGCAATTATCAAGGATATTCCACTAATTTCATGGAGTATAGAAGTCAAATTTTTAACCAACTGAGTATAATAAAGAATGGAATAACAAAAGAAATCACCATGCATACGGTACTACGCATAGACAGGTTATTCCAACAGGATACTAAATAACGGAACGTGTCGGTGAAAATTACTTGCCAAGCGGGATGTTCCAACAGAATAATAAAGAATGGAATAACAACAAAAATCACCATGTATGCGGATTGCGATAAGCAAAGTTATTCCAATGAGAATACTAATAAGGACGGAATCAGTCCGGCGTAAAACGTGTGAAAGATATATTCCAATGTAATAATAAAGGCGAGAATCGAGTTAAGGCGTAAAACGCATGCACGGGATATTCCAATGTAATAATAAAGAGGAATCAGTGCGGCGTAAAACACACGCATGGATATTCCAATGTAGAATAGTAAAGGCGAAATAATGGAAGAATGTCACCAAGTATAGGGTAGCAGCGTATCTGAAAGTTATTCCAATGTAATAATAAAGAATAGAATAACAGAAGTTCTCTTCATAAATAAGAAAGAAAGAGTACCCCTTATGAGTACAACAAATAATATTTCCTACCTTAAGAAGAAGAGTACTGAATATATGAGTAGTGAAGTAGCAGAATACTTTCTTCTTTCTCTCTATAGTTTATCTCTCTAGAGTTTCAGTGAATTCGTAAGAAAATAATGAAGGAATGAGCTTCTATTTATAGAAAAATGGACTGCATAGTAACTAACTCATGAATGATCAAGATTGATTTAGTTTAATCTGACAGTCCATATTTAAAGCAAAATCTTTTAAATAAAATATAATATATTTTATTTATAATCTAATAAAACGAATAACTTTATAAAAGATTTTACTATGCAAACATTATACAGGCACTATGCAAACACTATGCATAATAAAATATAATATATTCTAATTAATGTTTAATAAAATAGATAACTTTATAAAAGTATTATGTTTTATATAAAAAGATTTTACTATACAAAATACTATGCAGACACTATGCAACACTATGCATAATAGAATATAAAATATATTCTATTTATAGAATAACTTTATAAAAGTATTATGTTTTATATAAAAAGATTTTCTGTATTATTACATTAATAATACCAACAAAACTGAGTGACTTATCACGTAAGCATCAATAATTAATACCGTGTGCTACTATGCAACCACGCCAGACATTCTACTTTTAACAGGGTGTTTCAACGAGCTTAACGGTAAAACTTTCGCCGTTATTTTCATAAAGTATTTTTGTCATTTTCTCAATCCGACAATAATTACATTTAGGGTCCACCTAATGATTGTCTTGGTTATGCGAATATTCCCCGTTAAAACGAATATTCCCAGACCAATCGAATATTATATAACAACTTGCGTACTTTGCAAAATTTATAAATATTACCCACAACTATAATATTATATCAATTTCACTCCATAATATTCAAAAATAATATTTATAAAAAATTCATCTTTATTCAAAAAGTTGGGGTTTTACATTCGTAGTCTCACTGTCACTGAGACTTGTTCTATTTGAGCTCAGGTGGAACTCGTAGAGTCAACGTTAGCATTTTAACCAACTCAACGATTCTGCAGCATCGCAATCATCAGCAACTCTTGATTGTTGAAGCTCTAGCTTATTTATACTCCTTCCCAATCTTCCCGTTAAAAAGTAGCCGTTAGAAGATCTTTGAAATGCTTTGCATATCTCGAGTTATTTGGTGTAGACTTCAGATGTGACATGTCATACTTTTCTAACACTACAGTCTACTGTTTCACCTACCCCGTCAGAGATGTCACTTTAACGTCTTGGGCAGGTTAACGACTTTATTTCCTCCTTCTGATTTCTTGATCAGAGGTTGCCCTTTTGCATCGATGCTCTCAATAAGCTCTTGTACAAATATCAACCTTCAGATTGAACCTTTGCTAATGCTTCAATCTTCAGTTGTTCGAACTCTATGATTCTGATGCATGTCTTAATGGACCTGATCGTAGTGTCTTGTTGACTGGTAGAGACAACACTACGATCTCGAAGAGTGTTGATTTAATCTTCAATGTAGAACACCTCTTCTCTCTCTTGTGCAGTGCTTCAACACTTCTGTTTGCCTCAACAACTCTCAGAGACTGGTGACTTGACTTCTTTGTTCTGGCCCTTTTTGAATAGCAAGACACTTCAGATTTGTGGCGTGTCCAGCTGTCTTTCTCCTTGTGATCTCCCGTTCACTTATCATCAATGGACTGGCCCAATGCTTAATCACCTTAGCCTTTTTCTTCATATGCTGTCCAGTATCTCTGTATGCACTTCATCAGTTCTTTCTTTGTTTGGCAAATACTACGATCCTGGTTGCTTCCAAGATCGTCTTCTTCTGTCTATTTAACAGCTACTGCACTTGTTGACTTTCCTTAGTCAGTTACTGAAGTCTTCTTCTGATCTCCTTGTGGAAGACTTCATCCTGAATGGCTTCACAACTCAATCTGGATGCTGATTAGGTTGGTGCTTAGATCTTCTGTTAGCTTGCATGCCATTCGTTGAGTGCTCTCTGGTTTACTTCATGATGGAATGTATCTTTGCAGTGCCAACCAAAGGCTTCATTCCTTTGGATATTTTAGGAGTGCTCATTTGTTGAGAATCGTATTTGCTCTACAATTTTGCCTTGGCATTGTGAGCACATTTGTTGAGGTCTTAGTTCTGCACTCTACGATTCAGCTTTGGCTGTGCAGACACTACGACTTTGAGATCAGATCTTAACACTCTACGATTTCTTCCTTTCTCTTCATCTGATCTTTCTCGACTACAATCTCTTCCCCTTGTATGATAAGTAGACTCTACGACTCTGAGTGTAGTCTACGATTCTTGACTTGGCTTCGGCAGATACTCGGTCGGCTCGTAGACAGGCTGTCTCTACGATTCTGAACATGACTTCCTCAGCAAACTCCGACCCTGAGGAAGTTCTACTCGACACACAAGCGTTATCTTGAACGGTGGCTCGCTAAGGAATACCTAATGGAGTTTTATTTGCCTATCAATAGGAATTCTTGTAGTGATAGTAGAACAAGTGATCCTTGGACTTGATATCATCATAGTATCTCGTGTATAATGAATTATACTTTAATTTATTCCTTAAGACCCTTAGGGTATATCAAAGGGTATGCTTGGGTATAATAAGTTATACATAGAGATAATGTATGATCAATAAAGAATCTACCGCTTCTAGTAAAAGAAGAGAAATGTCATATGCGATTCAATAAATGACAACCCAAGAGTCATCAATAAGGCGAGAATGAAATTAGAAAGGAGTTTCTAATTTGAATTAATTGGAGTTGTGCATTTAAGAGTCGAAATACATATAATTAAATAAAACAAGACTTGTCAGTAATTCAATGTCTTATATTTAATTGGGACATTGTATGGTGGAAGGATTACATTGTACGGTAACTATTTACTCAAAGGTTCTTTTATGATTAATGTTGAAATCTATATTATCTGGAAAGTCGTTAATCGCTAGGGAGACTAATCCCTATTGTAGAATAAATATTATTTTATTTAAATAAATTAATAGTTTAATTTATTTATTTAAATAAGATTAGAATTGTTCTAATTGATTTATTCACAACCAGATTAATATGAAGAACATAAATGGTCACACCATAAAAGGAAGAATAATTATTTAAGAAGTTAATGGCATAATTATAATAATATGTTAAGTGTATTTAATTTAATCTATGGTGATAGGGTAAATTAAATAGCTTAATATTTATTATTTAATATTTTGAAATATTAAATATAAATTAATAGGAGAAGTCTTATTAATATTATTACAATTATTATTACTCCTCTCGTCCCATAGTTATAGGCTAATTTCTTTTTGGCACATAGTTTAAGAAAATCAATTTAAGTAGCAATTTTTAACATAAATTTTTCACATATACCCCTTAATATAAAATTAATGAATAAGTTAATTACTCCTTACTTATCACATTGGAACTCTCAACTTCCTTGATTGACGTGTACTGACCATTAAAGTCCATAACCATAGAACTTTAACTAAAGAGAATACAACAACATTAAATATGGTGATAAAAATAATGACATTGGATGTTGTTTCTTCAAAAAAAGAGTAATGGTTGAATATTTATTATAAGGGAATAAAAGTAAAATAATGAACCAACTAAATTTTATAAATAGTAAGTAGCTTATATATTGGGACATCTCAAAATAAAAAATCAGCCTATAACTATGGGACGGAGGGAGTATTTTAATTTCTAAAGGAGTTTGGAAATTAATTTAATATAAGTACTCTAATTTATTCCTAATAAGATTAGGAGGAAAATTAATTACAAGAGTTTAATTAATTATCCCAAATAAGATTAAGGAGACAAATTAATTAAATGAGTTTAATTAATTAAATAATACCCTATTTTAATAATATTAAAAGGGTTAACTGATATCTTTATAAAGGGGGTCTTATATCAGATATCTAGTGACGTGATTCCAATTGTTGGAGAGTACGCACTTTTTCTATAGAGATAGAAAACTAGGGTTTTGCTAAACACCCATCTTCTTGAATATTTCTTCTTCCTTGGTGGATCATCTCTAGAGGCCAAACACTTGGGTGGCTAAACATTGACCAAAGGAAGGAATCAAACTCGGTGGATTCATGTTAAATGCGAAAAGGATTTGGACGTGAACTAGTACCTGAGGAAGCTTAAATCTTTGAGGGTATAATTCTTGTTCTTCATCTTTTTGTTTAATTAATAATTATGCATAAAGGATGATCCGGGTATATGGTTTGTAAAGTTTTAAAACTCTATTTTACCATACTTCCGCTATTTTGTACAATTTGATAGTGTTCATGAATCTTACAAACCTAACACTAGACACCTAACCAACAAACTATCCCAACATCTCCCGCTCCACTGCTCTCTACTGCGCTCTTGTACTCGAGCTGTATCATGTGAGCCATCATTTCTCTGCTCAAAGTGTGACGAGTCTGCCCTTATTCTGCCGGATAATGGTTCATACCATCAATCAACTTTTCCATAGTTGTGCAAAAAGTATAGCTCATTTGGTTCATCTTCCCCCTCTTACACCTCACTTCATCTTCCAGGTTTCCTACCCTATCATTGACTTCTTCCCACTTCTCCTCGAAGTGGATCCTCTCCATAGCCTGCATCTCTAGATGTGCATGAATAACCTCCTTCTCAGCTTTTTCACTCAGCTCCCTCTGCTTGGACTGCTCTAGTTTACCTGCCAATTCTACATTTCTAGCTATTGAACGGTGAAAAAAGGTTCCCATTTGTATGCCTGCTTCCTTGCGATATACAAGTTCTACCTCCAACTCTTGCATCTCCAGTTTCCTCTTATGGTCTTCATCCTAAACCTGCAGATCTCGGGTTTTTTCTCCGTGGTTGGGTCTCTAGTTCCTCAACCCAACACTCAAATTCAAAAATCCATTCCTTGTATTCCCCCAACATCCGATCCTCGAATGTAGCCTCGTCGAAATCTTCCATGGGCTCATCCTCTATGGGTTCTTCCTCGGCATCCAATTCTATGGAAAATGGCTCCATCTCATCTTCCTCTTCATCCTCGTCATCTATAGGGGCTACTGCCGAAATGGGCTCTGCTATTAGAGGTGCCTCATACACTATGTGTATGACACGTGGCTCCTCCTCTACCACTCTACTGGGTCCTCCCAAGTTCGACATCCTACACCCACAAACACAAGACAACAAACAACAAACTTTGTTAGAACGCCAAAATCAAACATAAATTCATTGTGTGGATTGAAAATATATTTCATAACGCCACTAAATCTGTAAAGAAACAATATATGAGTTTTATCTCCCTATATCTTCTAAGTTCTTCTAAGGTTATAGTCTAAGGATTCTCACTCCTAAGGTTTATAACCAAATGCTTTGATACCAACCAAGGATGCCCCAAAATTCAGACACTCATATCTCGAATTTGGTTCGTCACATGCTATCTCTAATAATAAATCAAAATTTCACACAACGAAAAATACAATAATTTACATTGTTATAACATAATTATTCTCATCCCAAAGTCTCAAACCATTACTACAACATCTTAATTTAAACATAACTTATTACATTATAATACATAACTCTTATTACAACATAATAATAATAATTTCTTAGCGCAATGAACAAAGCTATTCAGTAGCCTTGTCCTTACCCTTGTCCTTGCCGGAGGGTTCACCACATTCTGCCTTAACTGAAAGTTTTAAGGAAAAGCAAGAATTAGCAACAAATTTGCCCATCAAGTAATATAGCAATAAGGGTGACTAGTTATAAAGTTCAAATCTCAAGGGTATGACAATGAATAATAGTTCAAGAATTATCAATAATTCTCAATAAAGGTCGCTATGGACTGAAAGATATCAACAAGATTCAAAGAGTTAATCATGTCAAGGTTCAAGAATAATGAACATTGAGCAGTCACAAGGGACTAAGAACTCCTGCTAGAATTATCAATATTATAATGAAAATTCAATTAAAACGAGTACAACAGGTGATCAGCCTAAGTACCCTACGTTATGCATAACATTTAAACATGCTAGTATGTGCACATGTTGATTCCCCGGTAATTATATAATTTCTCCCTTCAATGAGGGTTGTTCATCCTAGTAGATTTACAAGAGTCCGCACCAAGTCAATTGGTTTGGATAGCTTTCTAACACATGATAATAGTCTAGCCTAATCAATGTCTCAGATAGCTTTTATAATGCATTTAAGAACGATAAGTTTAATTCTTACAACAACATCAAGATATACAATTGATTTCTGAATAGTAATAGATATTTACCTGATGTAAATGTCGTCGATATGGCAATAATTTGAAATTATCCAATACATAAAGCGTAAAGGGTTTAAGGAACTTGCATTCAATATGAAAGTCAAATGAAGTTAGAGAACTTACCTCAAGCGTAGTTTACCAACTCTATAGCTTAACAACACTTTGAAATCCTATTGTAATGTAGTTATATACACAACATATTTATTAGTTACACAATTCTATAAGTCAAAAATCTCATACATGTTCGATCACATAATAAGTCAACAACATACATTTATTTCTATCTTAATAACGTAAATGGAATTTCACCTTAGTATGCTATCACACCACGTAGCTATATAATCACCACTTACTTAACTTGTAGAAAAGTATTAATAAAGTTTGTAAAAATCTTTAGATCCTTGGTTTCTCATAGTCACTATATGCTAGAACTCTTTATACAACATGAAAATTATGTTTTTAAGATTAAAAACAGTATAACATAGATGTAGCAAGTCTACAGTTTACAAACAAATCACCAGACCTGACTGCAGCAGGGTGTAGCTGCTCCCTGGTTAGGCTTAGGGACGGCGTAGCTACGTTGTCCCCTGGTCAGACCGAAGTTGAGCTTTTCTCTCCCTGTATTGTCTCATCCTATAACATACATTGATGTTAATGCATAGCATAAACACCTATTAAATAGTTTTCATGCTCTTAAGGTTAATCCATGTTCAACTTTACATGTTATAGTTTTAAGTTAGTATTTCTATTGAATTAAGGCCATTTAAGGTCATGAAATCACAAAGGCTACTATGCTCGCCATGTATAGATATAAGGTAGTCATGAAATCAGTTAGTATGCATAATCACAAAGGTTTTTAGCATATACGCATAACTAGCGTCATTTATTACTTTAATTCATCTCTAACTTATGCTTGACTAATTAACCAAGATGGACGTACATATGTGTTATGTGTGATCACATAGGGAGTATTAATCATACATGCTCTAAGTTCAGAACATACACAACATCATGATCCTAATATTAGTTTACAACATATCCCAGATTGCTTTTAAAAGTTATTTTAACCCAAGCCAAAATACATCTTAGTACATGCATATCAATTTGAATCACATTTCATGTGTAGTTAGGTCATGTGTGCATGTCTATTTTTCTAACATTCAATTTCCTCCCGAATTTCTGAGGTGCACATTTAATTAATTCTTTTTGTATTGGAATGTCACACATGATTCTATTTTGCTACTTAGTACTTCATACAATTAAATTTACTCTTATCATATGATTTCAATAATGTCACACATTACAATAATGTCCCATACAATATTCACAGTAATAACCAACTTTCCCAAATCGCTAATGGTTTCGGTGAGCCGATTTGTCTTTATAGAGAAGGCGATCTCACTGCTTGATCCCTAAGCGTTGTCAAACCTGGTTTAGTTACATGCCAGTTCCAACCTCTACCACCATTCTAGTTTCACATAGCATAAATTACATCCCAAATTGATAATACTAGTAGTTAAACATCCTATTCATTTATCATGCATAGATTTATTTTATCATGCCACAACAATATTTATTTATATTCAAATAAATATTCGACTTTTATTAAGATGATTATTAATAATATTCAAAAAATTCTCAGGTATTACAGATGTTCAAGGAAGATCCTCCATCTATTAGCACACCTCCGATCACATATCTGGAAGACATCACTGCTAGGTGCATTATCTTACAATGACCCGTCCCTTCAGGGGGGTATGTCATCATTAGTGAAAGATATCACATTGATGTTGAAAATGTAATCTACCAGATGATGAAACTTTTCCACATCTACCGTTTTTGGCAGGTGGGCTTCTTCTAATATCTTCATCAAGACCTTGATGTGAACTTTGGTAGGTGGGCTTCTACCTACGGCTGCCCTGGACTTTGCGGGTCTCGTCGTCGCGAAGTACGTGCACTCGGGCGACGCGTTGTTCGCTCAAACATTCATAACTTTCGATATGGATATCCGACGGAGGCGTGTTGTACCCTTTCGAAAAGCCGTTAACGAGTGTTACACAATGTCATTGGATTAGACATTGTTTGAAGCCGAGAAGATGGGTCCATGCCCAGATCTCTAAGTCTTCGCAGTCTATCCGTTAAGCTGTCTTGTGCAATTGTCACTCAGGATTTGAGTTATGGTTCTTGTATGACATCTTTGGACGCAGTTTGAGTTGAAATTAGTTGAGTTGAGGTTGACTTAGCAAAATGACCATTTTTTCCCTCCCAAGGTTGTCTTCGATTTTAGTGCAGTTGTAGTAGTCTTTTCTCAGGGTTAATCTCCGATATTGGCCTGCTGTTGACTCTGACAGTCCTCAAGGTTGTCTTTGAGGTTGGTTTGACCTCTCGAGGTGGACTCTGGGCTTTGAACTTGATCTCTGGGTTATCTCCGGGGTTGGACTAAATATCCCGGGGTTATCTCAGGGGTTGGAACTGATCTCCAAGGGTTATCTCTGGGGTTTGGAACTGACCCTCCCAAAGTTATCTCCGGGGTTGGAACTGATCTCCCAGGGTTATTTCTAAGGTTTGAAATGATCTCCCGAGGTTATCTCCGGGGCTGGAAACTAGATCTCCCGGGGTTATCTTCGGGGTTGGATTGATTTCAGTTCCAGGGTTATCTTTTAAAGACGATTCTGCTCTCCTTCATGGTTAGTAACAAGAATACGAAATTTTGAGTGTCTACACTTACCTCACAAGTACACTAGAGATCCAACTCCTAACTGACTTCTTTAAGACTTTAGTCTTGGTAAAAGAATTTTTATCTTTCTCACAAATACATAAAATAAACTAACTTTACCTTTTCCTTTTTACAAAAGATTTGTTTTGACTTTTGCTTCTAACTAAGTAGATAAATTTTAGTACAAATTTATAAAATTGTAAAAGACTTTTAAAATTAATCATTCTCAAAAAAGCAGATATGTAGTTAAAGATCAAATATCAAATAAAAGTTCAAGACTATTATGTGGGATGCTTGCAGGTAAGCAAATATGAAAATTGATGAACTTTTATAAAGATTGTCTTTTCTTTCAATAAGAATGTGTTTCTATGATTAAACAAATTTATCTTTAACTAAGTCACTCAATTTTATAATGAAATAAGTACCTTGTGAATAAGTAAGTTTGTGAGCAGGATACTTGTAATGACAGTTATCAAGTATGACAAATTAATTAATTTAAATAATACTTGAAGAAATTTGTTTCACCCACGTATATATATATATATATATATATATATATATATTATATTTGATCTACGTTGTAAAAATTTGGTCACTTAGGATTTTAAAAACCGTTCAGAGAATTTCATAGAAATAACAATATTCGAACTACATCGGTATCTAAGTACTGACCAAATTGTTTGTCAATAAAAAGCCACTTAGGATTTTAAAGACCGTCCAGAGAATTTTAGAGAAATTAATTCTGAATTATATCGGTATCTAAGTACTGCCTTTTTATTTGATATTTAATAGATTATATATATATATATATATAGATGTGTATAACAATTATATATATATATATAAATATATGAGCAAGTGTGATAAAATTTGTTTCACTCACGTATGTATATTATATTATAATTAATCTATGTTGTAAAAAATAGGCCACTTAGGGTTTTAAAGATCGTTCGAAGAATTTCAAAGAAATAATATTCGAATTATATCGGTATTTAAGTACTGACCAAATTGTTTGTTTCACAATCTGATAATTATATAAATACGTTTTCATTATTTATATAATTTATTTATATCAATAAAAAGCCACTTAGGATTTTAAAGACCCAAAGAAATTACTTTGAATTATATAAATTATCTAAGTCTCGACTTTTTATATGATATTTAATAAATTAAATATAGATATAGATATAAATGTGTATAATAATTTATCGTTATATATCTATATATATAAGCAGATATGAGATAATATAAATACAACAATTCAATAACTTATCTCTACTACTTTGACCAATTTTATCTTCCTTCAAGAAATAGAACTTTGAATTAGAAGATGAAAAGAAAGCTTCTGCAGAGAGAAAATGTAGGCAATGAGATATAGCTTTTATTTGCTTTGTAAATTGCTAAATTTAGAATGAAGAAAAAGCTTCTTATTTATAGGATTTTGAAGTTAAGGGCAAAATGGTAATTTTAAATTTTGTTTTTGAAAGTAAGGGCTCAGATTCACATTGAAATAAATGAGTGGTTCGGATGAAAGTGAATCACACAAATGGGGCAACAATTATTTTGCCTTTCATAATTTGAAATGCCCAAGTTAGTTTTCAAAAAGAATTTCCTGCATGCTTTGGTCAAGGTATTAAATCATTTTACAAAGGCTTAGCCTTTAGCCTTTCTGATTGCACATGCTAGCAAATTTCAACAGCACACACCCACGACTCATGCACTCCACATGCACATGTATATATATATATATATATATATATATATATATATATATATATATATATATATATATATATATGACATGGGATTTTTCTTTTTGCCCAAAAAGAATTTTTAGAAAATCATTCTTTGAAAAGGAATAAGAATCTTCTTACCTTAGGAAATGTTAATATTTAAATTTATTTAATTAACACTTGATATTTAATTTATTAAGGTCAACCAAAAATAAATTTAATTTTTAGGATAACAAATATTTTTGATAGGAATAAAATAGGATAAAAAACAGTTATATAAAATCCCATAGAGAGGATTCTACCTATTTTAATTTAAACCTATTTACTAATTTTGTTTTCATCAACAATTTGGAGACCTATAAATCTCCCTCTTTTTGATGATGACAATAAGCTAAAAATATTTTTCTATAACTCCTCCCCCTTAGTTTATGCATACTTAAGATAAATTTTAAAATTTTGAATGTTTTCTCGTAAAGCATTTATCTCAACATTGTAACAGTTTATAGTAATAGGAGTGTATAGCAGTTAATAGCAGTGTATATTATACTTTTCTTCTCCCCTTTGTCATTATAAAAAAAATGGGGGGAACAGAAAACTGGTCATAACCTTCAAAAACAATTAATATTAAACATTCTTTTCGGAAACTTGCAAGAGAACATGTCAGAAAAGATAAACATAATAAAGATATAGCATGCAATAGTAGTAGTAGTTAGTATTTAGATACAGTCATCCTGAATAGTTAGTGACAGTATATAAAATTATACATTCCTCTCAAATAGTTAGAACTCTGGCAATTGAGCAGTAGAGAAGTGTAAACCGAGAAGAGGTAGAGTATATCTTCCGGAGGGGTTTATGTAGCCGGGTCTTCCTTAGCAGAGCTTGTGCTGGCAAAATAATGGTATGATTGTATTGTAGATTTTTGAAGTTCCATCAACATATATATATGTAACGACCCCAAAATTCATACAATTCTTCTCGACTACAGTCGTTAACAATACGTCTAACTTCTGATTTTACATCATTATTCGATTGTAAACTAATAAAATGAGGAATAATTTAAACTTTTTTGTCTTCTTACTTTAATTCCTTTAATTAAAACCTTTATCATCTACACATCTCTGAATCAAATTTATTTTATGATTCGTTTCATCAAAGTTATTATATAAAATCTTACATCTCAGCTCGGTATCCCTTATACATTGGGTAACTCAAACTTTACAACTAAATATGAAATTTTCACATCATAACTTATTAAGTAAATATCTAAAAATATTAAACATGGTTAAAAAAATAACAACTATAGTTAAAGTATTTAATCTTCATGCATTGCATCTGATCCATGTCATTCAGGTAGCACATAGTGTTACCTTGAATCCTTAACCTGCAAAAATGGTTATTTGCAAGGTTGAGCTCGACAGCCCATTAAATCTACCATTTTTCATGCATCACGTAGCACATAATAACATGCTCAACATATATCTCATAGTCATTGGACCAACATAACATACATGCTGCAGTTCACATAAGAAGTATAAAGATTGAGTTCCTTACTCTATCAACATTCTTTACTCAATCAATGTAGTCATAAATTGACTTTAACGTTTCATACTTTCAACATATATAATACATCATGCTCTTTGAAATAAAGATTTAAAATAGTCCATCGTCAAGTTCACATAGCAAATAAGAATTGAAAGACTTGCCTTGATCGTTGTTTACCAATAATAGATTAACAGCTTACAGCTATCTGCACTTCACATGCCCTACACAATTATATAATCATGCACATCAACTATTAGTCACATAACAACATATAGTAGTTGTAATATAAATTTTACTCTACATCTCATAACCCTTCTTGTTAATTAATACACAATGTTCAATTTGACTGTGTTAACTTTCGACTTATATCTCACTAAATTTTTTCTTAGGTCATACCCGAAGTTCATTCAAGTTTTTAAATCTTGCAAGGACTCCTTATTGGTTTATATTAACCACATTCCATGTCTTATAATGTTTACTTCAATTGAATTGAAACACTTTTAAGTTCATTAACACTTGTCACGGTGTTTCGGCGTTCATTTGTCACACGCCCGAATCGTCTCTCTAGTGTATGCTTAGTATTATTATACAACTTATCTAATACATCATTTATTAATGTTAAGCATCATGTGTTATAACTTAGAATAACATCTTTTATTGTCAGAACCACTACACTTGCATACGTGCATGCCCGACGCCTTCCAATTGCCTTCGAATGCACATCAGTCCCAAATATGACCATTTTGACCCCTATTTTCGATCTCAAATCTAAACCCTTAAAGAACAAAAGTTGTAGGTCTATTCGTCTTTGTTCCGGATCATCTTGAATCTTCTCAATCGAAGTTTGTATGAAAGCGTTATGGCCATTTTAATAAACCATGTCCGGTCAGATTTTTCTCTAACACTTGGTCAGCCTGCCCACCCACACCGGGGTGGGTTTTTTTGACTAGAAAAACCAATGAGCGGGATACCACCAAGGCAGACCTTTTGAACTAAAAACTCCTCTTTCAATTTGGTATTTGCATATCTGAATTTTGCAGTTCGTGTTCTTCACGATTTTTTTGACCCTTTCTCCTTCTAACCTTCATAACTCGAGTTATACACATCCAAATCAGTTCATTTTCGACTCTATGGATTCATAATTCATAGAAAGACAACATAACAAAGAATCAATAATTTACAGAAACATTTAATAACCCAAATTTTGACCCAAAACTCATGTTCATACTAAATTTTCATGTTTCAAATGTTTAGCTTAATTAATTCACTACTTAATTCGTTTCTTAACCAAATTGATTCATTTAGCTTGTGTTCTTTTTGTTTTTCAACGTTCTTACAATATTCATCATCAATTTAAGGTTTCTATCATGATTTAATAACTAATTTTAGTCTCAAAATTGACCAAAACTTATGTGTACAACAAAACTCAAATTATTCATCTTTAACATGTTCTCATGAGTTTGATTACTCTAAAACCACTTTTAGATGATATAGAATGGATTATACAAACCCATTAATATCTATAACCAAACCCTCTATTTCTCTTTGTGTTTTCAAATAAGCTTTCTAACTGATGAAACACGTAACGTGTTTTTTTATTTATCCTTCAGTTATATAGATAAAGAGTCACCATCAGTTACAAATACCAAGGGCCACAAGGCCATGTTTGGCTAGCTCTCTAAAAATCATTTTTAACTTATTTTTATTACTTCCTTATTATATAGTTTTTTTTGTCACAATCATTATTAAATTAAATTAAACCTCAATATAATTATAGCTTCTATTTAGCCAATATAACAAATTACTCAGTCTCTAATTTAATTACTTAAATAAATTAGAATATTCTCATTCCATCAATATTATCACGTTTTCATTTTATTATCCCATAACGATTTAAATTAAATATTCATTTTAAATTTTATAAATATTACAACTAAAATATTTATTTTATTCGATAAATATTTTATCTATTTACGAGATTCACAACCGTATTACATTAACATATTACGTTTATATGTAATATGTATTACTTTCACATCTTATTAAAACAAATATATTTACATTAATTCATTATTTAAATTAGGTGAATTAGTTACCTTATTTATGAAATTTAGTTTATTACAATTCAATTGTCAATCAAGGCATAATAATGTTGGTTCCGTTTCGGTTTAACAAAACAAACTCTAACTCATGCAAGTATACACGGGTCAACAAGTAGTATAGAGTAAGAAAGTATCGATCCCACGGAGAAAGGTGAATAAATCTACACTAGCATGCACCAACCTTATCACTGTTTCTATTTGCTCAAACGGTCAATACTCAAGTAAATTAAATTATAAATTAATTATAAACACAAAATTATAAAATACTAAATTTAGGGAATCAAATGGAGAGGAATGAGATCCTAATGTCATTTAATGCTTTATCCAGAATGTACGCCTATTGTTATGTTTGCTTGATTACAATGGAAAACTAGTTGAGAACACACAAGTGAAACATGACCATCTTTCGATGTACCATGTCCAAATCACACAAAATCCACAAAATGATAGAATTCATATGACCATCAATATTACCTAACCCAATATATGTCTATTGAATTACAAGCAATATTGATTTAAGCAGAAGCCCTCTTAACACCTACACATGGTCAACCGGTATATGTCTATCCGGGTCACGAATCATGAAACCTAACATATATAAATCTCATGAACACATGCTAACATGGTCTAATCTATACTTATACTTCATTTTCCAATTTCATATAAGTAATTAGGGTGAATGGTGATCAAGCATTCAATATTTAAGTGCAACCATGTTAGTCACCATAGATAACCATACAAACAATCACAAATAGGCATACACGGTGAACTATTTAATAAACTTCATTAGAATCCCATAATAGAAGTTAGGTCATTAATGAATCAACACCCATTATGGGATTTAAGCCAAGCATTGAAATAAACAATGAAAGCAAGAGATATTAGGGAAATGAGGAATCAAATCTGATAAAACCCTACTTCATAAAGTGTTTTCAAGCTAGTTCAGGTCCATATTCATCAACAAAATTAAAACCTAGTCTTTACAATCGATCAATCTAGAGAGAGAAGCCCAACATAGTAGAGAAAGGCTATGTAATCTCTCTAGACTATGGAATCGTGCGGTGTTATAGAGGGATTCGGGCGCGGGCGTGTTCTTGGCATGGTCGTGCCATGTCTCTGGGTATGATGGGCGCGGGCGCGCTGGCCTTGTCTGCGTCTGGTATGCTTATGGCGCGGGCGCACCGTGTCTCGGGCCTATATATGGCAAGATCCCACTACTAGTCGGATTGGATTACGCATCTTCGATGCTTTCTGTCTTTGCTTCTTGCTAATTCTTCTTTTCTTCACTTCTTTCTTCTTAATGTGACTATTTCAAAGATCCAGTACATGCCTTCCTCACCTGCTTGAGTCTAGCTACTATCTTCATTTTTGCATAAGCCCACCATGCCTTTTCTTGCCATTTCCATTTCCATGCCATTTCTATGACATACCATGCCTTAGGAGTTTAAACTATGCACACTGCAAAACAAACACAAAAAGCAATAAAAACATACCAGAAATACTTGGTTTTAGAAAATTTCCAGTGAGTTGGTAACCAATAAGTAGGTATAAAACCTACTTATCAAATACCCCCAAACTTGATCTATTACTTGCCCTCAAGAAATACACACAAATGTGAATTAATAAATGAAAACTACATGTTATGCAATTACACTATCATGCAAGTGAGTCCCAAGATTTCAAGCCATACTAGAATTCCAATCAGAAGTGCCTTAGAGAAATATCTATATTCAAGAACAAAGCATCAAACTAAGCCATAGGCATAATGACATACAATCAAATAATCCAAACCTGTTATAAAGATGTTGTATGTGTGATGTGTTCACTACTAAGATTGACAAAGGCAAATATTACACATGATATACTGCTTAAAAAAAGAAAATTGAGGTGCAAATCAAGAACTATGCATACAAATGAAACAACAACAACTCCAAACACATCAATACAAACTAAGGTTCAGTAATGGGTTTATTCCACTTTATTTTTACTTACGAGGGTGATTTTCGCACTTTTTCGCGGTGTTTATTGATTTCTTCTATTTTTTCCTATGACTGTGCAATGTCTCATTCCATTAGGTTAACAGTGCTACCCCTTAGCGAGCTTTCAACCAACGACTCCCAGACCATTAAGACCTTAGGGCGCTAGGTGTAGAGACAATCCCCTCGGACGTACTTACTCAAGTAACAAAGGCCCCGAAACAAGACTAGCCACGTTAAGTTTTCATTTTTTTTCTCTTTTTCTTTTCACGTTCTTTTTTTTATAGCAAGCATACCCATGTGTTCCCAAAGTTTGAGTTTCAATGTTTTCATAGTCAATGCTCACTTCCTACACAATTCTATCTTTAAAACAGTGTTTTCATCTCAGTAGGCAAACAAGTTAATCTTTAACCAACAAGCAAACATGAACACTTACGTGCTAACCGGTAGCATCTAAACAACAAGCATGGATCAAATCATGTATAATATTATAACTTATCTCAAGATATCAACTTAGTTCAAAAATCCATCAATTTTCTTAATTCATCATTGGCCAAACTAGAATTCCACTAACTAGATACTTGGGACTATGCAGTGTTATGGAACTAAACAGATAAACTAAACAGCAAAATGAAAAAAATTACTGCAAAATTAAACTAATCACATAACATGCAAATAACTATATGAAACATGAAATTACACTATATGCTACTACACTACTAATTAGACCCAATACCCCCAAACTTAATATATTCATTGTCCCCAATGAATAAAGGTAAAGGGCACAGAAAACTCCCTTAATTATCGGTATGGCCATCCTCTTCGGGTGGTGAATCTGGTGGCATGTAAGGCACGACTAAATCGAATATAGGCCACTCTAGCATAGTCCTTTGCTGCGCGAAGGCTTCGGTTAATGACCTCGATGACCCATTTGTAAATGCTGAGAAGTTGCCATGTATGGCGTCCATTTTCCTCTCCAACCTTCTTATTCTGCGGCATTATTCTCAGAAATGGCATGGAGCAAAGAAACTACCTCAGTTGCTTGCGTTGGTTGCAGAGACAGCATCGAACATGTTGCAGGAAGATTAAAACCATTTCCCCTCAGGTGTGGCGTGCCTCCTGCCCAGTCCTTAAATTTCGCAATTGTGGCATAGGTAATTTCTTGGCTCGGATACTGCATTTTCTCATCATCCCAAATGACTCCCGCTCTTGTACAAAGATGGGTTATAACCTAGGCGTGTGGAATGTTACCTGTGGTACTCCCCCTCATGTAGCGGAGCATGTTTTGGTTGAAGAGGTGGCCCACGTCTATGTATTTGCCTGTTATGATTCCTCACAATATGATAGCTCGCTCGGATGGGATGTCATGCTGGTGTGATGAAGGCATCAACTTGGCATAGATAAACAGGTTCCATGCCTTTGCGTAGTGGTTAAGGGCTGAACTTAGAAAATTTGTAGGCTAGTTCGTGCCCGATTTGTAATTCCACTGAGTACCAGGCACGCACAAATTAACTCTCACCCTATCTAAATTTGTCTCAAACCTTGCAGCCTCCACCTAGTTGGCACGACCAGTCGGTGGGTCAATTAAGTTGAAAACTCCTCTAATCTCCTGGGGGCAATAATCCACTTGCACACCTCTCACAAACGACAACCCACTCATAGTTTCCTTAGCATTGGCGTAGAACTCACGTACAATAGTCATGGGAGCGGGCATGGGGCTAGATACAACTCCCACCCAGCTTCTTTCTCTTATCATCTCCTAGAGATGTCCATCTTATTTCCCAGGATTAAACCATCATTCCTTCATAAACGTTTTGGCCACTATCCGGTAGTACTCCATCTGAGCATTTAAGTTGACAAATTTGGTGAGGTCCAAGATGTCTTCACTTTGACTGCTTGAAAAGGATAACTCAGGGGTACGGGAACGTGCTCTTTTTGGACCTATAAAGATTGATGAAGAAAAACCCTAATTGAGGAGAATTTGACTGAGAAGAATAATCTATGTATACTCTGAAGAAAACCCCTAAACTTGTTGCTTTGAAATACCTTGACAAACCCTAGACAACTATTCTGTAACTAAATGGGTAATTTATGGAGATTACGTATATAGAGAGAGAGTGTGAGTGATTGTAGTTGATTAAAAGTTTATAGGTAGGAAATCAAGTGTAGTGGGAGAAGAGGAAGAGGATTCAGTTTTTGAAAGAGAAGTGGGTAGGCGCAAGTCTAAAAAAGAAGTTGTAACTGATATAAGTGGGATGGGTCACGCTTTAAAACATTTAAAAATTTCTGGAACAAGACTTGGTAGCGACAGCCTTAAAGTATAAGCGTAGGTGGCACGGTGCGCTATTGTCCTTGGCGTATGCTACCGAGGTTGAGCTTGATGTGGGCGCTGGAGCACGCTGAGGTCGATCGACTGTTTTAAAGTTCGGTGCGGGCACGCCAAGATTGTACTGTTTTACCTCGCGTCCGGGCTGCTCTGTACCCAGAACTGACACTGATTTGCACATAAAGAAGTGATGAGCAGCAATTGGCACTCTTTATCTAACCTTAAATGATCAGGAAGGGGTTTAAGTTCAAGATTTGGAGGCATCTCAAGAGAAGGCTTGAGTTTTACCGATGTTTCCCTAGCAAGTTTGAGTGGCATGATAGGAATCTTAAATCTTCGAAACGGTGGCGTTGTGTCAAGAATCCGTACATATTATGCAATCTCATTACTTTCCATCTCTGAATCTCCCAATATAGCACTCTTCAAAAGCTCATTATCAACCTAATTACAAATTCTTCGTCTACCATCTTGTCTACCATATCAATCCGAAAACATTCTTCCTCGTCGGTGGGAAACTTCATACCCTTAAAAACATTGAAGGTGACTTCTTGATCATGAACTCTCATTGTCAACTCACCTTTCTGAACATCTATCAGAGTTCACCCTATGGCTAAGAAAGGTCTCCAAAGGATGATTGGTATATTTCTATCCTCCTCATAGTCTAAGATGATGAAGCAGCTGGGAAGATAAATTTATCCACTTTGACCAACACATCTTCCACAATACCCCATGAATACGTGATGGATCTGTTAACAAGCTGTAGTGATATATTTATCGGCCTTGGAGCTGGCAATCCCAATTGATTGAAAACTGACAAAGGCATCAAGTTTATGCTCGCCCCTAAATCACACAGGCATTTGTTGAAAAAACATATTTCCAATGGAGCATGGTATTGTGAAGCTGCCCGGGTCCTTAAGCTTCAGAGGTAGCTTACGCTGTAGCACTGCACTACACTCTTCTATCAAGGCTACTGTCTCAAAATCCTCTAGTCGTTTCTTCCTTGACAGAGTTCCCTTCTTAAACTTCGCGTAGCTCGGCATCTGTTCTAAAGCATCTGCAAAGGGTATATTAATCTGTAGTTTCTTGAATACCTCCAAAAACTTGGAAAATTGTTTATCTTCTCTTTGCTTCTGTAATCTTTGTGGGTATGGAACATGAGGGTAAAGAGGTGGTGGTTTGGTTATTGGTTTCTCAAGTAACTCTTCATTTTTCTTCTCCACTGCCCTCTATTCAAAACCTCCTTTTAATAAGCCATCATTAGAGTAAGTTTCCTCCTGGCACGGCCGTGCGGTCTCCCCTTCTATAATGCGCATGGGCGTGCCGGCCTGCACTTCTACAGTCTGCTTTCCTTGTGAGACCCCGAATTTTATGAATAAAATTTAATTTTTCTCGAAATATTTTTTTAAATATTATGGTGTGGATTTGATATAATGTTATAGTTGTGGGTAGTATTTATAAATTTTGTAAAATATGCAAGTTTTCATAAAATATTCGATTGGTCGGGAAATATTCTTTTTATCGGGGAATATCCAAATGATTGACAAGACAATCATTGGTGGACCCTGTAAGCGAAAGTATTGTCGTATTTAGAAAATGACGAATTATCATTTTATAAAAATAACTACGAAAAGTGTTACCGTTAAAAGCTGTTGAACTACTCGGTAGTAAAAAATGCGATGAATGGCGTGGTTGCATAAGTAGCACTGCGGTATTGATTATTGATGCTTACGTAAGAAGTCACTCAGTTATACTCAATTACTGCTATAGTAATTGCTGCATCATATCTCTCATATTATTGATTCAATTATTGTTACAATATCATCTGCATAATATGATATATTATTAAATCAATAATTGTGACGGCAAAGTTATTCATATTATTATTTACTGTAGCGTCCCCCGAACCCGGGCCCCAAATCACCTCGGATCCGGTACACTAATTCTATTACTAATTGCGGAAGATATAAACATAATTTGTTTATACATTACATTACACACTATTCCCCAAGGTCGAGTAACCTTAACTTATACACATTTCATAAACTATTTATTACATAACAATATTTATCACAATACGCTATTACAAACTAGTCAAGACTTTATAAACCAAGTTGAACTTGGCTTTAATCGCTTCTGTGATCAAGAACACTTTTCGTCTTATCTCTGCAATGTTTATCATGATATAGCAAGGGTGAGCATGAAAGTTGCCAATGAAGTTTAAATACAACAATATAAGGATATATCATGATTGAAGAGTATGAATAATAAAAGTGGCTATAATTCATCAATATAATTGAGAACTAGCAGGAACAAATTTTTGGTCGAACAAGTTTTAAACATGAACAAACATTTCGAACCAAGCTGGTAATGAAGGTGATCGACCTTTCATACGACTTATACATGCAAGATGTACAGAGTACAATTTTCATGGCAATCAAAGAATGATTAACCATAAGCTTGAATAAAACACTCTTATTAGAGTTAAGTAAGAACAAACTTGCTCGAACTGTTGATTACCGTAACGCAATTTATATCGCTACACCAAGACCTAATATTAATAATATAGATCTCCAATATTAGAATAATATCATCACAGTATAATTCTGTTATATTTATATTCACAGAATAACCTAAACACATAACACATAACCCTATAAGTCTATACAGCACATAAGACTTAGCATCAGGTCAAACTATTTCAGTCTGACTTAAAACTGACACAATTCTATCATCCCGACGATCTAGTCGGACAATACTCGAGTTTAAGTTCAGTTAAACTCTACCTAACCCTTAACAATTATCACAGATAATTTTCTTATCAGTCAAAAACATTTTTCCAAGGCTCGTAATAATTTTCGGATAATTAATATCATTTATCATGATTTTCCAATCATTAAAACCGTATTTAAATGAATTAAATACCACATAATTCCTTAATCATTAATATAGAATATTAATGAAAATCCTTACATAATATTATAATGTAATTATAATATTTCAAAATATTTTTAATATCTTAAAATCATATTTATATGATTTTTAAACACTTAAATCCATTATCCAGATAATTAATATTAATATTAAAATACTAATATTTTCATGCCAAAATATCAAAAGTTATATTTTATAACTTCAAATATTTTATAATACTTAAATCATTTTTATATGATTTTTAAAACATTAATTCTATTTTTCCTTAATTTATTTAATATTAAAATATTAATGAAATTTATCATAAAATATTAAAAGTCATCAAAAATAACTTAAAATATTTTCTTTTACCATAATATTATTTTTCATGAATTAAAAACTATTTTTCATAATTTATTTAATATTATAATTAAATAAATAAATACCTTTTATATTCCCAAAAATATTAAATATTTTCAA
Organism: Panax ginseng; assembly: GCA_020205605.1. NCBI lineage: Eukaryota > Viridiplantae > Streptophyta > Magnoliopsida > Apiales > Araliaceae > Panax > Panax ginseng. The sequence continues at coordinate 34,829,680 of CM035127.1, read as the reverse complement.
AATATACTCAAAATAGTTAAAAACTATTTTTCAGAATTTAAAATAATTTTTCGGAATTTATTATGTATTTTTAATAATTAAAAATCATTTTTATTTATTTTAATTAATTTTCGGAAATAATACTAGTAAACTGTCGCTAAAGAGGGTTCTATATAGCTAGTAATCGTCATATAGGTGTTCTTGGTGTTCTGGGCCAATTTCCAGATCTTCATGTCAGAATTCGAGGGGCTAGGTTTGACTACTTACCATTTTCGATCTAAACAGTTTCTGGGAAATCGTTAAGCACGAACTTGTAGAGTTTATATAACACTACAAGAATTAATAACAATATAAGTAATATCACAAAACACTATCAAGATCCAAGCCCCTAAAGTCACTGACAACGTGACGGGAATTTTTCAGGCATGAAAGCGATTCGAGTTGCCATATTTAAGCTCGATTTAAGTTATGTTACGATCTTATTTTAAGTCTTTTGTTGGTTCATAATTGTAGTTCTTATGTCAAGGAATAACGACATAACAATATCTAGGTCTAACAACAACTAAATCGTTAGATAATCTTTTGGTCAAACGTTGTCGAAAACTCGCGCCTGCAATGCTGGTTTTTGCAGATTTTCAAAATCAGCTTGAGACGCCTACTTTGACCAAATTTTTACGAGCAATCCAAAGTCATTATAAGAGTCCTAATAACCCGGATCCGTATTCCATACTACAAGCTACACATTTAACACAACAAAATGACAAAATACACAAACCGAGCAGATCTAGAAGCTTAAAATTACGCCGACGCCACTTGAGTTTACGGGCTTGCCAGATTTTGGCTTCAGTTAATCCGGTCAACTGGATTTGGCCAGATTAATATGTCATGATCTATCTATTCAATTGCTATTCTACCACTTGGAGATGAAAGACAACATATCAAGCTACAATTAACAAGCTTAAAAAAAACACAAATCATGAACACATAAAGATCTAGAGCGTCTGACATTCCTTGTCAGACCGAAATGTTTTCTTAAGAACAGATTTTTGAAAAATCGTTTTTCACCCACCTTGATGTTATGGATCCATCATGGATCATTATATAACAACTAAAAACATCCTATTACATAATAATAAACACAAAAACACCAAATTTTCTTAAGCATCAAAGATCAAAATTAAGAAATTTGGTTATACCTTTTTGATTTCGATTTTTGATCTTAGCCCTCCAATTTGTTTATGGTTGATCTAGGGCTGGATATATAATTGAAACACTTCTATTTTTCGTGGGTTTGAGAGAGAATGGGAGTTGGTGAGAGCAACAAAGAAATTGGCTAAGTTTTGTGCACTTTCTCTCTCTAAATTTCTTAAATAATGACCTTAGTTGTTAGATCTGATGTGTTGGACGAATTTGGCTGGATTTTGCTGAGATTTCAGTCACACAAGTCAATGTATTTGGTAACCTAACACAAATTTGCCAAGATTTGCAAGCTAGCTCACTAATTTACACTAAAGGGCATTTTGGTCATTTCAAAAATATAATTAATGGCATTCTTGTAATTTTTACAAACCCTTAGGGTTTAGGGTTTGTTAGGGTTTAGGGTTTGGACATTTTTAGGGCTTGCAATTTAATTTTCTAAAATTTCCAATTTAGGTTTTTCAAAAATAGAAAATTAAATATTTCAAAATTATAATTAGAATTTTCTAATTATATTAAAATTCTTAATCACAAATTAAATCTTACTAATTAGGATTAGCATTTCTAATTACAATTGCTAATTAAGCAATTAGGGTCAAAATCGTCATTGGGTTTTCAACCCACAATTTAGGGTTTCTAAGCGTAAAAATAATTTTCTAAAATAGAAATTAAATATTCGTAATTAGATTAGGGTTTTCTAATTACTTAACATTAAATTAGAATTAATATATCCTAATTAACATTAAAATATTCAATTAACACTTTCATTTTTCCTAATTAAAATTAGGGTTTCAAATCCATCATTAGGGTTTACACGGAAAAGTTTAAGTTCGATAATTTGAAATTAGGGTTTGCTAATTAATTAAGCGTTACCTACTTAATATATACTTAATAAAGATAGAGAGCATTATAATTCTCCATTAATTTCCCGATTAGGGCTTCAATTTATCGAGAATCAAACTAGGGTTTTCAGATCAAGTATTAGGGTTTCAGATTTGGAATTAGGGTTTTGTAATCAATTTGTTAAGATTAACCCTAATTAATCTTATAATTATTTACACTTATGCCATTAAGTTCCCGATTTAGGGTTTCATGCACCGAATAAGGGTTTCGGATTCCCGGAACTGAAACTAGGGTTTCCAGAATCGATTTCTAGGGTTTCTTATCAAACGTTAGGGTTTTCTAACTGAACATTGACGTTCTTAATATATATTAGGGTTTTGACACATATATAATTTATCTGGTCAACCCTTGACCCTTAACCACATTCTGAACACATCATTAATCATATACACAGAACTTAATCACAAAAATCCTTAATCCTGAATAATTCACCTATAAGCCTTCACGAAATTTTGAAACCCTCAAAATTCCATTCCAATAACATCAAACGCATACACTTATTTTCTGTCTAGGTCTATTATTTGACCTTAAATCAATCATTTAAGATTTTTATAAATTGTCTAATTTCTCGGGTTGTCACATTCACCCCTCCTTCTAAGAATTTCGTCCTCGAAATTCACCTTACACCTTACATCGTGCACCTTACACCATTCACACATATTACACATGCTACCCAATACACCACTCACAAGGGTGAAAATTTTAAAACTGTGCTGAGGAATCGTATAGACTATTAGTTTTTTTTTTTTCATTTTCGCAAAGGTTTTATGAAAATTCATCCACAAACCGTCATTACTTACGGACACAAAGGGTGATTAGCCCGATATGCCTGTCTTGGCAATAAATCTTCTTTGGGAACAATTTTGTTCCTCTTATCTCGCCTTTAAAGCGCACAAAATTTTACCTCAGTCTTATTTGATTCCACAACAAAACAATTTGGTTTGGGAAATTTCTTTCAATAAAAACATTTTTGAGAATGACGTCATGATCTTTTACTTTGTATTTAACGGTCAAATTCGTTGAGGATTTCGTCATTTTGTGACTTTGTTATACTACATCATATTTGTAGTGGTGACGATCCTTAGATCACATCCAACACCAAGTAATTACGCATTGATAACTCCATCATTTTTTTATCATCTCTCGCTTTTGTGTCACATGGTACATAAGTGATAAATAAAAACAATTTTTTTTTTTAAAAGGCACATAGTGCGTGTTTAGCTTGATGTCAAAATTGAAGTTTAGCAAAGCTAGGGGTTTAGGAAAACCTAAATCTCCACTAATGATCATTTGCTTAAACATTCTATCTATTCCTATTATCCTTAACACTCCATTCACACAACTATACCCAGTTCATAAAACCACATTTATGAGTTCATAACACAGCCACAATTATATGAGTTTCACTGAACTTACCCTAGTCAGGACCTTTGGCGTCTGATTCATTTGAGGGGCTCATAAACATTTCATATAACTATGAGTCAAGAATGTCACATAAGTATGAGTTCTAAGAACTCGAACTTAATCCTATATTCTCTACCTATGACCTATTTATCTCAGTATATAACAACTAAGCGTGACACAACATTTCAATTATTACCAATGCCACCAACTAAGTAGTTTTTACACCAAGTACGCGATTCCACCTTGCCATACAAGAAATCATACAACTCGATTCTTGCCTACACGAGTCCTCATTGAAATCCCCACCTAATACTTAACCCCTTCTCAATACTTAATTTCATTTAATCCAGTATTCATAATCCTTTCTCGAATCTGTACCATTCACACAAAGAATCATGCTTTAAACTTTTCAATCATCCGATTGATTCTTTCTGGTTGTCTTAACTTTAACAGATCACGGGGTGATCTCATCGTATATATTACGATTCAATTCTATGACTATGATCGTTTTGTTTTACGATCACTGAACTTTTGTTCACCACTTCTGTTCACCACTATTACCAGAGTTAGGGAACTCTGTATCTTAACAACTTACCGAGATTCATCTTTGAATCTTACCGACCAACTAACTCTATGTGAGTTAGATCTTTTCCTAATCACTGCGGTTATTGGTCTCAGGTATTCCTACCTAAGCTTCATAACCAACAGCTTTGATACCAACTGTAATATCCCCGAACTCGGGCCCCAAATCGCCGCGGATTCGGTTCGCTAATCTTTCTATGACTGTTTGCGGAAGATATAAACATAATTTGTTTATACATTACATTACACACTATTCCCCAAGGTCGAGTAACCTTAACTTATACACATTTCATAAACTATTTATTACATAACAATATTTATCACAATACGCTATTACAAACTAGTTGCACTTTATAACCCAAGCTGAACTTGGCTTTAATCGTTTCCTGTATCTGAACACTTTCGTCTTATCTGCAATGTTTATCATGATATAGCAAGGGTGAGCATGAAAGTTGCCCAGCAAGTTTAAATACAACAATATAAGGATATATCATGATTGAAGAGTATGAATAATAAGTGGCTATAATTCATCAATATAATTGAGAACTAAGCAGAACAAACTTTTTGGTGAACAAGTTTTAAACATGAACAAACATTTCGAACCAACTGGTAATGAAGGTGATCGACCTTTCATTACGACTTATACATGCAAGATGTACAGAGTACAATTTTCATGGCAATCAAAGAATGATTAACCATAAGCTTGAATAAAACACTCTTATTAGAGTTAAGTAAGAACAAACTTGCACAGGCAGATTTGATTACCGTAACGCAATTTATATCGCTTTTGCAAGACCTAATATTAATAATATAGATCTCAATATTAGAATAATATCATCACAAGTATAATTACATTATATTTATATTCACGAATAACCTAAACACATAACACATAACCCTATAAGTCTATCTGAAAGACATAAGACTTAGCATCGAGGTCAAACTATTTGATCGACTTAAAACCGACATAATTCTATCATCCCGACGATCTAGTCGGACAATACTCGAGTTTAAGTTGATTAAACTCTACCTAACCCTTAACAATTATCACGAGATAATTTTCTTATCGATCAAAAAACATTTTTCCAAGGCTCGTAATAATTTTGGATAATTAATATCATTTATCATGATTTTCCAATCATTAAAACCGTATTTAAATGAATTAAATACCACATAATTCCTTAATCATTAATATAGAATATTAATGAAAATCTTACATAATATTATAATGTAATTATAATATTTCAAAATATTTTAATATCTTAAAATCATATTTATATGATTTTAAACACTTAAATCCATTATCCGATAATTAATATTAATATTAAAATACTAATATTTTCATGCCAAAATATCAAAAGTTATATTTTATAACTTCAAATATTTTTATAATACTTAAATCATTTTTATATGATTTTTAAAACATTAATTCTATTTTTCCTTAATTTATTTAATATATTTATTAAATAAATTAATTACCATTAATATTAAAATATTAATGAAATTTATCATAAAATATTAAAAGTCATCAAAAATAACTTAAAATATTTTCTTTTACCATAATATTATTTTTCATGAATTAAAAAACTATTTTTCATAATTTATTTAATATTATAATTAAATAAATAAATACCTTTTATATTCCCAAAAATATTAAATATTTTCAAAATATACTCAAAATAGTTAAAAACTATTTTTTTAATTTAAAATAATTTTTTGAATTTATTATGTATTTTTAATAATTAAAAATCATTTTATTTATTTTAATTAATTTTGAAATAATACTAATAAACTATCGCTAAAAGAGGCCTATAGCAGCAGGCAACTGTCATTATAGGTGTTCTAGGTGTTCTTGGCCAATTTCGGATCTTCATGTCGAATTGAGGGCTAGGTTTGACTACTTAACATTTTCGATCTAAGCAGTTTACGGGAAATCGTTAATACGAACTTGTAGAGTTTATATAACACTACAAGAATTAATAACAATATAAGTAATATCACAAAACACTATCAAGATCCAAGCCCTAAAGTCGCGACATAACGTGACTCGGGAATTTTTAAGGCATGAAGCGATTCGAGTTGCCATATGATTTAAGTTATGTTTCGATCTTATTTTAAGTCTTTTGTTGGTTCATAATTGTAGTTCTTATGTCAAGGAATAACGACATAACAATATCTAGGTCCAACAACAACTAAATCGATGAGATAATCTTTGGTCAAACGTTGTCGAAAACTTCACGCCCGAGTGCAGGTTTTACCCAGATTTTCAAAATCTGCTTGAGACGCCTACTTTGACCAAATTTTCTGAGCAATCCAAAGCTGTTATAAGAGTCCTAATAACCCGGATCAAGTATTCCATACTACAAGCTACACATTTAACACAACAACAATGACAAAAATACACAAACCCAACGAGATCTAGAAGCTTAAAATTACACGACGCCACTTCAGCCGGTTTCGGGCTTGCCCGATTTTGGTTTCAGTCGATCCCGGTCAGCTGGATTTGGCCAGATTATATATCATGATCTATCTATTCAATTGCTATTCTACCACTTGGAGATGAAAGACAACATATCAAGCTACAATTAACAAGCTTAAAAAAACACAAATCATGAACACATAAAGATCTAGAGCGTCTGACATTCCTTGTCAGACCGAAATGTTTTCTTAAAAATGATTTTTGAAAAATCGTTTTCACCCACCTTGATGTTATGGATCCATCATGGATCATTATATAACAACTAAAACATCCTATTACATAATAATAAACACAAAACACCAAATTTTCTTAAGCATCAAAGATCAAAATTAAGAAATTTGGTTATACCTTTTGATTTCGATTTTTGATCTTAGCCTCCAATTTGTTTATGGTTGATCTAGAAATTTGGATATATAATTGAAACACTTCTATTTTTCGTGGGTTTGAGAGAGAATGGGAGTTGGTGAGAGCAACAAAGAAATTGGCTAAGTTTTGTGCACTTTCTCTCTAAATTTCTTAAATAATGACCTTAGTTGTTAGATCGATGTGTTGGACGAATTTGGTTGGATTTTGCTGAGATTTCAGTCACACAAGTCAATGTATTTGGTAACCTAACACAAATTTGCCAAGATTTGCAAGCTAGCTCACTAATTTACACTAAAGGGCATTTTGGTCATTTCAAAAATATAATTAATGGCATTCTTGTAATTTTTACAAACCCTTAGGGTTTAGGATTTGTTAGGGTTTAGGGTTTGGATATTTTTAGGGCTTGCAATTTAATTTTCTAAAATTTCCAATTTAGGTTTTTCAAAAATAGAAAATTAAATATTTCAAAATTATAATTAGAATTTTCTAATTATATTAAAATTCTTAATCACAAATTAAATCTTACTAATTAGGATTAGCATTTCCTAATTACAATTGCTAATTAAGCAATTAGGGTCAAAATCGTCATTAGGGTTTTCAACCCACAATTTAGGGTTTCTAAACAGAAAAATAATTTTCTAAAATAGAAATTAAATATTCGTAATTAGATTAGGGTTTTCTAATTACTTAACATTAAATTTGAATTAATATATCCTAATTAACATTAAAATATTCAATTAACACTTTCATTTTTCCTAATTATAAATTAGGGTTTCAAATCCATCATTAGGGTTTCTGACGGAAAAGTTTAAGTTCGATAATTTGAAATTAGGGTTCTTTAATTAATTAAGCGTTACCACTAATTAATATATACTTAATAGCGATGAGAGCATTATAATTCTCCATTAATTTTTCAGATTAGGGCTTCAATTTATCGTAATCAAACTAGGGTTTCGAGATCAAGTATTAGGGTTTCAGATTTGGAATTAGGGTTTTGTAATCAATTTGTTAAGATTAACCCTAATTAATCTTATAATTATTTACACTTATGCCATTAAGTTCCCGATTTAGGGTTTCATGCACCGAATTAGGGTTTCGGATTCCCGGAACTGAAACTAGGGTTTCCAGAATCGATTTCTAGGGTTTCTTATCAAACGTTAGGGTTTTCTAACTGAACATTGACGTTCTTAATATATATTAGGGTTTTGACACATATATAATTTATCTGGCCAACCCTTGACCCTTAACCACATTCTGAACACATCATTAATCATATACACAGAACTTAATCACAAAAATCCTTAATCCTGAATAATTCACCTATAAGCCTTCACGAAATTTTGAAACCCTCAAAATTCCATTCCAATAACATCAAACGATACACTTATTTTACATGCAGGTCATTATTTGACCTTAAATCAATCATTTAAGATTTTTATAAATTGTCTAATTTCTCGGGTTGTCACATTCACCCCTCCTTCTAAGAATTTCGTCCTCGAAATTCACCTTACACCTTACATCGTGCACCTTACACCATTCACACATATTACACATGCTACCCAATACACCACTCACAAGGGTGAAAATTTTAAAAAGCTGTCTTTGAGGAATCGTATAGACTATTAGTTTTTTTTTTTCATTTTCGCAAAGGTTTTATGAAAATTCATCCACAAACCGTCATTACTTACGGACACAAAGGGTGATTAGCCCGATATGCCCCTATCTTGGCTGGAAATCTTTTGGTCGTGAACAATTTTGTTCTCTTATCGCCTTAGGCGCACAAAATTTTACCTCAGTCTTATTTGATTCCACAACAAAACAATTTGGTTTGGGAAATTTCTTTCAATAAAAACATTTTTGAGAATGACGTCATGATCTTGCCTTTGTATTTAACGGTCAGTTGAGGATTTCGTCATTTTGTGACTTTGTTATACTACATACATCATTGTAGAGGGTGACGATCCTTAGATCACATCCAACACCAAGTAATTACTGCATTGATAACTCCATCATTTTTTTTATCATCTCTTTTGGTCACATGGTACATAAGTGATAAATAAAAACAATTTTTTTTTTAAAAGGCACATAGTGCGTGTTTAGCTTGATGTCAAAATTGAAGTTTAGCAAAGCTAGGGGTTTAGGAAAACCTAAATCTCCACTAATGATCATTTGCTTAAACATTCTATCTATTCCTATTATCCTTAACACTCCATTCACAATAACTATACCCAGTTCATAAAACCACACTTATGAGTTCATAACACCGCCACAATTATATGAGTTTACTGAACTTACCCTAGTCGGACCTTTGGCGTCAGATTCATTTGAGGGCTCATAAACATTTCATATAACTATGAGTCAAGAATGTCACATAAGTATGAGTTCTAAGAACTCGAACTTAATCTATATTCTCTACCTATGACCTATTTATCTCAGTATATAACAACTAAGCGTGACACAACATTTCAATTATTACCAATGCCACCAACTAAGTAGTTTTTACACCAAGTACGATTCCACGCCCATACAAGAAATCATACAACTCGATTCTTGAGCCACGAGTCCTCATTGAAATCCCCACCTAATACTTAACCCCCTTCTCAATCTGAATTTCATTTAATCAGTATTCATAATCCTTCTCGAATCTGTACCATTCACACAATGAATCATGCTTTAAACTTTTCAATCATCCGATTGATTCTTTACAGTTGTCTTAACTTTAACAGATCACGGGGTGATCTCATCGTATATATTACGATTCAATTCTATGACTATGATCGTTTTGTTTTACGATCACTGAACTTTTGTTCACCACTTACATTCACCACTATTACGAGTTAGGGAACTACGTATCTTAACAACTTACCGAGATTCATCTTTGAATCTTCTCACCAACTAACTCTATGTGAGTTAGATCTTTTCTAATCACTGCGGTTATTGGTCTCAGGTATTCCTACCTAAGCTTCATAACCAACAGCTTTGATACCAACTGTAATATCCCCGAACTCGGGCCCCAAATCGCCGCGGATTCGGTTCGCTAATCTTTCTATGACTGTTTGCGGAAGATATAAACATAATTTGTTTATACATTACATTACACACTATTCCCCAAGGTCGAGTAACCTTAACTTATACACATTTCATAAACTATTTATTACATAACAATATTTATCACAATACGCTATTACAAACTAGCTGCACTTTATAAACCAAGTTGAACTTGGCTTTAATCGTTTCCTGTATCCGAACACTTTCGTCTTATCTGCAATGTTTATCATGATATAGCAAGGGTGAGCATGAAAGTTGCTTGACAAGTTTAAATACAACAATATAAGGATATATCATGATTGAAGAGTATGAATAATAAGTGGCTATAATTCATCAATATAATTGAGAACTAGCGAGGAACAAACTTTTGGTGAACAAGTTTTAAACATGAACAAACATTTACGAACCAAGCTGGTAATGAAGGTGATCGACCTTTCATACACGACTTATACATGCAAGATGTACAGAGTACAATTTTCATGGCAATCGGCAATGATTAACCATAAGCTTGAATAAAACACTCTTATTAGAGTTAAGTAAGAACAAACTTGCTCGAGCAGATTTGATTACCATAACATAATTTATATCGCTTTGCAGAAGACCTAATATTAATAATATAGATCTCCAATATTAGAATAATATCATCACAGTATAATTCTGTTATATTTATATTCACAGAATAACCTAAACACATAACATATAACCCTATAAGTCTATACAGCACATAAGACTTAGCATCAGGTCAAACTATTTCAGTCTGACTTAAAACTGACACAATTCTATCATCCCGACGATCTAGTCGGACAATACTCGAGTTCAAGTTCAGTTAAACTCTACTAACCCTTAACAATTATCACGGATAATTTTCTTATCGATCCAAAAACATTTTTCCTAGGCTCGTAATAATTTTGGATAATTAATCATTTATCATGATTTTCCAATCATTAAAACCAGTATTTAAATGAATTAAATACCACATAATTCCTTAATCATTAATATAAAATATTAATGAAAATCCTTACATAATATTATAATGTAATTATAATATTTCAAAATATTTTAATATCTTAAAATCATATTTATATGATTTTTAAACATAAATCCATTATCAGATAATTAATATTAATATTAAAATACTAATATTTTCATGCCAAAATATCAAAAGTTATATTTTATAACTTCAAATATTTTTATAATACTTAAATCATTTTTATATGATTTTTAAAACATTAATTCTATTTTTCCTTAATTTATTTAATATATTTATTAAATAAATTAATTACTAATAATATTAAAATATTAATGAAATTTATCATAAAATATTAAAAGTCATCAAAAATAACTTAAAATATTTTCTTTTACCATAATATTATTTTTCATGAATTAAAAATTATTTTTCATAATTTATTTAATATTATAATTAAATAAATAAATACCTTTTATATTCCCAAAAATATTAAATATTTTCAAAATATACTCAAAATAGTTAAAAACTATTTTTGTAATTTAAAATAATTTTGAATTTATTATGTATTTTAATAATTAAAAATCATTTTTATTTATTTTAATTAATTTTGAAATAATACTAATAAACTATCGCTAAAGAGGCCTATAGCGACAAAAGCCGAAGTATGTTATATAGGTGTTCTTGGTGTTCAGGCCAATTTCGAGATCTTCAGTATCGAGAATTAGAGGGCTAGGTTTGACTACTTACCATTTTCGATCTAAGCGGTTTCGGGAAATCGTTATAGCCACGAACTTGTAGAGTTTATATAACACTACAAGAATTAATAACAATATAAGTAATATCACAAAACACTATCAAGATCCAAGCCCCTAAAGTCACGATAACGTGACACAGAATTTTACAGGCATAAGCGATTCGAGTTGCCATATTTAAGCTCGATTTAAGTTATGTTTCGATCTTATTTTAAGTCTTTAGTTGGTTCATAATTGTAGTTCTTATGTCAAGGAATAACGACATAACAATATCTAGGTCCAACAACAACTAAATCGATAGATAATCTTTGGTCGAACATTGTCGAAAACTCACGCCTTGAATTACAGGTTTTACCTGATTTTCAAAATCTGCTTGAGAGGCCGCCTACTTTGACCAAATTTTACGAAAGCAATCCAAAGTCATTATAAGAGTCCTAATAACCCTTGAGATCCAGTATTCCATACTATAAGCTACACATTTAACACAACAATGACAACAACAAAAACACACAAACCGACGGATCTGAGAAGCTTAAAAATTGCATCGGACGCCTTACTTGGTTTCGGGCTTGCCCGATTTTGGTTTCGGTCGATCCGGTCAAGCTGGATTTGGCCAGATTAATATATCATGATCTATCTATTCAATTGCTATTCTACCACTTGGAGATGAAAGGCGGCATATCAAGCTACAATTAACAAGCTTAAAAAAACACAAATCATGAACACATAAAGATCAGAGGCGTCGACATTCCTTGTCGGTGAAATGTTTTCTTAAGAATGATTTTTGAAAAATCGTTTTTCACCCACCTTGATGTTATGGATCCATCATCGATCATTATATAACAACTAAAAACATCCTATTACATAATAATAAACACAAAAACACCAAATTTTCTTAAGCATCAAAGATCAAAATTAAGAAATTTGGTTATACTTTTTGATTAGATTTTGATCTTAGCCCTCCAATTTGTTTATGGTTGATCTAGAAATTTGGATATATAATTGAAACACTTCTATTTTTCGTGGGTTTGAGAGAGAATGAGAGTTGGTGAGAGCAGCAAAAGAAATTGGCTAAGTTTTGTGCACTTTCTCTCTCTAAATCTCTTAAATAATGACCTTAGTTGTTAGATCGATGTGTTGGGCGAATTTATTTGATTTTTCTTTGAGATTTCAGTCACACAAGTCAATGTATTTGGTAACCTAACACAAATTTGCCAAGATTTGCAAGCTAGCTCACTAATTTACACTAAAGGGCATTTTGGTCATTTCAAAAATATAATTAATGGCATTCTTGTAATTTTTACAAACCCTTAGGGTTTAGGGTTTGTTAGGGTTTAGGGTTTGGATATTTTTAGGGCTTGCAATTTAATTTTCTAAAATGTCCAATTTAGGTTTCTCAAAAATAGAAAATTAAATATTTCAAAATTATAATTAGAATTTTCTAATTATATTAAAATTCTTAATCACAAATTAAATCTTACTAATTAGGATTAGCATTTCCTAATTACAATTTCTAATTAAGCAATTAGGGTCAAAATCGTCATTAGGGTTTTCAACCCACAATTTAGGGTTTCTAAAAAGAAAAATAATTTTCTAAAATAGAAATTAAATATTCGTAATTAGATTAGGGTTTTTAATTACTTAACATTAAATTAGAATTAATATATCCTAATTAACATTAAAATATTCAATTAACACTTTCATTTTCCTAATTATAAATTAGGGTTTCAAATCCATTATTAGGGTTTACGATGGAAAAGTTTAAGTTCGATAATTTGAAATTAGGGTTTTGCTAATTAATTAAGCGTTACCACTAATTAATATATACTTAATAAGCGATGAAAGCATTATAATTCCCATTAATTTCCCAGATTAGGGCTTGATTTATCGAATCGAAACTAGGGTTTTCGGATCAAGTATTAGGGTTTGATTTGGAATTAGGGTTTTGTAATCAATTTGTTAAGATTAACCCTAATTAATCTTATAATTATTTACACTTATGCCATTAAGTTCCCGATTTAGGGTTTCATGCAATAGAATTAGGTTTTTGATTCTTTAACCCGAAACTAGGGTTTCGAGAATCGATTTCTAGGGTTTCTTATCAAGCGTTAGGGTTTTATAAGCTGAACATTGGCGTTCTTAATATATATTAGGGTTTTTTACGGATATAATTTATCTGAGTGACCTTGACCATAACCACATTACGAACACATCATTAATCATATACACAGAACTTAATCACAAAAATCCTTAATCTGAATAATTCACCTATAAGCCTTCACGAAATTTTGAAACCCTCAAAATTCCATTCCAATAACATCAAACGCATACACTTATTTTCTGTCTAGGTCTATTATTTGACCTTAAATCAATCATTTAATATTTTTATAAATTGTCTAATTTCTCGGGTTGTCACATTTACAATATTGACAATGTCTAGAAGTTCTGTCAAGGAGAGGTTTGGTCACCTAATTGCGGCTTGATAAGGAGAAATCCTTATCGAAAAGCCCCTCTTTCACTAGAGAATGACTTTGGTTGTTAAATATTGTGAATTATAATATTAATGATGAATAAGTTCGTGTTAATTAAAGATGAATTTTATAGATCCATTGTGTTGGACTTATTTGTGTTAGTATAATTGATGTCTGGAGATTATATTGTTCAATTGGGTATTCGGGACACTTTTTTGTATTGAGAGTACTTATTCACGAGTTCTTATTCATGAGTTACTATTCACGAGTTACTATTCATAAGTTACTATTCTCGAGTTACTATTCACGAGTTACTATTCACGAGTTACTATTCACGAGGTACTATTCACCCGTAAGATATATTTCTGTTCAGTCCAAATCATTTTTTGGTACAATATTATTCCATGAGGAGATGTGCTAATTTTTTGGAATAGTTGGTTGAAGATATAATAATAAATCAATATGGACCATTTGGTGGAAAGTATAATAGTAAATCAATATGGATCATTTGGTTTAAAGTTTTAATAGTAAATCGGTATGGACCGTTGCTTTAAGTTTTAATAGAAAACCAATATGGACCGTCCGTTTAAAAGTAAATCAATCTGGACTGTTCATGAATTAGTTACTATTCAGTCCATTCTACTATAAATAGAAGCTCATTCCTTCATTATTTCTTACGAATCCACTGAAACTCTAGAAAGAAAAACTATAGAGAGAAAGAAGAAAAGTATTCTGCTACTTCACTACTCCAATATCCAGTTTCTTCTAAGGTAGGAAATATTATTTGTTGTACTCATAAGGGGTATTCTTTCTTTCTTGTTCATGAAGAGAACTTCTGTTATTCCATTCTTTATTATTTTGTTGGAATAACTTTTGTATATATGCGAGCTACCCTATACTTGGTGAAATTCTTACATTATTCCATTCTTTATTATTATGTTGGAATAACTTTGTTTATCTAATACCACATACATGGTGAAATTCTTATAATATTTCGTTCTTTATTATTACGTCGAAAATATATCACATGCATGCGTTCTTTGGGACTGGTTCCATTATTTATTATTACTATCGGAATATCACATGCATGCGTTCCATTATTTGGGACAGATTCCATTATTTATTATTACATTGGGAATAACACATGTGCATGCGATCTATCGCATGCGCATGGTGAATCATACATTATTCCATTCTTTATTATTACATTGAATAACACATGTCATGTGGATTACCACATGCATGATGAATGATCATGTGTATTCATTCCTTATTAAATTGTGGAAATGGTGCATATCGTGGATTCTGCATAGCGAAGCGAAAATTCATTTGCAGTTTAATATATTCTATTATACTCAGTTGGTTAAAGCTTTGACTTCTATACTCCATGAAATTAGTGGAATATCCTTGATATTTGCACTTCACCAGTATCTTTTCATGGAAATATTCTTCTGAGCATTCTTGAATTTTACATCACAAAGCAGTATCAAGTTGACAATTTGGACGTTATTGAGTTCAAGATAAATTAACTTATAAATCTTTAAAATTTATCCTTGAACCTGTTTTATTGAATTGTCATCATCCTCATGCTTATATTATGTTAAAAGTCATATTTGGCTTACGTGCGTAGATGGACTTAGTATGATTATGACCGAGGATTATTCGGTATAAGCATGGCCAAGTAATGTGGCGAATGATGTGGTAAAAGTCCTCATTGGCTTTGTAGTTCATTGGGTGGCCGAGTTGTTGGTATGATTATGACCGAGGATTATTCGGTATAGTCATGACCATTGATGATTACATGAATATCCTTGGTAGTGGGTAGGGATGATTCAATTTTATTTATTAAAATTTGAGTCTCGTGATAAAGTTGATGAAACACTTTTAAATCATAGAAGATAGTAGATTTTATACTTTACTTGAATCTTCTAATGGATTGCTTGTTCATTATGATTAAACTTGATGTTTATTATATTTTTATCGTTTAACACCGTTGAAGGCTAATGATAATTTATTCTACATTATCTTAGTCATAATATTTCTTCTTGGGCTAGTTGAGCTCATCCTTTCTTTCCTTTGTTCTCTTGAGGAAATGAGAAGCGTAGTTTGGGACTAGTCGGGAAGCAGTGATGGTCCTAGATTGTGCATTAGTAGTCGTCACTATTCTGTGAAATAGTGTGATAATAAATGTAATGAGGACTCCATTGAGTGTGGATATTGCCTAGATGACAATATTTGTATTAAAACTCATAGCCTATGTTGTGTCATATTTCACACGACTGTTGTATAATTAAGTTGTATTTGAATTCAGTACCTTGTATCTGGCTACCCAAGATGGGTGATGTATACCTGTTTTGGGGGCGTCACAGCTGGTATCAAAGCTTAGGGATATGATCCCTAGCTGAGATGTGAGACAAGAACTAGGAGGGGAGAGATGGGGAATTCCTTCGCTAGTATGACCTACCTAAGTTTATTTGGTATTTAACTGGTCGATCAGAGTATAGGGATAATATGTGATATATTAATTAACCCTTGTTTTATGGAAGTAATTGCAAATGGCATCCGAAAATGTTGAGATAAGCAATGAAGCACATGAGACCGTTGAGTTAGCTCAACCAAAAGGTAATGACCAACAACACGATAATAATCATCTGGGTGGCGGCATGACCATCGGAACAATGATAACCATCGTCGAGGAAATTATCATGCCGAGAATGGTAACCACGCCGGTGGTAATCATGGCCAAGATAATAGAAGTGGAAATTTCAAGAGAGAAGGTCATTTAGCTCGATTTTTGTCGTATAGTGAAGTCAGTCTCAATTTGGGCGGTGGCACCAAAGGCGGATACGGACAAAAAAAAGTCGGTGGTTTCAAGAAGAGCATTTTTCGTGACTTCTCAAAAAGAGAGTAACCCGAACGAAGTTAGCACGGGTTAGTTAATTATAAATTTCTTGAAGTCTATATCTTATTGAATCTGGGTTCTACCCATTCTTTTATCTCTCTCTTGCTTGCGCTCAACGTTTAAATTTGACTTCGGAGAAATTAGACTTTGACTTATTGGTTGAAGCTGCGTTAGTAGAAACCTTAGTTACCTCCACTATTTATAAATCTTGTTGATTCAAATCGACACTTTCACGTTACCTGTCGATCTTATCTCTTTGAAAATATTTGCCTTTGATGCGATTTTAGGAATCGATTGGTTAACTACTCATCATGTTTTTCGTAAGGTTGTTAGCTTTCATATTCTAACCAACTTTGTTATGCGAATCAAGCAACCAAACCACTAAAGTCGATCATTGTCATATCAAGCCATAAGTAAAGAGCCCCGGTCCTTTCGTTGTTGATTCCTTATGTGAAATGCAAAGCGGACTTTACGTGGCGGCGTCGTGAATAGCGATGGCAAGTTGATAGGTATCAATGTGATGTACTATCCAAGTCTTGGATGAGGGTCACGATTTTGAATGATATTTCTATTGTTAATAAATTTCTGACTTATTCTTGAAGACTTCTTAGCCTACCCTAGGCGTGAAATCGAATTTTGTATTGACCCCGATACAAAACCCATTTCTAAAACCCTCAAATATTTTTTCACCCAAAAGCGAGCGTGTAATGTGCCAAAGAGCGTTGGCTCGAAAATTTACATTGAAAGATTACGATCATATCATTCAATACCATCGTGGAAAAGCAAACGTGGTAGCTGACGCGTTGAGCAGAAGATCGTATGCATTTATAAGTGCGAATATACGAACCCCCGTGAAGTTAACAAATATATGAGTAGAATAAACTTTAATCGATAAAGTTAAAGCCGCTTAAGCAACAGACCCGGAGCTGATGAATGTGAAGAATTAAGAAGGTTCAAGAGGGCGTTATTCTAGAAGCAAGAATCGACGAAGAGAGGAAATCTCAACACTCGATTTAATTGGCCCATTTGAAATCCTCGATAAAGTAGGAACTGTGGCTTATAGACTCATTTTACCGCCAAGTATGTCGCGTGTTCATAACATTTTTTCCACGTATGGACGTTACGTAAATATGGGGACGACCCGAACCACATTATTAATTTAGAACCGGACGAGATAGCGGATGATTTAACGTATGAGGAGATACGTGTTAAAATCTTGGATAAGAAGGATCGTGTTCAACACTCAAAGGTTATACCTCAAGAGTTAGAATTTGAAGTGAAGTCAAGGTATCCTCACCTATTCGGCATACCAGGTAAGTACGTAAATTTCGAGGGTGAAATTTCGTAAGGAGTGGAGATTGTAAGACCCCGAATTTTATGAATAAGATTTAATTTTTCTCGAAATATTTTTTTTAATATTATGGTGTGGATTTGATATAATGTTATAGTTGTGGGTAGTATTTATAAATTTTGCAGAGTATGCAAGTTGTCATAAAATATTCGATTGGTGGGAAATATTCTTTTTATCGGGGAATATTAAATGCGATGGCACAATCATTAGTGGACCCCAAACGAAAGTATTTTTCGTATTTTAGAAAGCGACGAAATTATCATTTTATAAAAATAACGGTGAAAGTGTTCTGATTAAAGCTGTTGAACTACTCGGTAGTAAAAAATGCGAGAATACGCGTGGTTGCATAGTAGCACACGGTATTGATTATTGATGATTACGTAAGAAGTCACTTAGTTATACTCAATTATTTCTATAGTAATTGCTGCATCATATATCTCATATTATTGATTCAATTATTGTTACAGTATCATCTGCATAATATGATATATTATTAAATCAATAATTGAGGCAGCAAAGTTATTCATATTATTATTTACAATATTGAATGATGTCTACAGAAGTTACATCGAGGAGAGGTTTGGTCACCTAATTGCGGCTTGATAAGGAGAAATCCTTATCGGAAAGCCCCTTCTTTCTTGGGAGCGACTTTTGGTTGTTAAATATTGTGAATTATAATATTAATGATGAATAAGTTCGTGTTGATTAAAGATGAATTTTATAGTTCCATTGTGTTGAACTTATTTGTGTTAGTATACTTGATGTCTGGAGATTATATTGTTCAATTGGGTATTGAGACATAATTGATACTATTCACGAGTTACTATTCATGAGTTACTATTCACAAGTTACTATTCATGAGTTACT
Organism: Panax ginseng; assembly: GCA_020205605.1. NCBI lineage: Eukaryota > Viridiplantae > Streptophyta > Magnoliopsida > Apiales > Araliaceae > Panax > Panax ginseng. Next base: position 34,810,412 of record CM035127.1, on the reverse strand, counting down.
ATTTACGAGTTACTATTTATGAGTTACTATTCACGAGTTACTATTCACAAGTTACTATTCACGAGTTACTATTCATAAGTTACTATTCACGAGTTACTATTTACGAGGTACTATTCACCCGTAAGATATATTTCTGTTCAGTCCAAATCATTTTTTGGTACAATATTATTCCATGAGGAGATGTGCTAATTTTTCAGACCGTTGGTTGAAGATATAATAGTAAATCAATATGGACCGCTGGTGAAAAGTATAATAGTAAATCAATATGGATCGCTAGTTTAAAGTTTTAATGGTAAATCAGTATGGACCGTTGCTTTAAGTTTTAATAGAAAACCAATATGGACCATCCGTTTAAAAGTAAATTAATCTGGATTGTTCATGAATTAGTTACTATTCAGTCCATTCTACTATAAATAGAAGCTCATTCCTTCATTATTTCTTACGAATTCACTGAAACTCTAGAGAGAGAAACTATAGAGAGAGAGAGAAGAAAAGTGATACCTTACTTCACTACTCCAATATCCAGTTTCTTCTAAGGTAGGGAATATTATTTGTTGTACTCATAAGGGGTATTCTTTCTTTCTTGTTCATGAAGAGAACTTCTGTTATTCCATTCTTTATTATTTTGTTGGAATAACCTGTATACGCGGGCTACCCTATACTTGGTGATATTCTTCTGTTATTCCATTCTTTATTATTATGTTGGAATAACTTTGTTTTATCTGATACCACATACATGGTGAAATTCTTATAATATTCCGTTCTTTATTATTACGCCGAAATATCACATGCATGCGTTTCTGTGGGACTGGTTCCATTATTTATTATTTATCGGAATATCACATGCATGCGTTTTATGCCGGACTGGTTCCATTATTTATTATTTTGTCGGAATATCACATGCATGCGTTTTACCTTGGGACTGGTTCCATTATTTATTATTACATTGGGAATAACACATGCGTGTAGTCTATCGCTATACGCATGGTGAATCATACATTATTCCATTCTTTATTATTACGTTGGAATAACATCTATGTGGATTACCACATGCATGGTGAATGATCCTGTGTATTCATTCCATATTAAATTGTGGAAATGATGCAGATATCGTGGATTACCGTATGGCGGTGAAAATCCATTTTAGATTTCATATATTCTATTATACTCAGTTGGTTAAAGCTTTGGCTTCTATACTCCATAAAATTAGTGGAATATCCTTGATATTTACGCTTCATCCAGTATCTTTTCATGGAAATATTCTTCTGAGCATTCTTGAATTTTACTTCACAAAGCAGTATCAAGTTGAAAATTTGGACGTTATTAAGTTCATGATAAATTAACTTATAAATCTTTAAAATTTATTCTTGAACCTGTTTTATTGAATTGTCATCATCCTCATGCTAATATTATTTTAAAAGTCATCTTTGGCTTACGTGCATAGATGGACTTGGTATGATTATGACCAGGGATTATTCGGTATAATCATGACCGTAATGTGACGAATGATGTGGTAAAAGTCCTCATTGGCCTGTAGTTCATTGGTGGACAGTTGTTGGTATGATTATGACTAGGGATTATTCGGTATAGTCATGGCCATTGATGATTACATGAATATCCTTGGCCGTGGAGCAGGGATGATTCGATTTTATTTATTAAGATGAGTCTCAGCGATAAAGTTGATGAAAAACTTTTTAAATCATAGAAGATAGTAGATTTTATACTTTACTTGACTCTTCTAATAGATTGCTTGTTCTGCTGCAGTTAAACTTGATGTTTATTATATTTTATCAGTTTAACACCGTTGAAGGCTAATGGTAATTTATTCTGCATTATCTTAGTCGTAATATTTCTTACTGGGCTAGTTGAGCTCACCCTTTCTTTCACTGTTCTCTTCCGGAAATGAGAACGTAGTTGGGAATAGTCGGGGAACAGAGTGATGGTCCTAGATGGTGCATTAGTAGTCCTCACTATTCTGTGAAAGAGTGTGATAATAAATGTAATGAGGACTCCTTGAGTGTGGATATTGTCTAGATGACAATATTTGTATTAAAACTCACAGCCTATGTTTTGTAGTATTTCACACGACTGTTGTATAATTAAGTTGTATTTGTATTCAGTACCTTGTATCTGGCGACCCAAGATGGGTGATGTATACCTGTTTTGGGGGCGTCACATTCCTGACCTTAGTGTAATAGCCTGACATTGCTCCTTTCATTCCCTTCTTGGATTGGCTTAAGTAGTACTTGGAAAAGTCCCTTGTGGTATACTGTTTAACATATTTGCCATTTGGCCCATCTGAGTCTCCAAATTCTTTATAGCCATAGCCTGATTCTTTATCATAACCTCAGTATTCGCCATATACTTTAACATCACCTCCTTCATTTCTGACTTCTTTTCTGGCGGAGGTGCAGGTGGTTGATGATGTTGCCGTTGTTGTTGAAATCCAGGAGGGTAAGGTGGTTTTGGTGCATATTATTGATGATATTGTTGTTGTGACTGAAATTGCTTTGGTTATTGGTGTTGTTGCATATTATGATTATTGTTCCAGCTGAAATAGGGATGGTTGCGGTTGTTGGGGTTATAAGAATTCTGAAACAAATTTTGATTCTTTTGGTAGTTCCTCACAAATTGCAATCGATTCGAATCGATAGCAGACATCGGGTCTGCTTGATGTGATGTGACCCATATATATCTCATACATATAAGCAATCGGCTTTACTTTTCTCTCCGCCAATTAATCAATCTTTTTTGCCATGGCTGCCATCTGAGTTTACAATTGTGTAATGGCATCCACCTCTAACATCCTTGCAACTTTAGGTTGTGGCATCCTGGCCGTAGGATTCTGGAAATCGTTCGCTGCCATAGTCTCAATGAGATCATATGCTTCTTCATAACTTTTGGCCCATAGGGCCCCTTTTGCAGCAGCATCTACTATTGGCCTAGACTGCCAACCCAATACATTGTAAAAAGTATTTATAACCATCCAATTAGGCATTCAATGATGAGGGCATTTCCTTAACATTTCTTTGTAGCGTTCCCAGGCTTCATACAGTTTTTCACCCTGTTACTGTTCAAACTGGGAAATTGTGGTTTGTTGTTTTAGCCATAGGGAAAAATTTGGCTAAAAACTTATGTGCTAAGTCCTCCCATGTAGTGATTGACACCGGTGGCAATGAATGGAGCCAACTTTGTGACGCCCCCAAAATAGGTATACAACACCCATTCTTAGTCGTCAAAATACATGGTACAGATACAGCTACAACTTTATTAATACAACATAAAAACTGTGAGTTTAAATACAAATATTGTCATCTAGACACTATCCACACTCAAATAAGTCCTCATTACAATTATTGATACATTATTTTACAAAAATGGTGAGGACTACTAAAATGACTTTCTAGAACCTTCATTCCATACCCCGACTAGTACTCGCTACATTCTCGCCTCCTGAGAAGAAAAATAGAACAAAAGGAAAAGGGTGAGCTCAACTAGCCCAGTAAAGAATATTATGACTAAGATAACATAGAACAAATTATCGTTAGTCTTCAACAGGGAAAAATCTAATAGAATACAATAGACAACCAGTTTTAAATCAATCTTCGCAGCGAAAATAATAATTCATTAGAAGAGTTAAGTAGAGAATGCAAACTACTATCTTCTATATATGAATTTTAAAGTTCATCGTCGATATTTTATCCTTGTAACATCAATCGATATATATACGGAATTAAATATTTATCTTTGCACTCTGAGCCAAAGATATTCATCGATTAGTCATGTTCATCTAAACACTGTTCATCTTTGCACTACGGACCAAAGATATTCATCAGATAATCATTCATCTTTGCACTACATGCCAAAGATATTCAGTAATATCATCATTTAGGACTGAGGATAATGGAAAATATTTTAAAAAAAACGAATCCAGTGAAACAAAAAAATACATATTAAGAATTCGTATTTCAACTATTCCATGTCCAAAAATACCTCATAAATAATCATAGTGGAGTAAAATTCAAGAATGATCAAAACATGGATACAATCAAAGCTAGTATCCATAATAGATATTTTGGACAAAAAGAAGAAAATTTTATTTTTTTTGTGAATAGTGTCGTATACGTGAATAGTAACCCCGACACAAAAAGTTCCCAATTTGATAAAAAGTTCAGATCAATACTTCGGCATAATGATATTGAAGAAAATAATATCATTTAAGAAGAAAATAATATCCCTTACCTCGTAAAGACAGTACTTCTAGTTGAAACACCGGATATAAGCTATGACTTGAACTTGCACCGTATAGCAACACTCAAAGTATTAAAATATTCACAAGAATACGCTCAATATATCGAGAGAGAAAGAGAGAGAAAACTTCAGTTTCTGGTGTGATTTTCAATTCTAACCTAAGCACCCTATTTATAGAAAAATGTTTAGAACACCAAAAGCAGAAAATTTAATAAAATAATAATATAATTAAAATTTTCAAACCCACATTAGACCAACTGAAATCAGCCCATTTTTAACATATGTTGAGCCCATAAAATTGCAAAAAAAACGTTTTTCTTTTAAAAAATTAATTAAACTTTAAAAATCAATTATTTCGAAACTTTGAAACTTCAATAATTCATAATAAATAGCCTTTTTGTTAGAAAAATTCAAACCTCATGTCCTTTCCATAGGAAATTCCATTCTCTACAACTTTGTAAGTTTAAGGTTTTCCAAATTCCAAACAGAAACTGACCGAAATCCAAAAATGGGCGATTTTACAAGCTATAATCAAATTTTGATCGAGAAATGGGTCCCATGAGACATGTTTAACATGTTTTAAACAATTTTGCAACAAAAAATCTTCCTCCTCATATACTCATATATCCCACATTCATTGTAAAAATATCATCATTATTATATTATAATAATATAATAAAATATTATTTTATCGAAAAAGATAAAATATCGATTTTCAACAATTGTCACTTTTAAAAATTTTCTCCATCTATATCCACATAAAATGAATATTTTCCTCATCATATAAATAAATAATTAATTATTCACAAATAATATTACGAGAATCACAATCATCGTGACAACCAGGCGGTTCTACAGAAAGAGGGGCTTTCAATAAGAATTTCCCTCTTCTTGGTGGCGCAATTAGGTGACCAAACCTCTCCTTAGAGCGAGAACTTTCTAGACATTGTCGATAATGTTATCTAATAATATTATTTAGATAATATGAATTATTAGCCGATAATGGAAAATCTTGTGTAGTGACAATTATTGAAACAACAAGTAATATAGAATATCAATGCAACAATTATTGAATCAATAAAATAAAATATTGAGCAATAATTATTTGTAACAATTATTGAGTAGTGCCTTCTTACATAAGAATCAATAATTGTGTGTAATGGTGTCTTCTTGTCTATGCAACAACGTAGACATCGTATTTTAACCACCGGGTATTCCAACAGTATTAATGGTAACAACTACGGCGTTATTTATAAATAACTTATACTTGTCATTTTCTTCATCCAATCGTTTTCCGTTATGGGGCCCACACAAGGCTGCGCCGTCGTACGAATATTCCCCGACAGTAAGAATATTCCACGACCAAACGAATATTCTCCGATAAAAATAAATATTTTATAACCACTTGCTTATTTAAAATATTTGCGCATTTTACCCACAACTAACCACATTAATCAAATCAACCCTTACTATTTCAAAATAATAAATAGAGGAAATTTAATTTTATTTATAATAAGTTGGGGTCTTACAACCTCCCCTCCTTATGAAATTTCATCCTCGAAATTGACGTACGTACCTGGTGTTTCAAAAAGATGAGGATACCTTGTTTTCATTTCTGTTTCCAACTCCCAGGTCATTTCCTCAATAGCATGGTTTCTCCACAAAACTTTAACTTGTGGTATGACTTTCGTGCGTAGGACATGCTCCTTCCTATCCAAGATCTTGACAGGTACCTCTTCGTACGTTAAGTCTTCGACTATCTCGTCCGGTTCTAACTCAATGACGTGGTTCGGGTCTTTCACATATTTACGAGGCACAGATATATGAAACACATTATGAACACGAGACATACTTGGAGGTAACGCGAGTCTATAGGCCACATTTCCTACTCGGTCAAGAATCTAAAATATGGACCAATAAATCGTGGATTGAGCTTTCCTCTCTTCCCAAATCTTATAAATCCCTTCCATAGAGCCACACGCAATAATACATGATCCCCAATACTAAATTCCATGTCCTTTCGATGAAGATCCGCATAACTCTTTTATCGATCTTGTGCCATTTATATACGTTGTCGAATCGTTTGGATCTTCTCTGTAGTCATTCGTACCAACTCTGGTCCCAACAACGTTGCTTCTCCTACCTCATCCCAACATACTGGAGAGCGACACTTTCGTCCATACAATGCTTCAAATGGAGCCACACCTATACTTGCCTGATAACTGTTGTTGTAGGAGAATTCCAACAATGGTAGGTACTTATCCCAACTCCGTTTCAAATCGAGGACACAAAGTCTTAATAGATCTTCAAGAGTTTGAATAGTCCTCTCTGATTTTCCGTCCATTTGAGGATGGTATCTTAGAAATGAATCAGAATCTGCGCCCATAGCTTTTTGGAAGCTAACCCAAAATCTTGAAGTGAATCTTGGGTCACGATCCGAAACTATGGATACTGGCATGCCATGCAACCTCACAATCTCATTCACGTACATACTAGCAAGACGTTCAAAGGAATATGTCTCCCATATCGGCAAGAAATGAGCAGACTTAGTTAATCTATCAACAATAACCCAAATAAAATTTATGCCTTGAGAGCCGTGGTAGGAAGACCCATGCTTGAAATCCATGGTAATGTGTTCCCACTTCCATTTCAGAATCTCAAGTGGTTGCAACGGACTCTTAGGTACTTGATGCTCCGCCTTTATACGTTGACAAGTTAAACACCTCGAGATAAACTTTGCAATCCCTCTCTTCATATTATTCCACCAAAATGTATGTCGAAGATCACGATACATTTTGGTACTTCCAGGATGGATTGCAAATGGTGTATTGTGTGCCTCCATCATGATCTTATACTTCAAATCAGAATCACTAGGAACACAAAGTCTGGAGTAGACTCGAAGTATTCCTTCTTCATCGATTCTTGCTTCTGGAATAGCACCTTCTTGCACTTTCTTCTTCATACGCATCAGCTCCGGGTCAGTGGCTTGAACAACTTTAACTTTATCGATTAAAGTTGGTTCTATACGTATACTTGACATCATTACATAGGTCCCCGGAGTCTTGAATTCTATCTTCATCTTTTGTAAATCACACAAAATAGGCCTTTGTGTTAACAACATCGCACTCGTTCCCGCATATGATCTTCTACTCAACGCGTCAGCTACTCGTCATTTGATCTTGTACTCAATTCCAGACTCTTTTCACAATTGTTGTGAATTTTTCATATGAACAAGTTAGATATCATCCTCGCTGATTTGCTTAACATGTTGAAAAATGTTGAGAGTCACTTTCCAACCAAGAAAGACCAAGTCTTATTAGTAAGGGCCAAATGCTCTTTTGAAAAGAAGAACGATTCTAAGAAGGTAAATAGAAAGGCAAAAACAAAAGATAATAAGTACAAAACTGATAAGGATATCAAAGGAGTTTGCTTCCATTACAATAAGCCTGAACACTGGAAAGGAAACTGCGAGAAACATCTTGTAGAGGCTAACCAAAGAAGCTTAATGAAGTTTCGGTTACAAAATAATTTTGTTCATGATTGAAATTAATCTTTTTATACGTTAAGATTCTACTTGGGTATTGGATACCAGCTTTAGTTCTCATAAATATAGATTTATGAAGGGACCAAGCAGAAGTAGAAAGCCAAACATAGGATAAGTAGTCCTTTGTCTGGTAAATGAAGCAAAGGTTGCTGGATTAGCCATAGGAACTATAGTTTAGCATTGCCTACGGGCAAATCTATTAAGTCAATAAGTTATTATTGTATTCCAGTTCTCGTTGGAAATATTATTTCCTTTTTATTGTTGGACAATGAAATCTTTGGTATTATATTTAAGAACAATTGTTGTTCTATTTATAATAATAATGTTTTGTATAGAACTGAAATATTATTTACTGGATTTTGTGTACTTGACTTACGTGAAAAATTATTTTGCAAATTGAACAAACTAGTATAAGAAAATGAGATGATCATTCAAAGAGTTGAATGTGTGTATTTACTGAAATACAATTGTGAATTATTTGAAAGGTTCAAAGAATTCAGAAGTGAAACTAATTTGAAAAGTATTAAGATTCTTTGATTATATCAAGGAATAAATACTTGTGCAACAAGTTTCTAGATCATCTCAAATGGTTTTCTCATAATGGACGCCTCCTGATACGCAATAATTGATTGATGTATCTAAAAGGAAAAATCGTACCTTATTAGATATGGTGCGGTCTATAATGATTTTACCGATATTCCAGTATCCTTCTAGGGTCATGCCTTAGAAATGGCTACATATCTACGAAAAAGGTAACCTTAAAAATCGATACTAAGACTCTATAAGATTTATGGATAGGGAGGATTCCTAATCTTAAGTATGTTAAGATTAAGATAAGGGATGTCCAACTTATATGAAAAGGTTTCAAAAAAATAAGTTTGGGACAAGATTTGACAAGTGCAGATTTGTGGGACATCCTAAAGTAAGTTTAGGGTATATGTTCTATAATCTTACTTAGCAAAAGGTGTTTATTGCGAAACACGCTACCTTCTAAGATAAAAGTGTTTATCATTGAAGGGGCTTGTGGGAAGATATAGATCTTGAAGAGTTCAAGAACCATAAAGCACTATAAATCAAGTAAGAGGAACCTGTAGATAGACCTATTGTACCACAACTGAATCATAAATCTGGAATAGTACCGAAGATACTTAGGAGGTATGGATTCATCATAAACGATGATGATGAGGTACACATCATAGAAAAAGATGATCCAGTTACATACGATGAGGTAAGAGTTGTAGACACTCAGAGAAATGGATTGAAGCAAGCTTATCAAAAATGGAACATTCATTTTGATGAGATAATCAAAAGGGTTTGATTTTATTAAAAAAAAAGAATGAACCTAATATGTACAAAAGGGTCATTGGAGCGTCGTGATATTCCTAGTATTATATGTTGATATACTACGGATAAGGAATAACATACCAATGCTACAATTAGTAACGATAAAGTTGTCTAAACATTCCTCCATGAATGATTTGGGAAGAGTATCTTAATTGGGGATACAAATCAATATAGATAGATTTAAGAGGATGCTCGGCTTAACCCAAGGAACATATATTCATTTGATGCTAAAGTCGTTTAGCATGGCAAACTCCAAGAGATGTCTCATGTTGATGATCCATATAGTGTATCTCTCTTAATAGTCCCCATAGACTCTTGAAAAGACAGATCGCATGAGTGAAAATCATGCATGCAATGAAATATACGAGACCTGATGTTGATCGTTCATATTCTGGAGAAGATCACTGTAAGACAGTGAAAACATCTTAAAGTACTTAATCGACATTCAGGATGTGATCATATTTGTTAGTTCCCAGTAGGCACAATATAGATCTAGAAGGGGGGTTGAATAGATCCTTTTTGTTTTAAATACTTTTTTGGTTTATTTTGTATAGCTAATGATTTAGCATATGATAAACATAAGAATCATTTCAAGCACAACGGAATAAGTAAAGATCCCCTTCATTGATATATTCATAATCATACATACATTGTTCTTAGAGTTAATTTAGTTGTAAGTAGTTAAAACATACATAGTAGTTATAGCAGTTAATATACATAATGTAAATGAAATAAGGTAAAAGACACAAGGGGTTTTAAGTGGTTTAGAGACTTAAGCTCCTAATCCACTCTTGATTTTTTCAACTAATGAGATTTCCACTAAGGAAAGGCAAAGACCTGAATCACTAAGATTCCTTCAAGGCCAGTAGCCTTGGGACTGCAATTCACTAAGAACTATTCAAGGCCAGCATCTTTGGAACGTCTCTAGTTCCCTAGGAACTGCTCAAGCCCAGCAGGCTTGAAACTTCATTTAGTCCCTCCGAACAAGGACCCCTCAGGCCCTGGCTTCTTCTTCTCGTTGTTGTTGGTGCTGAGCTGCTAAGATGTCTTTAAGCTTGATCATCTTTTGTACTTAGCAACTTGGTGTGGTCCTCATTGCATTCTGCTTTGAGACTGGACCACATCATCTTTGGTGCAGCTGATCTTCTTCCGTTCTGCTCATCTTTGTATATTGTCAGCTGTGCACCATCACCATTTCTTGAACCCTTCTCAACATATTGGCAGACATGGTTCTGCACTTTCTCTACTTTAGCTTTGGGTTCATGGTGAATCGTAGAGTGGCTCTTAGGATCTGCCTTGTGCTTTGTCACTCTTCTGAATGTTATCTTCTTGTCCTTCTCGGCTCTCAACTTAGATGCCAATTCAGTGGGCATTATTATCTTTATTGAGTGAAGCTTTGATATGTTCAAGTCCATCTTCAAAGTTGCTTCACTTCTACCTTCGTAGTCTCACTGTCACTGAGACTTATTCTATTTGAGCTCAAGTGGAACTCGTAGAGTCAACGTTAGCATTTTAACCAACTCAACGATTCTGCAACATCACAATCATCAGCAACTCTTGATCATTGAAGCTCTGGCTTATTTATACTCCTTCCCAATCTTCCCATTGAGAAGTAGCCATTAGAAGCTCTTTAAAATGCTTTGCAGATCTTGAGTTATTTGGTGTAGACTGCAGATGTGACATGTCATACTTTTTTGACACTGCAGTCTACTGTTTCACCTACCCCGTCAGAGATGTCACTTTAATATCTTGGGCAGGTTGAAGAATTTATTTCCTCCTTCTGATTTCTCGATCAGAGGTTGTCCTTTTGCATCGATGCTCTCAATAAGCTCTTGTACAAATATCAACCTTCAGATTGAACCGTTGCCAATGCTTCAATCTTCAGTTGTTCGAACTCTACGATTCTGATGCATATCTTCATGGACCTGATCGTAGTGTCTTGTTGACTGGTAGAGACAACACTACGATCTTGAAGAGTGTTAATTGAATCTTCAATGTAGAACACCTCTTCTCTCTCTTGTATAGTGCTTCAACACTTCTGTTTGCCTCAACAGCTCTGAGAGACTGATGACTTGACTTATTTGTTCTGACCCCTTCTGAATAACTAGACACTTCAGATTTGTGGAGTGTCCAGCTCGCTTTCTCCTTGTGATCTCCCGTTCACTTATCATCAATGGACTGACCCAATGCTTAATCACTTTAGCCTTTTTCTTCAGAAGTTGTCTAGTGTCTCTGTACTCACTTCATTAGTTCTTTCTTTGTTTGGCAAACACTACGATCCTGGTTGCTTCCAAGATCATCGTCTTCTGTCTATTTGATAGCTACTGCACTTGCTGACTTTCCTTAGTTAGTTATTGAAGTCTTCTTCTGATCTCCTTGTTGAAGACTTCATCCTGAATGGCTTCACAACTCAATCTAGATGCTGATTGGGTTGGTACTTAGATCTTTTGTTAGCTTTCATGGCATTCGTTGAGTGCTCTCTTGTTTCCTTCATAATGGAATGTATCTTTGCAGTGCCAACCAGAGACTTCATTCCTTTGGATATTCTGGGAGTGCTCATTTGTTGAGAATCGTATTTGCTCTACGATTCTGCCTTGGCATTGTGAGCACATCTGTTGAGGTCTTAGTTTTGCATTCTACGATTCAACTTTGGCTGTGCAGACACTACGACTCTAAGATCAGATCTTGATACTCTACGATTTCTTCCTTTGTCTTCATCTGATCTTGCTCGACTACAATCTCTGCCCCTAGTATGATCAGTAGACTCTACGACTCTGAGTGTAGTTTACAATTCTTGACTTGGCTTCGGCAGATACTCGATTGGCTCGTAGACAGGCTGTCTCTACGATTCTGAGCATGACTTCCTCAGCAGACTACGACCCTGAGGAAGTTCTACTCGACACACTACAATCCTTCCTCGTCTCTCCTGGCAGTCTACGAACTCTGAGATCTACTATCTTGCAGACTACGATTCTACCTTGATAGCTCTCGAGTTTTCCTCGACTCTCCTGGTAGACTACGATTTCTGGTGCAGTGCTCGACGATCAGACAAGCCTATCTATTACATCATAAGATCAACCTAACATGCTTGATCTTTCTATATTTATAGTCTTGTACATCATTTCTTTTTAAGGACTTTAACAAAGCTATTTTGCTTATGTAGGATCAACCTAACACATTTCATCAATTCATTCTAAGTCCTTGTACATATGTTTCTATTATCTATTAAAGGACTTTACAGCTTTTCTTAATGCAAGCATACTTGTATATTCATTCATATATATCATAATCAAATCATATGTAAATAGGAATATCATTCACATGCTTATTCCTGACAATCTCCCCCTATTTGATTATGACAAAAACAATAAGTGCATATGCATGTTATGAATGAATCTTATATACAGTGAGCAGCTGTATTTCTAAAACAGATAATCATGAATGTCATTTATAATGATGTGGAATTTAATACACTGATATTTTACATCCTAGATCCAGAACATACCTAACTAGTTAGAGATGTACCTCTTTGGCTCTATGTATGTTTCCAGGATGTCTGTTGATCAACTAATCATCTGTTTGACCTTCTTGTTCCTGCTCCCCTTGGGATGATGACCTTTCTACTTTACTTTACTCCCCCTCAGATGTATGCTTCTCTTTTCCTTCTGGCTCCCCCCTCAGCTTCTACATACATAGGCTCATCATTCTTTGGCTCCCCCTCAGATGATGACTCTGCCTCTTTTCTTTCTTTCTTCTTTGACTTCTTCTTCTTTGACTTCTTCTCTCTCTTCTTTGAATTCCTCTTTGCTCTGCCTCTTTCTATGCCTCTTTTTCTCCCCCTTTTGTCATTAATCATTTGGGAGAGAAATTGCTCCATGTTGGACATAAGATGCTCCATCAGGTAGGAGGAGTTAGCAACTTCAAACTTGAGTTCTGTTGGCCTAAGCTCAAGTTGCCTTTGAAAAAGGCGCTTCATGTTGTCAATCTTGTCAGAGAGAGCTTGGATCTGTTCTTCACTGGCCTTCTTCGCTTGTAGTGCATCTGCCTTCTGGTCATTCATGACTTTTAGATAGATGTTATCTCTCTTTGAGTTTGAGAGATACATCAGCCATAGTAGCTGGAAGTCTTTCGGAATAAATATATCTCTCCTCATTGTCATCGACTTCTTTAACTCTTCAGTGAATAGAGATATTTTATCAATCAGTTCATCAGAATTTTTCATCAGCTCCTTCTCCACAGATATTTAATCATCTGGTTGGGCAACTCCTTGTTGAGTATCATATTAGACTCTACGATCCTCTTCCTTGGACAGATTTTCGAAGGTATTGAAAATCTGAAGAATCGTTGAGTTCCAATCATTGGTTGAGGATGAAGGAATGTCTGTCAGTAGTGCTTGAGTAGATGGAGGCTTCTGGTATTGAACTAGAACACCATCAGTAGTAGAGTGAACAGACTCTATGATCATCTCCTTGGTCATGATCCTTCTTCCTTGAGAGTCCACTCTACGATCGTAGGGGATATAGTGACTGCCGGCATGTCTGTAGACCTTGTAGTGAGGTTGGTTTATGATCTATTTGGTGGCAAACTTCTTCACCCTTGGGAAGTTTTGTGCTACCAGCTCCATGTTTGGAAAATGAGAGTAGCACCAGCTGAAGTAACTTGTATCCTTTTCAGTATGTGCTTTTAGCCAAGGCATCCACTAGAAGAACCATCTCATAAGCAGATCATCAGGATTGTAGAGGATGGTTGTACAGTCTAGCTCCATGTTGTTCCAGTTTTTAACCATATCAAAGGTAGTCATCCTTAGCACCATGAGTTGTTCATCTCCATAGTTCACCCATCTTTCTGGTGGTGTTTCTGGTGATTCATTCGAGACTTCTACCACTATTCTCTTGGTGAATTTTGCTGGAGAGAGGACAAGATAGAATTCTGGTTCCTCTGATTCTTGATTTTCAGAATTGGAATCATTCTCCATTTCTTCTCTTTCGGAGACTGAACCATCTTGATCATTTCCAAAAGTGAATCCCTTCTTTTTGCATTTCATTTCGAGATCTTTCTTCAACAAGATCTTCCACTGATTCATCTTCTTCATTACTAGATTCATCTTCAGCACTTACTTCATGTGATACATACTCATCATCACTTAATTCAATGACAGCATTGGAGTGATCACTTCTCTTTTTGGAGGCAAATTTGGCTTGCAGTCTGTAGCTCTTCCTTCTTGTTGGAAGTTCAGCTATAAGAGTTTCAGATTCTTCTTCCTCTTCAGACTCTGAAACCTTTGGATCATCATACGAACTTCCTTGAGGTTCAGCACTGATAGGGGCAGACCCTTCTCCTTTGGACTCATCACCTTTTGAGTTGTCATGGGGGCTTTCAGGATTGGAAGGGGCATGTTCTTCTTCTTTAGAGACAGCATCATTTGACCCATAATCTGGGCTTGTTGGGGCATTTAAATTTAGGGATTGAGTTGGGTCATCTTGAATCTTTTCTTCGTCATCAGAGTGAATGCTCTGAGGGTTAGCCACAGGGCTTGAGCATTCTTCTTCATCAGCCGATGCAGCATTTTCATCCATTAATCCAGCTTCACCTTCATTGCTGGATTTTGTCTGAGGGGACTTGATCTTAAGATCGTCGGTTCCCTTTGTTTCTTTTGACTCTACGTTCTCCTCTCCATCAGATGTATTATCTTGGGAAACTGAGGCTGTTTGTTTACCACCTTATCTTTCTTGCTGGATGGCCCTTGAAGTAATCTGTTACTTCTCTTCTTTGTGGTTTCAACAGTTAGAACTCTTTCTTCTTCAACCTTGTCTTTGGTGGACAGACTTCTTGGTGGAGTCTCAGTTTTCTTCACACCCCTGGATTTCTTTCTTGTGGATGTGATACCTGCTAGTGCAAAGTCTTCAGATTTAGAGCTTTCTTCCTCTTTTGCTTTCCTCTTCTTTGTAGAGGCCTTGCTACTGCTCCCAGTTGTTAGCCTTCTGTTCTCCTTGGGGTTTTTCTTCCAATTCACAAATAGTTGTGGAGACATTACTTTGTGAACATTAAGAGGTTCTCCCTCATCATCCTTGATTCTTCCTCCTAGCTTCTTCTTCATTACAATGCTCAGTAGTCTTCCATGAAAAACCTTAGTCAGGGGTTTATCTGTAGATTTCTTCATCTCAGCCTTTTCCAGCCATTTGGAAATTTGATCTAGCAAGATAACCCCAAAGTTGATTCGTCTTCTCTGAACTATTGCAGACATAATCTTTAGTTGTTGATCAAGCACCGTGTCGTGTGCAGTGTCCTTGCATAGTATGCATTTTCCTACTATTTCAGCAAGGAACTCGAATTCCTCAAGGAACTCCTTTTTCTTTATATCCTTTAGACTGGGTTTTCTTTGGTACCCCATAATCTCCTTTGCTTGCTCAGTGTTGATCTCTTCAAGGTTTCTTAGTCCTAGGTCAGGAAAACCTAAGCATTGATTTATATCAGATGATTTTAGCTTAATAGACTGACCTTTAACTTTGGTTGAAAGGGTTCCGGCATTTATTGATGCATTTGAGTAGAATTCCTTGACCAGTTCAGTATATACTCGAGTGCTAGCCTCAAGACATTCTGAGAATCCAGCTTTCTTCACAAGTTTGAGAATGTCTCTAAACTTCTTTTTAGATTTTTCAAATGTCTTGGTTCTGAGCTGAATGTCAGTGATTACTCGCCAGTTTTCCATTTGAGTAGTTTGAGGAATATGGGTATTTGATTCAGAGGGGTTTTTGAGAGATGGTTGATTATGATTTGGGCAAGACTCTGGAAGGTTAATTGATTTTGGCTTTTGAGAGGATTCTAGGGTTTGAAAATGGGAGGGAGAAAGGTTCGATGGTTTCTGATAACTGTTTGCAGATTTCGAATTTGTCTTAATGACAGTTCCTTCTAACTCTGTATAATCAGTGATGTGTCAACCTACTATTGGTTGCACAAAGTCCAGTAATGAGTTGTAACTCTCCATAACTTTTCAGTTAGATATTTCCTTTAGGAGAGTAGACGTTTAATTGACGTGGATTGACCGTTGACCTTTTGGTTCGTAGAGTAACATTGTAAGGCAGCTATGGACTCTACGTTTTCCTCTGTTGACTCAACGATCAACTATTGTGAGATATTACAGTGGGTGGTTTTCACATTAATCCTCATTTTGAAACTGCATAGCTTGATCACTGATATATCCGAACTTATCTCCTCATAATCTGAATGGTTGAGCAATTGTCTAGTCCTTCCGAGTTCCTTATGAGCTAGATTATTTTCTGGTAGGACTGCGATCGTTGAGTCTTCTTCTACAATCGCTGAGGTTATACTACGATTGTGGATTTCTTTTCACATTATACTCTACGATCATTTACTGTATTTGTCCTTGAGATGAACTTAATCAAGCAATCCGTCTGAGATAAGGTAGCTCAGGAAGGGCCAACCTCTTAGAGTGAGCTAAGGGTCAGGTTTATCCCTGAAGCGCTTTCCAGATGAAATACTTTAGAAGTGATTTGCACTGATATCTCGTTTCACCTTTTCTGGTGGGGAGGTCCTCTACCAACTTTAGACAATTGCACTTGATGTAATCGTGGCATTCTCCTGCTCTTACACTTCGATCGGATGTTTAATTGCAGGCACTCTACGATGTTGAGTTGGGTGGCTGATAGATTATCAGTAGTACATTTTGAGACGTTCCTACTGACTATGGATCTTCATTTGGTTCATCAGCCATAAGGTTTCTTCATAGTATATCTCAGTGTTGTTGTTCCTAAACGGATCACTGCTCCCCATGGTTGATGTTGTCTTCTCAGATAGATGTGATTCCCTTTTCTTTAGGTTCATTTGAAGGCAGCCTTGCATATCTCCTTCTAACTGGAATCACCATTATCACTTATATCTCTTTGAATCGTAGGCATGGATATTTTCAGGACTGATCATTCTACGATCATTTGACAGCACTACGAACGTAGTCTTCTTTGACAGTTTTGTGCGTGTGACGTTCTGCTCCCATAATGAGTTCCTCTTGTTTGATGCTCGATGATCCTCTGATGTGAGCTTCCTTGAGAATTCTTCTCATATAGCATGCTTTGCCTGATTTGAGCAAATAAAACCATTTTTCATCTTTGGTTGCATAGCCTGCTTCCATATACAGATTAGCAGCCATATGAGCTTCATTTAGGTTAGCTCAGTGGGTCTTCAAGGGCAGGCTTGGACATATAGGAATTTTATCAGAATCATTTCTGAACAATCCTTAGCCTTCTGCTGGTTGAGTCTTCTTGACTGAAGTCTTCTGCTTCAGCATTCCTTAGTGTGGTCAGATAGACCAAGTACCTGCAGGTTAGATATATTTCTATTTTTGGTACCCACAATTAAATGGGTCCTACTAGGTTAGTTTTCTAAACCCCTGTTCCTCATATTTGGATAATCATCACATTTATCACCAACAGTCATATTCATGCATGCAACTAGTTTTTGATAATACATTTTGAGATGCATGATGGTGAGTGTGTGTAAGATTAGTCATTTTAAAAATACACTCTCTTTCTTTTGATGGTTTCATCATTTGCAGGGTTATGTTCACAAGGTTTAAGTGTTCACAGGGTGAGAATCAACTCTACGATTTAGATGTATCTGGTTGATTCATGGAGGTGATCAATTTCTATCAATCATCAAGATACTCTTGTAGAACTGATCCTTCTCCGTGTGTTGTCAAACACTTAGAACATAGGTTTGTACATATATACCAACTCACTAGTAAAGATTACTTCACATAAAATTAATTTGTCATGTGATGCTCTTATGACCCATTTCAAATTTCTTTCAAGATGTCATCTTCAGCCTAAAACTTGGATGAAGAGAAAGTTTATAGACAATTTAGTTTCCACCCTTACAATACTTTCTCTCTTCACCTTTTTAGGTAGATTATGACCCCTTAACAGAATACTGTTATAGTTCATAATGAGGTGCATTCATGATGTGCACATTTATCATAGCGAGGAACCGTACCTTTTTACTGTCAGTTTCTTAACAGACATTTATCTTTAATATATTAAGTTTAGGCATTTATATGCATAGCTTCACATTTTCTTCTGACAGCTTATTGCTCTTGTTGGCCTTTAATCAATCAGTCGTGGTCTTGAAGATGCAGGCTAGGAGAATCTCAGCATCTTTAGTTCTTTGACATCCTTCGATTCACAAAGTTTGCACCCAGCTGCTGGTTGGCCAGACATATGTTTGAGAAGATCTTCTTTCTTCTCTGGATAGACATTTCTTAGCATGTATGGCCTTTTCATCTTTTAGGCTAGAGGATGCTTGACTCTTTGTTGTTGATGTCTCTTGAGCTATCCCGTATGGTCTTTAGACCACAAGATTGACTGCAGGCAAGGATTGGTCTTGTTGATATAATACTTGAGAGCATGGATGAGCAGCTTCAGGTGTATATACACATTTACCTGTACACAATATTTCCAACGTATGAGCTCATCTGCATATAAAAAGTGACTTACTACTGAACTACGTTTAGAATAATGTTTGTGCCTGGGATCAGACTCAAAGCGATTAGCTTTAGAATATAGCATGAGAACCGGCTCTGATACCAATTGTTAGTTCCCAGTAGGCACAATATAGATCTAGAAGGGGGGGGGTTGAATAGATCCTTTTTGTTTTAAATACTTTTCTGGTTTATTTTGTATAGCTAATGATTTAGCATATAACAAACATAAGAATCATTTCAAACACAACGGAATAAGTAAAAGATCCCCTTCATTGATATATTCATAATCATACATACATTGTTCTTAGAGTTAATTCAGTTGTAAGCAGTTAAAACATACATAGCAGTTATAGCAGTTAATATATATAATGTAAATGACATAAGGTAAAAGACATAAGGGGTTTTAAGTGGTTCAGAGACTCAATCTCCTAATCCACTCTTCTACTTTCAACTAGCAGGATTTCCATTGAGGAAGGGCAGCACCCTGAATCACTAAGATTCCTTCAAGGCCAGCAGCCTTGGGACTCCAGTTCACTAAGAACTCTTCAAGGCCAGCAGCCTTGGAACGTCTCTAGTTCCCTAGAAACTCCTCAAGCCCAGTAGGCTTGGAACTTCATTTAGTCCCTCCGGACAAGGACCCCTCAGGCCCTGGCTTCTTCTTATTGTTGTTGGTGGTGGTGCTAAGCTGCTAAGATGTCTTTAAGCTTGATCATCTTTTGTATTTACCAGCTTGGTGTGGTCCACTTTGCATTCTGCTTTGAGACTGGACCACATCATCTTTGGTGCAGCTGATCTTCTTCCGTTCTGCTCATCTTTGTATATTGTCAGTTGTGCATCATCACCATTTCCTAAACCCTTCCCAACATGTTGGCAGACATGGTTCTGCACTTACTCTGCTTTAGGTTTATGTTCATGGTGAATCATAGAGTGGCTCTTAGGATCTGCCTTGTGCTTTGCCACTCTTCTGAATGCTATCTTCTTGTCCTTCTCGACTCTCAGCTTAGATGCTAATTCAGTGGGCATTCTTATCTTTGTTGAGTGAAGCTTTGATCTGTTCAAGTCCATCTTCAAAGTTGCTTCACTTTCACCTTCATTGTGACGCCCCCAAAATTAGGTATACATCACCCAGCTTGAGTCGCCAGATACATGGTACAGAATTCAAATACAACTTAATAATACAACTGTCATGTACAATACGACAAAACATAAACTGTGAGTTTGAATACAAATATTGTCTACTAGAGAGTATACAAACTCAAAAGGAGTCCTCATTACAATTATTATCACACTATTTCACGTAATAGTGAGGACTACTAATGCACCATCTAGGACCATCACTCCGTTCCCCGACTGATTCCGCCTATATTTTCATTTCACAAGAGAACGGTGAAAGAAAGGGTGAGCTCAACTATCCTAGTAAGAAATATTATGACTAAGATAATGCGTAATAAATTATCATTAGCCTTAAACAGTTGTTAAACCGATACAATATAACAAACATCAAGTTTAGCTGCGGTATGAACAAGAAATCCATTAAAAGAGTCAAGTAGAGAATAAAATCTACTATCTTTTATGATTTAAAAGGTTTTCATCACTTTTATCATTTGGGACAAATTTTAATAAATAATCCACATCATCGAATCACCTTTTGCACTACTGGCCAAGGATATTCTTTTTATTATCACGACCACAATTATCCATGCACTACGGGCCAAGAATATTTGTGTATTCATTAATGGTCATGATCATGCCAACAACTGTCCATCAATGCACTACGGGCCAATGAAGACTTTTACCACATCATTTGTAACATTACGGTCATTATTACACCGAATAATCCCTGGTCATAATCATACCAAGTCCATCTATGCACTACAGGCCACCGATGACTTTCAAAAAATATAAATATGAGGATGATGACAATGATATAAGAATTCAATAAAACAAGTTCAAGAATTAATTTGTCCAAGAACCAATAACGTCCAGATTGTCAACATGATACTGCTTTGTAGAGTAAAATTCAAGAATGCTCAGAAGAATATTTCCATGAAAAGATATTGGATGAAGCGCAATTATCAAGGATATTCCACTAATTTCATGGAGTATAGAAGTCAAGATTTTAACCAACTGAGTATAATAAAGAATGGAATAGCAAAAGAAATCACCATGCATGCGTACTGCCGCGACAGACAAAGTTATTCCAACAGAATACTAAATAACGGAACGTGTCAAAGTAAATTGCACCAACAGGATGTTCCAAATGTAATAATAAAGAATGGAATAACAATGAAATCACCATGCATGCGATTGCAGACAGACAAAGTTATTCCAATGAATACTAATAAGGATTTAAATCAAAGTCCCACAGAAATGCATGCATGTGATATTCCAATGTAATAATAAAGCGGAATCGTCAGTCCCAGATAAAACGCATGCATGTGATATTCCAAATGAATAGTAAAAGACGAAATAATAGAAGAATGTCACCAAGTATAGGGTAGCTCACAGATACAAAAGTTATTCCAATGTAATAATAAAGAATGGAATAACATAAGTTCTCTTCATAAATAAGAAAGAAAGAGTACCCCTTACGAGTTCCACAAATAATATTCCCTACCTTAAGAAGAAGAGTACTGAATATATGAGTAGTGAAGTAGTAGAATACTTTCTTCTTTCTCTCTATAGTTTATCTCTGTAGAGTTTCAGTGAATTCGTAAGAAAATAATGAAGGAATGTGCTTTTATTTATAGACAAATGGACTGCATAGTAACTAACTCATGAACGGTCCAGATTAATTTACTTTAATCTGACGGTCCATAATTAAAGCAAAATTTTTTAAATAAAATATAATATATTCTATTTATAATCTAATAAAACGAATAACTTTATAAAAGATTTTACTATGCAAACACTACGCGAGCCTTATGCAAACACTATGCATAATAAAATATAATATATTCTAATTATTTTCTAATAAAATAGATAACTTTATAAAAGTATTCTGTTTTATTTAAAAAGATTTTACTATGCAAAATACTATGCAGACACTATGCAACACTATGCATAATTGAATATAATATATTCGATTTATAGAATAACTTTATAAAAGTATTCATTTTTATATAAAAGATTTTCAGATATTATTACATTAATAATACCAACAAAACCGAGTGACTTATCACGTAAGCATCAATAATTAATACTGTGTGCTACTATGCAACCACGCCAGACATCGCATTACTTTAACACCGGGTGTTTCAATAGTTAACAGTAAAACTTCCGCCGTTATTTTAATAAAGTATTTTTGTCGTTTTCTCAATCCGACAATAATTCCGTTAATGGGGTCCACCAATGATTGTCTTGGTTATTTAATATTCCCTATTAAAACGAATATTCCCCAACCAATCGAATATTATATAACAACTATGCGTACTTTGCAAAATTTATAAATATTACCCACAACTATAACATTATATCAATTTCACTCCATAATATTCAAAAATAATATTTATAGAAAATTCATCTTTATTCAAAAAGTTGGGGTTTTACAATCTCCCTTTCTTATGAAATTTCGCCCTCGAAATTAGGGTACGTACCTGGTATATTGAAGAGGTAAGGATACCTTGATTTCATTTCAGATTCTAACACCCAAGTCATTTCCTCAACATTGTGGTTTCTCCACAAAACTTTGACTTGAGGTATAACCTTGGAGCGTAGAATATGTTCCTTTTTATCCAAGATTTGAACAGGAACCTCTTCATACGTCAAATCTTCCACTATTTTGTCCGGTTCTAACTCAATAATGTGGTTTGCGTCTTCCAAATATTTACGTACCATGGATATGTGAAAAACGTTATGAACACGAGATATACTTGGCGGTAAAGCGAGTCTATAGGCCACAGTTCCTACTCCATCAAGGATTAAAAATTGACCGATGAATCGAGGATTAAGTTTTCCTCTCTTTTCAAATCTCGTTACTCCTTTCCATGGAGCAACACGTAACAACACATGATCTCCTATATCGAATTCCATGTCCTTTCGATGAAGATCAACATAACTCTTTTGTTGATCTTGTGAGGTTTTTATACGTTGTCGGATCGTTTGAATCTTTTTCGTAGTCATACGTACCAACTCTGGTCCCAACAACGTTACTTCACCCACCTCATCCCAACATACTGGAGAACGACACTTTCTTCCATACAACGCTTCGAATGGAGCCATGCCAATACTTGCTTGATAACTGTTGTTGTAGGAAAACTCCACCAATGGTAAGAACTTGTCCCAACTTCCCTTGAAGTCAAGGACACGAGTCTTAATAGATCTTCAAGAGTTTGAATCGTCCTCTCCCCGCCCGTCCGATCGAGGATGATATACAGAGCTAAATCATAAATCTGTGCCCATAGCTTTTTGCAAACTAACCCAAAATCTTGAAGTGAATCTTGGGTCTCGATCAAAAACTATGGATACTGGCATACCATGCAATCTTACAACCTCGTTTATGTATATACGAGCAAGACTTTCAAGTGTATAAGTTTCTCGTATCGGTACAAAATGAGCAGACTTGGTCAATTTATTAACAATGACCCAAATCGCATCTATGCCTTGAGAAACTTTGGGAAGACCAGTAACGAAATCCGTGGTAATGTGATCCCACTTCAATTCTGGAATTTCAAGTGGTTGTAATGGACCTTTTGGTACTTGATGTTCCGCCTTGACTCGTTGACACGTTAGACACCTTGAGATAAACAGCGCTATCTCTCTCTTCATATTGCTCCACCAAAATGTATGACGAATATCATGATACATTTTGGTACTCCCAGGATGGATTGCAAACGGTGTGTTATGCGCCTCCATAATGATTTTATACTTTAAATTAGGGTCATTAGGAACACAAAGTCTGGAGTTGACTCGAAGTATTCCTTCCTTATTGATTCTTGCTTCCGGCATAGCACCTTCTTGCACTTTCTTCATCATACACATCAGCTCCAGGTCTGTAGCTTGAGCAGCTTTAACTTTATCAATTAAAGTCGGTTCTACTTGTATATTCGCCATCATCATATGGGTCCCTGGAGTCTTTAACTTTATCTCCATCCTTTGCAAGTCACACAAAATGGGTCTTTATGTTGACAATATCGCATTCGCACTTGCATATGATATTCTACTCAATGCGTCAGCTACCACGTTCGCTTTTCCAGGATGGTATTGGATGGTATGATCATAATCTTTCAATAGTTCAAGCCAACGTCGTTGTCGCATGTTGAGTTCCTTTTGAGTGAAGAAATATTTGAGGCTTTTATGATCCGTAAAGATCTCCACTTTCTCCCCATATAAGTAATGCCTCCAAATCTTTAGTGCGAAGACAACAGCTGCCAACTCTAGATCATGAGTAGGATAATTCCTCTAATATTCTTTGAGTTATCTTGAGGCATATGCTATGACTTTCCCATGCTGCATGAGAACACATCCTAACCCTTTGTTCGAAGCATCATCAGAATGACAAATCCCTCCAAACCGGATGGTATTGTCGTAACAGTCTTTGAAATGAGTCTCTCTTGAGTTCTTGAAAACTCTTCTCACATTCCTTGCTCAATCGAACTTTGTATCTTTCCGAGTCAAATTTGAGTTAGTGGAGTAGCGATTCGAGAAAACCCTTCTACAAATCTCCGATAATAACCCATTTAAGCCGAGAAAGCTACGATTTTGATCATCGATTTAGGTTTCTCCCAACTTTGAATAGCTTCAATCTTTGTTCGGTCAACAGATATTCCATGACTTGATAACACGTGCCCAAGGAATGCTACTTCCTCAAGCCAGAACTCGTATTTCTTCAATTTGGCATAAAGCTTATATTCATGAAGCTTTTGGAGTATCAGCCTCAAGTGTTGTTCATGATCTTCACGGGTTTTGGAATATATGAGGATGTCATCAATAAAGACGACCACAAAGTGATCCAAATATTCCTTGAATACTTGGTTCATCATATCCATGAAGGCAACATGAGCATTAGTCAATCCAAAGGACATTACTAGGAATTCATAATGCCCGTACCGAGTTCTGAAAGCCGTCTTTGGAATGCCATCGGTTCTAATTTTTAATTGGTGATATTCGGAACGAAGATCAATCTTTGAAGAGAATTTGGCTCCTTGCAACTGGTCAAACAGGTCATCAATACGTGGCAATGGGTACCTATTTTTGATGGTGACATGATTCAACTCCCGATAATCAATACAAAGTCGCATACTCCCGTCTTTCTTTTTCACGAATAGAACAAGAGCACCCCAGTGAGAAGTACTAGGACGAATAAAGCCAATGTCTAACAATTCCTGCAGTTGGGTCTTTAATTCCTAAAGTTCAATAGGAGCCATTCGATATGGGGCTTTGGAAATGGATTTTGTACCGGGTTCAAGGTCGATACAAAATTCAATTTCACGCTCTGGGGGTAGGCCAGGAAGTTCTTCAGGGAATACGTCAGGAAATTCATTAACAATAGAAATATCATTCAAAACTGACGTATTTTTGGTTAGATCCGTGACATGAGCTAAGAAAGTTTGACATCCGTTTTTCAATAAACGAATAGCTTTATGGCTTGAGATGACAGTGATTGATTTAAATGGTTTGGTTTCTTGAATTCGCATAATAGGTTGGTTAGGAATATAAAAGCTAACAATCTTACGAAAACAATCAATTTTTGCATGATGTGTACTTAACCAATCAATCCCTAGAATCACATCAAATGCAAGTATTTTCAAAGAAATAAGATCGACAGGTAACGTGCAGGTGCCGATTTGAACTAAACAAGACTTATAAACAGTGGATGTAATGAAGGTTTCTCCCAACGGAGTTTTAACAGATAAGTCAAAATCTAATTTCTCCGGAATCAAATTTAATCGTTGAGCGCAAGTAGGAGAAATAAAAGAATGGGTAGAACTGGTATCAAATAAGGTATAGACTTCACTAGAGTTTATGATAAGCTTACCCGTGATGACCTCATTCGGGTTCCTTGCTTTCTGGGAGGTCACTACAAACGCTCTCCCTTGCACTACCGGCTTTTTCTTTTCTGGGACGGCCTTTGGTGCCTCCGTCCTGGCTGAACTTGTCTTTGGTGAATGACAAAATCGGGCTAAGTGACCTTCTCTTCCACAATTATAACATGCTTTGGACGAGATCGCACAGTTTGGACTGATGTGTCCCTCCCCTCCGCATTTGAAGCATATGATAGGTGGTCGTTCTCCTTCCTTAACAACGGGTGCTAGTGCTGACGTCCTTCCATCATTGTTGAATCTCCTTTTCTTGAAATGTCCATTTTTCTTTGTCTTGGCCATGATTACCACAAGTGGTTACCATTTTCGCATATTGATTCCTCCATGTTTGTTTTTCACCGATTTTGATGGTGATACCAATGGTATTTTCATGTTGCTTACCGCTTTCTCTTTGTTGCGTTGACTCGTTCTGCGCTCCAATAATCGAGCCCTATTTACAACATCAGTCGAGTACAAACACGGTTTATAAGAAATAAGATATTGGACGATCTCGCGGTTTCAAATCTCTTAAAAACATTCGCGTCATTCGCTCATCATTATCGCCCAAATGGGATGTAAACCGGGATAACTCCACAAATTTAGCCTCGTATTGTGACACAGTCATATTGTTTTGTTCCAATTTCATAAACTCCACTTCTTTCATGTGACGAATACTCTCGGGAAAGTACTTGTCGTTGAATAGCTCTTGGAACTTCTCCCAAGACATCTTGAGTGCATCAGTTTGAGTACGCTTTTCTGATTCCCACCCAAGTCGCCTCTTCACGCAACATGAAGGTGGCGAAGGGAACCTTTTGCTCCTCGTAGAATCCCAAGACATCAAATATCTTGGTGATCTACTTTATCCATGCTTCCGCCTTAAGTGGTTTTGGCTCTCCAATAAACTCCGGTGGTCCCAGCTCCTTGAACTGTTTAGCGGTGACCGTCCGAGAGTTTCCAGTGTTTCCACCTACATTTCGGACAGGAGCCGCTCTCGCCTGATTTTGCATGAATTTCATAAAGCCTCTGAACAATCCATCATTCATCATTTGGTCCGTGTTGTTGTTTGCATGAGGATTGTCGCCTTCCTAATGCACATTATCCTGATTATTGATATGTGGAGACTCAACGGTCTCTTGTGCTCCATTGCTATTCTCAACATTCTCGAATGTCATTTTCAGATACTGCCACAAAACAAAATGTTAATTGACATGTAACATATTATCCCTATATTCTGACCGACTAATTAAATACCAAAAAAACTTAGGTAGGTCATACTAGCGAAGGAATTCCCTGTCTCTCCCCTCCTAGTTCTAGTCTCACATCTTTGCCAGGGATCATATCTCTAAGCTTTGATGCCAACTGTGACGCCCCCAAAATTAGGTATACATCACCCATCTTGAGTCGCCAGATACATGGTACAGAATTCAAATACAACTTAATAATACAACTGTCGTGTACAATACGACAAAACATAAACTGTGAGTTTGAATACAAATATTGTCTACTAGAGAGTATACAAACTCAAAAGGAGTCCTCATTACAATTATTATCACACTATTTCACAGAATAGTGAGGACTACTAATGCACCATCTAGGACCATCACTCCGTTCCCCGACTCGTTCTAGCTATATTTTCATTTCCTGAAGAGAACAGTGAAAGAAAGGGTGAGCTCAACTATCCCAGTAAGAAATATTATGACTAAGATAATGCAGAATAAATTATCATTAGCCTTAAACAGTGTTAAACTGATACAATATAACAAACATCAAGTTTAACTACAGCGGAACAAGCAATCCATTAAAAGAGTTAAGTAGAGAATAAAATCTACTATCTTTTATGATTTAAAAGGTTTTTCATCACTTTTATCATTTGGGACTCATTTTAATAAATAATCTACATCATCGAATCACCCCGCACTACTGACCAAGGATATTCTTTAGTATCACGACCACAATTATCCATGCACTACGCCAAGAATATTTGTGTATTCATTAATGGTCATGATCATGCCAACAATCATCCATCAATGCACTACGGGCCAATGAGAAATTTTACCACATCATTTGTAACATTTACTACCATGATTACATTGAATAATCCTCTGGTCATAATCATACCAAGTCCATCTATGCACTCCACAGCCACAAATATCTTTCAAAAATATAAATATGAGGATGATGACAATGATATAAGAATTCAATAAAACAAGTTCAAGAATTAATTTGTCCAAGAACCAATAACGTCAGATTGTCAACATGATATTGCTTTGTAGAGTAAAATTCAAGAATGCTCGGAAGAATATTTCCATGAAAAAGATTTGGATGAAGCTTAATTATCAAGGATATTCCACTAATTTCATGGAGTATAGAAGTCAAAATTTTAACCAATTGAGTATAATAAAGAATGGAATATCAAAAGAAATCACCATGCATACTAAGATTACGATAGACAAAGTTATTCCAACAGGATACTAAATAACGGAACCAGGTCAGGCAAAATTTGCACCGACAAGATGTTCCAACAGAATAATAAAGAATGGAATAACAACAAAAATCACCATGCATGCGGTACTTCGCATAAACAGGTTATTCCAACAGAATACTAATAAGGACGGAATCAGGTCCGACATAAAACATACTGAATAACACATATTCCAATGAATAATAAAGGCGAAGCGGTCCCGTAGAAAACGCATGACTTGGTATTCCAAATGTAATAATAAAGAGCGGAATCAGTCCCGTAAAACGCATGCATGACGAGGATATTCCAACAGAATAATAAAGACGGAATCAGGTGCGGCGTAAAATACACAGATAGGATATTCCAACAGAATAGTAAAGATGAAATAATAGAAGAATTTCACCAAGTATAGGGTAGCCCGCGTATACAGGTTATTACAACAAAATAATAAAGAATAGAATAACAGAAGTTCTCTTCATAAATAAGAAAGAAAGAGTACCCCTTATGAGTACAACAAATAATATTTCCTACCTTAAGAAGAAGAGTACTGAATATAAGAGTAGTGAAGTAGCAAAATACTTTCTTCTTTCTCTCTATAGTTTATCTCTCTAGAGTTTCAGTGAATTCGTAAGAAAATAATGAAGGAATGAACTTCTATTTATAGAAAAATGGACTGCATAGTAACTAACTCATGAACGGTCAAGATTGATTTACTTTAATCTGACGGTCCATATTTAAAGCAAAATCTTTTAAATAAAATATAATATATTCTATTTATAATCTAATAAAACGAATAACTTTATAAAAGATTTTACTATGCAAACACTATCTGTGCACTATGCAAATACTATGCATAATAAAATATAATATATTCTAATTATTGTCTAATAAAAGCAGAGATAACTTTATAAAAGTATTATGTTTTATATAAAAGATTTTACTATACAAAATACTATACAGACACTATGCAATACTATGCATAATAGAATATAAAATATATTCTATTTATAGAATAACTTTATAAAAGTATTTTGTTTTATATAAAAGATTTTTCAGTATTATTACATTAATAATACCAACAAAATGAGTGACTTATCACGTAAGCATCAATAAGTAATACTGTGTGCTACTATGCAACCACACGACATCGCATTTTTTAACACCTAGGTGTTTCAACAGTTAAAGGTAAAACTTCCGCCGTTATTTTCATAAAGTATTTTTGTCGTTTTTTCAATCGTATAATAATTCCGCTAGGGTCCACCAATGATTGTCTTGGCATTATACGAATATTCCCTGTTAAAATGAATATTCCCCACCAATCGAATATTATATAACAACTTGCGTGACTTTTGCAAAATTTATAAATATTACCCACAACTATAATATTATATCAATTTCACTCCATAATATTCAAAAAAATAATATTTATAGAAAATTCATCTTTATTCAAAAAGTTGGGGTTTTACAATCTCCCTTCTTATGAAATTTTGCCTCAAAATTAGGGTATGCGATTACGGTATATTGAAGAGGTAAGGATACCTTGATTTCATTTTGATTCTAACTCCCAAGTCATTTCCTCAACATTGTGGTTTCTCCACAAAACTTTGACTTGAGGTATAACCTTGAGCGTAGAATATGTTCCTTCTTATCCAAGATTTGAACAGAACCTCTTCATACGCCAAATCTTCCGCTATTTCGCCCGATTCTAACTCAATAATGTGGTTCAGGTCTTCCACATATTTACGTAACATGGATATGTGAAAAACGTTATGAACACGAGACATACTTGGCGGTAAAGCGAGTCTATAGGCCACAATTCCTACTCGATCAAGGATTAAAAATGGGCCAATGAATCGAGGATTGAGCTTTCTTCTCTTTCCAAATCTCGTAACTCCTTTCCATGGAGCAACACGTAACAACACATGATCTCCTATATCGAATTCCACGTCATTTCGATGAAGATTACCATAACTCTTTTGTCGATCTTGTGAGGTTTTTATACGTTGTTAGATCGTTTGAATATTTTCTGTAGTCATACGTACCAACTCCGGTCCCAATAACGTTGCTTCACCCACTTCATCCCAGCATACTTGAGAACGACACTTTCTTCCATACAACGCTTCGAATGGAGCCATGCCAATACTTGCTTGATAACTGTTGTTGTAGGAAAACTCCACCAATGGTAAGAACTTGTCCCAACTTCCCTTGAAGTCAAGGACACAAAGTCTTAATAGATCTTTAAGAGTTTGAATCTTCCTCTCCGACTGCCCGTCCGTCTGAGGATGATATGCCGAGCTAAATCGTAAATCCGTGCCCATAGCTTTTTTCAAACTAACCCAAAATCTTGAAGTGAATCTTGGGTCTCGATCAAAAACTATGGATACTGGCATACCATGCAATCTTACAACCTCGTTTATGTACATACGAGCAAGACGTTCAAGTGTGTAAGTTTCTCGTATCGGTAAGAAATGAGCAAACTTGGTCAATCTATCAACAATGACCCAAATCGCATCTATGCCTTGAGAAACTAGGGAAGACCGGTAACGAACTCCATGGTAATGTGCTCCTACTTCCATTCTGGAATTTCAAGTGGTTGTAATGGACCTTTTGGTACTTGATGCTCCACCTTGACTCGTTGACACGTTAGACACCTTGAAGTCAAGGACACAAAGTCTTAATAGATCTTCAAGAGTTTGAATCGTCCTCTCCAACTGCCCGTCCGTCTGAGGATGATATACCGAGCTAAATCGTAAATCTGTGCCCATAGATTTTTGCAAACTAACCCAAAATCTTGAAGTGAATCTTGGGTCTCGATCAAAAAATATGGATACTGGCATACCATGCAATCTTACAACCTCGTTTATGTACATACGAGCAAGACGTTCAAGTGTATAAGTTTTTCGTATCGGTAAGAAATGAGCATACTTGGTCAATCTATCAACAATGACCCAAATCGCATCTATGCCTTGAGAAACTTTGGGAAGACCGGTAACGAAATCCATGGTAATGTGCTCCCACTTCCATTCTGGAATTTCAAGTGGTTGTAATGGACCTTTTGGTACTTGATGCTCCATCTTGACTCGTTGACACGTTAGACACCTTGAGATAAACAAATATTATCTCTCTCTTCATATTGCTCCACCAAAATGTATAGCGAATATCATGATACATTTTGGTACTCCTGAGATGGATTGCAAACGGTGTGTTATGCGCCTCCATCATGATTTTATACTTTAAATCGTGGTCGTTAGGAACACAAAGTCCGGAGTTGACTCAAGTATTCCTTCTTCATCGATTCTTGCTTCTCGCATAGCACCTTCTTGAACTTTCTTCTCATCACGCATCATCTCCTGTGTCCGTAGCTTGGAGCAAACTTTAACTTTATCAATTTAATTCATTCTACTCAGATATTCGCCATCATCACATGGGTCCCTGGAGTGTTTAACCCTATCTCCATCCTTTGCAAGTCACACAAAATTGTTCTTTGCGTTGACAATATCGCATTCGCACTTGCATATGATCTTCTACTCAATGCGTCAGCTACCACATTAGCTTTTCTAGGATGGTATTGGATGGTATGATCATAATCTTTCAATTGTTCAAGCCAACGTCGTTGTCGCATGTTGAGTTCCTTTTGAGTGAAGAAATATTTGAGGCTATTATGATCCGTAAAGATCTCCACTTTCTCCCCCATACAAGTAATGCCTCCAAATCTTTAGTACGAAGACAACAGCTGCCAACTCGAGATCATGAGTAGGATAATTCCTCACATATTCTTTGAGTTGTCGTGAGGCATAGGCTATGACTTTCCCATGTTGCATGAGAACATATCCTAACCCTTTTCCCGAAGCATCACTGTAGATGACAAATCCCTCCAAACCAGATGGTATTGTTAGAACAGGTGCTGAAATGAGTCTCCTCTTGAGTTCTTGAAAACTCTTCTCACATTCCTCGCTCCAACCAAACTTTGTATCTTTCCGAGTCAGCTGAGTTAGTGGAGTAGCGATTCGAGAAAACCCTTCTACGAATCTCCGATAATAACCAGCTAAGCTGAGAAAGCTAAGTACTTTGGTCACTGATTTAGGTTGCTCCCAGCTTTGAATAGCTTCAATCTTTGTTGGGTCAAAAGATATTCCATGACTTGATACCACGTGCCCAAAGAATGCTACTTCCTCAAGCCAAAACTCGCATTTCTTCAACTTGGCATAAAGCTTATATTCACAAAGCTTTTGGAGTATCAGCCTCAAGTGTTGCTCATGATCTTCATGAGTTTTGGAATATATGAGGATGTCATCAATAAAGATGACCACAAAGTGATCCAAATATTCCTCGAATACTTGGTTCATCATATCCATGAAGGCAGCAGGAGCATTAGTCAATTCAAAGGACATGACTAGGAATTCATAATGCCCGTACCGAGTTCTGAAAGCCGTCTATGGAATGCCATCAGTTCTAATCTTTAATTGGTGATATCCGGAACGAAGATCAATCTTTGAAAAGAATTTGGCTCCTTGCAACTGGTCAAATAGGTCATCAATACGTGGCAATGGGTACCTATTTTTGATGGTGACATGATTCAACTCCCGATAATCAATACAAAGTCGCATACTCCTGTCTTTCTTTTTCACGAATAGAATAGGAGCACCCCAAGGAGAAGTACTAGGACAAATAAAGCCAATGTCTAACAATTCCTGTAGTTGGGTCTTTAATTCCTGAAGTTCAATAGGAGCCATTCGATATGGGGCTTTGGAAATGGATTTTGTACCAGGTTCAAGGTCGATACAAAATTCAATTTCACGCTCTAGGGTAGGCCAGGAAGTTCTTTAGGGAATACGTCAGGAAATTCATTAACAATAGAAATATCATTCAAAACTGACGTATTTTTGTTTAAATCCGTGACATGAGCTAAGAAACCTTGACATCCATTTTTCAATAAATGAATAGCTTTATGGCTTGAGATGATTGATTTTAATGGTTTGGTTGCTTGAATTCGCATAATAGGTTGGTTAGGAATATGAAAGCTAACAACCTTACGAAAACAATCATTTTTTGCATGATGTGTAGTTAACCAATCAATCCCTAGAATCACATCAAATGCAAGTATTTTCAAAGAAATAAGATCGACAGGTAACGTGCAGGTGCCGATTTGAACTAAACAAGACTTATAAACAGTGGATGTAATGAAGGTTTCTCCCAACGGAGTTTCAACAGATAAGTCAAAATCTAATTTCTCCGGAGTCAAATTTAATCGTTGAGCGCAAATAGGAGAAATAAAAGAATGTGTAGAACTGGTATCAGATAAGGTATAGACTTCGCAAGAGTTTATGACAAGCTTACCCGTGATGACCTCATTCGGGTTCCTTTCTTTCTGGGAGGTCACTACAAACGCTCTCCCTTGCACTACCGGCTTTTTCTTTTCTGGGACGGCCTTTGGTGCCTCCATCCTGGCTGAACTTGTCTTCGGTGAACGACAAAATTGGGCTAAGTGACCTTCTCTTCCACAATTATAACATGCTTTGGACAGCATCACACAGTTTGGAATGATGTGTCCCTCCCCTCCGTATTTGAAGCATATGATAGGTGGTCGTTCTCCTTCCTTAACAACGTGGTCTTTGGTCGACGGCTTCCTTCCATCATTGTTGAATCTCCTTTTCTTGAAATGTCCATTTTCTTGTCTTGGCCATGATTACCACGAAGTGGTTACCATTTCTTGCATGTTGATTCCTCCACGTTTGTTGTCACCGTTTTCGATGACCGATACCACCGGTATTTTCATCTTTTAACCGCTTTCTCTTGGTTGCGTTGACTCGTTACCGCGCTCCAATAACTGAGCCCTATTTACAACATCTGAGTACAAACATAGTTTATGAGAAATAAGATATTGACGTATCTCCGGTTTCAAACCTCTTAGAAACATTCGCGTCATTCGCTCCTCATTATGGACCAAATGGGATGCAAACCGGGATAACTCTGCAAATTTAGCCTCTTATTGCTACACGGTCATATTGTTTTATTCCAATTTGATAAACTCCACTTCTTTCATGTGACGAATACTCTCGGGAAAGTACTTGTCGTTGAATAACTCTTGGAACTTCTCCCAAGACATCTTGAGTGCGTTAGGCTGGGTACGTTTTACAGATTCCCACCAGTAATCTGCCTCTTCACGCAATATGAAGGTGGCGAAGGGAACCTTTTGCTACTCGGAGCATCCCAAGACATCAAATATCTCGGTGATATGCTTTATCAATGCTTCTGCCTTAAGTGGTTTTGGCTCTCCAATAAACTCCGGTGGTCCCAGCTCCTTGAACTGTTTAGCGGTGACCGTCCGAGAGTTTCCAGTGTTTCCACCTACATTTCAGACAGGAGCCGCTCTCGCCTGATGTTGCATGAATTGCATAAAGCCTGTGAACAATCCATCATTCATCATTTGGTCCGTGTTGTTGTTTGCATGAGGATTGTCGCCTTCCTGATGCACATTATCCTGATTATTGATATGTGAAGACTCAACGGTTTCTTGTGCTCCATTGGTATTCTCAACATTCTCGGATGTCATTTTCAGATACTGCCACAAAATAAAATGTTAATTGACATGTAACATATTATCCCTATATTCTGACCGACCAATTAAATACCAAAAAAATATAGGTAGGTCATACTAGCGAAGGAATTTCCCGTCTCTCCCCTCCTAGTTCTAGTCTCACATCTTAGCCAGGGAACATATCCCTAAGCTTTGATACCAACTGTGACGCCCCCAAAATTTGGTATACATCACCCATCTTGAGTCGCCAGATACATGGTACAGAATTTAAATACAACTTCGTGTACAATACGACAAAACATAAACTGTGAGTTTGAATACAAATATTGTCTACTAAAGAGTATACAAACTCAAAAGGAGTCCTCATTACAATTATTATCACACTATTTCACAGAATAGTGAGGACTACTAATGCACCATCTAGGACCATCACTCCGTTCCAGACTCGTTCAGATTATATTCTCATTTCACGAAGAGAAACGGTGAAAGAAAGGGTGAGCTCAACTATCCAAAGAAGAAATATTATGACTAAGATAATGCGAATAAATTATCATTAGCCTTTAAAAATGTTAAAGCGATACAATATAACAAACATCAAGTTTAATCGCAGCGGAACAAGCAATCCATTAAAAGAGTCAAGTAGAGAATAAAATCTACTATCTTTTATGATTTAAAAGGTTTTTCATCACTTTTATCATTTGGGACTCAAACAATAAATAATCCACATCATCGAATCACCCCCGCACTACAGCCAAGGATATTCTTTAGTATCACGACCACAATTATCCATGCACTACGGGCCAAGAATATTTGTGTATTCATTAATGGTCATGATCATGCCAACAACTGTCCATCAATGCACTACGGGCCAATGAGAAATTTTACCACATCATTTGTAACATTACGACCATGATTACATTGAATAATCCCTGGTCATAATCATACCAAGTCCATCTATGCACTACAGGCCACAAATGACTTTCAAAAAATATAAATATGAGGATGATGACAATGATATAAGAATTCAATAAAACAAGTTCAAGAATTAATTTGTCCAAGAACCAATAACGTCCAGATTGTCAACATGATATTGCTTTGTAGAGTAAAATTCAAGAATGCTCAGAAGAATATTTCCATGAAAAGATACTGGATGAAGCGCAATTATCAAGGATATTCCACTAATTTCATGGAGAATAGAAGTCAAAATTTTAACCAACTGAGTATAATAAAGAATGGAATAAAAAAAGAAATCACCATGCATGCGGTACTTCACATAGATAGGTTATTCCAACAGAATACTAAATAACGGAACCGGTCGAGGCAAAATTTACACGCAAGCGTGTGATGTTCCAATGTAATAATAAAGAATGGAATAACAACAAAATCACCATGCATGCGGTATCAGATAGACAAAGTTATTCCTGCTGAATACTAATAAAGAGGCGGAATCAGTCCCGTAAGAAACGCGCAAAGACAGGATATTCCAACAGAATAATAAAGACGAAATCAGTCCCACGTAAAACGCATGCACGTGATATTCCAATGAGAATAATAAAGATGAGAATATGGTCCGCCAAAACGCATGCAGATGAGGATATTCCAATGTAATAATAAAGATTTTAATCAGTCCGACGTAAAACACATGACAGGATATTCCAATGAGAATAGTAAAGGCGGAATAATAGAAGAATGTCACCAAGTATAGGGTAGCTCAGCGTACACTGAGTTATTCCAATGAGAATAATAAAGAATGGAATAATGAAGTTCTCTTCATAAATAAGAAAGAAAGAGTACCCCTTATTAGTACAACAAATAATATTTCCTACCTTAAGAAGAAGAGTACTGAATATAAGAGTAGTGAAGTAGCAAAATACTTTCTTCTTTCTCTCTATAGTTTATCTCTCTAGAGTTTCAGTGAATTCGTAAGAAAATAATGAAGGAATGAACTTCTATTTATAGAAAAATGGTATATAGTAATTAACTCATGAAGCAGTCCAAGATTGATTTACTTTAATCGACGGTCCATATTTAAAGCAAAATCTTTTAAATAAAATATAATATATTTTATTTATAATCTAATAAAATGAATAACTTTATAAAAGATTTTACTATGCAAACATTATACAGGCACTATGCAAAACACTATGCATAATAAAATATAATATATTCTAATTATTTTTAATAAAATAGATAACTTTATAAAAGTATTATGTTTTATATAAAAAGATTTTACTATACAAAATACTATGCGTGCACTATGCAACACTATGCATAATAGAATATAAAATATATTCTATTTATAGAATAACTTTATAAAAGTATTATGTTTTATATAAAAGATTTTACGTATTATTACATTAATAATACCAACAAAATCGAGTGACTTATCACGTAAGCGTCAATAATTAATACCGTGTGCTGCTACTATGCAACCACGCGTAGACATCGTATTTTTAACACCGGTGTTTCAAAAGTTAACAGTAAAACTTCCGCCGTTATTTTTATAAAGTATTTTGTCATTTTCTCAATCCAGAAAATAATTACATTGTGGGGTCCACCAATGATTGTCTGTTGTATTTAATATTCCTCGTTAAAACGAATATTCCCGATCAATCAAATATTATATAACAACTTGCGTACTTTGCAAAATTTATAAATATTACCGACAACTATAACATTATATCAATTTCACTCCATAATATTCAAAAATAATATTTATAGAAAATTCATCTTTATTCAAAAAGTTGGGTTTTACATTCGTACTCTCACTGTCACTGAGACTTGTTCTATTTGAGCTCAGGTGGAACTCGTAGAGTCAACGTTAGCATTTTAACCAACTCAACGATTCTGCAACATCGCAATCATCAGCAACTCTTGATTGTTGAAGCTCTAGCTTATTTATACTCCTTCCCAATCTTCCCGTTAAAAAGTAGCCGTTAGAAGATCTTTGAAATGCTTTGCATATCTCGAGTTATTTGGTGTAGACTTCAGATGTGACATGTCATACTTTTCTAACACTACAGTCTACTGTTTCACCTACCCCGTCAGAGATGTCACTTTAATGTCTTGGGCAGGTTAAAGACTTTATTTCCTCCTTCTGATTTCTTGATCAGAGGTTGTCCTTCTGCATCGATGCTCTCAATAAGCTCTTGTACAAATATCAACCTTCAGTTGTTCAAACTCTATGATTCTGATGCATGTCTTAATGGACCTGATCATAGTGTCTTGTTGACTGGTAGAGACAACACTACAATCTCGAAGAGTGTTGATTAAATCTTCAATGTAGAACACCTCTTCTCTCTCTTGTGCAGTGCTTCAACACTTCTGTTTGCCTCAACAACTCTCAGAGACTGATGACTTGACTTCTTTGTTCTGGCCCCTTTTGAATAGCAAGACACTTCAGATTTGTGGCGTGTCCAACTCTCTTTCTCCTTGTGATCTCCCGTTCACTTATCATCAATGGACTGGCCCAATGCTTAATCACCTTAGCCTTGTTCTTCATAAGTTGTCCAGTGTCTCTGTATGCACTTCATCAGTTCTTTCTTTGTTTGGCAAACACTACGATCCTGGTTTCTTCCAAGATCGTCTTCTTCTGTCTATTTAACAGCTACTGTACTTGTTAACTTTCCTTAGTCAGTTACTGAAGTCTTCTTCTGATCTCCTTGTGGAAGACTTCATCCTGAATGGCTTCACAACTCAATCTGGATGCTGATTGGGTTGGTGCTTAGATCTTCTGTTAGCTTGCATGCCATTCGTTGAGTGCTCTCTGGTTTCCTTCATGATGGAATGTATCTTTGCAATGCCAACCAAAGGCTTCATTCCTTTGGATATTTTAGGAGTGCTCATTTGTTGAGAATCATATTTGCTCTACGATTTTGCCTTGGCATTGTGAGCACATTTGTTGAGGTCTTAGTTCTGCACTCTACGATTCAGCTTTGGCTATGCAGACACTACGACTCTGAGATCAGATCTTAACACTCTACGATTTCTTCCTTTCTCTTCATCTGATCTTGCTCGACTACAATCTCTGCCCCTTGTATGATAAGTAGACTCTACGACTCTGAGTGTAGTCTACGATTCTTGACAACCCGGCTAGATACTCGGTCGGCTCGTAGACAGGCTGTCTCTACGATTCTGAACATGACTTCCTCAGCAGACTACGACCCTAAGGAAGTTCTACTCGACACACAAGCGTTATCTTGAACGGTGGCTCGCTAAGGAATACCTAATGGAGTTTTATTTTCCTGTCAATAGGAATTTTTGTAGTGATAGTAGTACAAGTGATCATTGGACTTGATATCATCATAATATCTCGTGTATAATGAATTATACTTTAATTTATTCCTTAAGACCCTTAGGGTATATCAAAGGGTATGCTTGGGTATAATAAGTTATACATAGAGATAATGTATGATCAATAAAGAATCTACCGCTTCTAGTAAAAGAAGAGAAATGTCATATGCGATTCAATAAATGACAACCTAGTAGTCATTGGCCAAGGTAGAATGAAATTAGAAAGGAGTTTCTAATTTGAATTAATTGGAGTTGTGCATTTAAGAGTCGAAATACATATAATTAAATAAAATAAGACTTGACAGTAATTCAATGTCTTATATTTAATTGGGACATTGTATGGTGGAAGGATTACATTGTACGGTAACTATTTACTCAAAGGTTCTTTTATGATTAATGTTGAAATCTATATTATCTGGAAAGTCGTTAATCGCTAGGGAGACTAATCCCTATTGTAGAATAAATATTATTTTATTTAAATAAATTAATAGTTTAATTTATTTATTTAAATAAGATTAGAATTGTTCTAATTGATTTATTCACAACCGGATTAATATGAAGAATATAAATGGTCACACCATAAAAGGAAGAATAATTATTTAAGAAGTTAATGGCATAATTATAATAATATGTTAAGTGTATTTAATTTAATCTATGGTGATAGGGTAAATTAAATAGCTTAATATTTATTATTTAATATTTTTGAAATATTAAATATAAATTAATAGGAGAAGTCTTATTAATATTATTACAATTATTATTACTCCCTCCATCCCATAGTTATAGGCTAATTTCTTTTGGCACATAGTTTAAGAAAATCAATTTAAGTAGCAATTTTTAACATAAATTTTTCACATATACCCCTTAATATAAAATTAATGAATAAGTTAATTACTCCTTACTTATCACATTGGAACTCTCAACTTCCTTGATTGACGTGTACTGACCATTAAAGTCCATAACCATAGAACTTTAACCAAAGAGAATACAACAACATTAAATGTGGTGATAAAAATAATGACATTGAATGTTGTTTCTTCAAAAACAGAGTAATGGTTGAATATTTATTATAAGGGCATAAAAGTAAAATAATGAACCAACTAAATTTTATAAATAGTAAGTAGCTTATATATTGGGACATCTCAAAATAAAAAATTAGCCTATAACTATGGGACAGAGGGAGTATTTTAATTTCTAAAGGAGTTTGGAAATTAATTTAATATAAGTACTCTCATTTATTCCTAATAAGATTAGGAGGCAAATTAATTACAAGAGTTTAATTAATTATCCCAAATAAGATTAAGGAGACAAATTAATTAAATGAGTTTAATTAATTAAATAATACCCTATTTTAATAATATTAAAAGGGTTAACTGATATCTTTATAAAGGGGGTCTTATATCAGATATCTAGTGACGTGATTCCAATTGTTGGAGAGTATGCACTTTTTCTATAGAGATAGAAAACTAGGGTTTTGCCAAACACCCATCTTCTTGAATATTTCTTCTTCCTTGGTGGATCACCTCTAGAGGCCAAACACTTGGGTGGCTAAACATTGACCAAAGGAAGGAATCAAACTCGGTGGATTCATGTTAAATGCGAAAAGGATTTGGACGTGAACTAGTACCTGAGGAAGCTCAAATCTTCGAGGGTATAATTCTTGTTCTTCATCTTTTTGTTTAATTAATAATTATGCATAAAGGATGATCCGGGTATATGGTTTGTAAAGTTTTAAAACTCTATTTTACCATACTTCCGCTATTTTGTACAATTTGATAGTGTTCATGAATCTTACAAACCTAACACTAGACACCTAACCAACAAACTATCCCAACATCTCCCGCTCCACTGCTCTCTATTGCGCTCTTGTACTTGAGCTGTATCATGTGAGCCATCATTTCTCTGCTCAAAGTGTGACGAGTCTGCCCTTATTCTGTCGGATAATGGTTCATACCATCAATCAACTTTTCCATAGTTGTGCAAAAAGTATAGCTCATTTGGTTCATCTTCCTCCTCTTACACCTCACTTCATCTTCCAGGTCTCCTACCCTATCATTGACTTCTTCCCACTTCTCCTCGAAGTGGATCCTCTCCATAGTCTGCATCTCTAGATGTGCATGAATAACCTCCTTCTCAGCTTTCTCACTCAGCTCCCTCTGCTCGGACTGCTCTAGTTTACGTGCAAATTCTACATTTCTGGCTATTGAACGGTGAAAAAAGGTTCCCATTTGTACGCCTGCTTCCTTGCGATATGCAAGTTCTACCTCCAACTCTTGCATCTTCAGTTTCCTCTTATGGTCTTCATCCCACAACTTCTGCATCTCAGTTTCTTTCTCCTGTGGTTGGGTCTCTAGTTCCTCAACCCAACACTCAAATTCCAAAATCCGCTCCTCGTATTCCCCCAACATCCAATCCTCGAATGTAGCCTCGTCGAAATCTTCCATGGGCTCATCCTCTATGGGTTCTTCCTCGGCATCCAATTCTATGGAAAATGGCTCCATCTCCTCATCCTCTTCATCCTCATCATCTATAGGGGCTACTACCGAAATGGGCTCTGCTATTAGAGGTGCCTCATACACTATGTGTATGACACGTGGCTCCTCCTCTACCACTCTACTGGGTCCTCCCAAGTTCAACATCCTACACCCACAAACACAAGACAACAAACAACAAACTTTGTT
Source organism: Panax ginseng (assembly GCA_020205605.1). Classification (NCBI taxonomy): domain Eukaryota; kingdom Viridiplantae; phylum Streptophyta; class Magnoliopsida; order Apiales; family Araliaceae; genus Panax; species Panax ginseng. The sequence goes on along the minus strand of CM035127.1, from coordinate 34,768,788 downwards.
AGAACGCCAAAATCAAACATAAATTCATTGTGTGGATTGAAAATATATTTCATAACGCCACTAAATCTGTAGAGAAACAATATATGAGTTTTATCTCCCTATATCTTCTAAGTTCTTCTAAGGTTATAGTCTAAGGATTCTCACTCCTAAGGTTTATAACCAAATGCTTTGATACCAACAGGGACGCCCCAAATTCGAGACACTCATATCTCGAATTTGGTTCGTCACACATTTATCTCTAATAATAAATCAAAATTTCACACAACGAAAAATAGAATAATTTACATTGTTATAACATAATTATTCTCATCCCAAAGTCTCAAACCATTACTATAACATCTTAATTTAAATATAACTTATTACATTATAATACATAACTCTTATTACAACATAATAATAATAATTTCCTAGCGCAATGAACAAAGCTATTCAGTAGCCTTGTCCTTACCTTTGTCCTTGCCGGAGGGTTCACCACATTCTGCCTTAACTAAAAGTTTTAAGGAAAAGCAAGAATTAGCAACAAATTTGCCCAGCAAGTAATATAGCAATAAGGGTGACCAGTTATAAAGTTCAAATCTCAAGGGTATGACAATGAATAATAGTTCAAGAATTATCAATAATTCTCAATAAAGGTCGCTATGGACTGAAAGATATCAACAAGATTCAAAGAGTTAATCATGTCAAGGTTCAAGAATAATGAACATTGAGCAGTCACAAGGGACTAAGAACTCCTGCTAGAATTATCAATATTATACTGAAAATTCAATAAAAATGAGTACAACAGGTGATCAGCCTAAGTACCCTACGTTATGCATAACATTTAAACATGCTAGTATGTGCACATGTTGATTCCCCGGTAATTATATAATTTCTCCCTTAAATGAGGGTTGTTCATCCTAGTAGATTTACAAGAGTCCGCACCAAGTCAATTGGTTTGGATAGCTTTCTAACACATGATAATAGTCTAGCCTAATCAATGTCTCAGACAGCTTTTATAATGCATTTAAGAATGATAAGTTTAATTCTTACAACAACATCAAGATATACAATTGATTTCTGAATAGTAATAGATATTTACCTGATGTAAATGTCGTCGATATGGCAATAATTCGAAATTATCCAATACATAAAGCGTAAAGGGTTTAGGGAACTTGCATTCAATATGAAAGTCAAATGAAGTTAGAGAACTTACCTCAAGCGTAGTTTACCAACTCTATAGCTTAACAACACTTTGAAATCCTATTGTAATGTAGTTATATACACAACATATTTATTAGTTACACAATTCTATAAGTCAAAAATCTCATACATGTTCGATCACATAATAAGTCAACAACATACATTTATTTCTATCTTAATAACGTAAATGGAATTTCACCTTAGTATGCTATCACACCACGTAGCTATATAATCACCACTTACTTAACTTGTAGAAAAGTATTAATAAAGTTTGTAAAAATCTTTAGATCCTTGGTTTCTCATAGTCACTATATGCTAGAACTCTTTATACAACATGAAAATTATGTATTTAAGATTAAAAATAGTATAACATAGATGTAGCAAGTCTACAGTTTACAAATAAATCACCGGACATTGCTTGCAGAGGTGTAAATTTGCTCCCTGGTTAGGCTTAGGGACGACGCAGCTACGTTGTCCCCTGGTCAGACCGAAGTTGAGCTTTTCTCTCCCTGTGTTGTCTCATCCTATAACATACATTGATGTTAATGCATAGCATAAACACCTATTAAATAGTTTGCATGCTCTTAAGGTTAATCCACGTTCAACTTTACATGTTATAGTTTTAAGTTAGTATCTCTATTGAATTAAGGCCATTTAAGGTCATGAAATCACAAAGGCTACTATGCTCGCCATGTATAGATATAAGGTAGTCATGAAATCAGTTAGTATGCATGATCACAAAGGTTTTCAGCATATACGCATAACTAGCGTCATTTATTACTTTAATTCATCTCTAACTTATGCTTGACTAATTAACCAAGATGGACGTACATATGTGTTATGTGTGATCACATAGGGAGTATTAATCATACATGCTCTAAGTTCAGAACATACACAACATCATGATCCTAATATTAGTTTACAACACATCCCAAATTGCTTTTAAAAGTTATTTTAACCCAAGCCAAAATACATCTTAGTACATGCATATCAATTTGAATCACATTTCATGTGTAGTTAGGTCATGTGTGCATGTCTATTTTTCTAACATTCAATTTCCTCCCGAATTTCTGAGGTGCACATTTAATTAATTCTTTTTGTATTGGAATGTCACACATGATTCTATTTTGCTACTTAGTACTTCATACAATTAAATTTACTCTTATCATATGATTTCAATAATGTCACACATTACAATAATGTCCCATACAATATTCACAGTAATAACCAACTTTCCCAAATCTGGCCACTGGCTCAGCTGAGCCAGTTTGTACTGTAGGAAGGGTGCATCTACACCGATCCCTAGCAGTGTCAAACTGGTTTAGTTACATGCCAGTTCCAACCTCTACCACCATTCCAGTTTCACATAGCATAAATTACATCCCAAATTGATAATACTAGTAGTTAAACATCCTATTCATTTATCATGCATAGATTTATTTTATCATTCAATTATATATAACTACCCATAACAACAATCAACGAAATAATAGAATACTTATTAATCTTTCTTATAGTGAATCATTACTCTATTAATTCACTTAGTGAATCTCTTAGTTCTTTATTATGCCACACTAGGCAATTCTTATATGCTTTACATTAAGTTTTTCATCAATCTTACCACATTACCTTACTTGCCATATAGTTTTCAACACTTAACTTAATTGAATAGAATTTCTATAAACCATGCCACAACAATATTTATTTATATTCAAATAAATATTCGACTTTTATTAAGATGATTATTAATAATATTCAAAAAATTATCGGGTATTACAGATGTTCAAGGAAGATCCTCCATCTATTAGCACACCTCCGATCACATATCTGGAAGACATCACTGCTAGGTGCATTATCTTACAATGACCCGTCCCTTCAGGGGGGTATGTCACCATTAGTGAAAGATATCACATTGATGTTGAAAATGTGATCTACCAGATGATGAAACTTTTCCACATCTACTGTTTTTGGCAGGTGGGCTTCTTCTAATATCTTCATCAAGACCTTAATATGAACTTTGGTAGGTGGGCTTCTACCTACGGCTGCCCCGGGCTTTGCGGGTCTCGTCGTCGCGAAGTACGTGCACTCGGGCGACGCGTTGTTCGTTCAAACATTCATAACTTTCAATATGGATATCCGACGGAGGCGTGTTGTACCCTTTTAAAAAGTCGTTAACGAGAGTTACACAATGTCATTGGATTAGACATTGTTCGAAGCCGGGAAGATGGGTCCATGCCCAGATCTCCAAGTCTTCGCAGTCTATCCGTTAAGCTGTCTTGTGCAATTGTCACTCGGGATTTGAGTTATGGTTCTTGTATGACATCTTTGGACGCAGTTTGAGTTGAAATTAGTTGAGTTGAGGTTGAGTTAGAAAAATGACCATTTTTTCCCTCCCAAGGTTGTCTTCGATTTTGGTGCAGTTGTAGTAGTCTTTTCTCAGGGTTAATCTCCGATATTGGCCTGCTGTTGACTCTGGCAGTCCTCAAGGTTGTCTTTGAGGTTGGTTTGACCTCTCGAGGTGGACTCTGGGCTTTGAACTTGATCTCTGGGTTATCTCCGGGGTTGGACTGAATATCCCGGGGTTATCTCTGGGGTTTGGAACTGACCCTCCCAAAGTTATCTCCGGGGTTGGAACTGATCTCCCAGGGTTATTTCTAAGGTTTGAAATGATCTCCCAAGGTTATCTCCGGGGCTGGAAACTAGATCTCCCGGGGTTTTCTTCGGGGTTGGATTGATTTCACTTCCAGAGTTATCTTTTAAAGACGATTCTACTCTCCTTCATGGTTAGTAACAAGAATACGAAATTTTGAGTGTCTACACTTACCTCACAAGTACACTAGAGATCCAACTCCTAACTGACTTCTTTAAGACTTTAGTCTTGGTCAAAGAATTTTTATCTTTCTCACAAATACATAAAATAAACTAACTTTACCTTTTCCTTTTTACAAAAGATTTGTTTTGACTTTTGCTTCTAACTAAGTAGATAAATTTTAGTACAAATTTATAAAATTGTAAATAACTTTTAAAATTGATCATTCTCAAAAAAGAAGATATGTAGTTAAAGACCAAATATCAAATAAAAGTTCAAGACTATTATGTGGGATGCTTGCAGGTAAGCAAATATGAAAATTGATGAACTTTTATAAAGATTGTCTTTTCTTTCAATAAGAATGTGTTTCTATGATTAAACAAATTTATCTTTATCTAAGTCACTCAATTTAATAATGAAATAAGTACCTTGTGAATAAGTAAGTTTGTGAGCAGGATACTTGTAATGACAGTTATCAAGTATGACAAATTAATTAATTTAAATAATACTTGAAGAAATTTGTTTCACCTTACGTATATATATATATATATATATATATATATATATATATATATATATATTATATTTGATCTACGTTGTAAAAATTTGGTCACTTAGGATTTTAAAAACCGTTCTGAGAATTTCATAGAAATAACAATATTCGAACTATATCGGTATCTAAGTACTGACCAAATTGTTTGTTTCGCAATCTAATAATTATATAAATATTTTTCAATATTTATATAATGTATCTAAATCAATAAAAAGCCACTTAGGATTTTAAAGACCGTCTAGAGAATTTTAGAGAAATTAATTCTAAATTATATCGGTATCTAAGTACTGCCTTTTTATTTGATATTTAATAGATTTAATATATATATATATATAGATGTGTATAACAATTATATATATATATATATATATATGAGCAAGTGTGATAAAATTTGTTTCACTCACGTATGTATATTATATTATAATTAATCTATGTTGTGAAAAATAGGCCACTTAGGGTTTTAAAGACCGTTCGGAGAATTTCAAAGAAATAATATTCGAATTATATCGGTATTTAAGTACTGACCAAATTGTTTGTTTCACAATCTGATAATTATATAAATACTTTTTCATTATTTATATAATCTATCTATATCAATAAAAAGCCACTTAGGATTTTAAAGACCCAAAGAAATTACTTTCGAATTATATCGGTATCTAAGTACTGACTTTTTATATGATATTTAATAGATTAAATATAGATATAGATATAAATGTGTATAATAATTTATCGTTATATATCTATATATATAAGCAGATATGAGATAATATAAATACAACAATTCAATAACTTATCTCTACTACTTTGACCAATTTTATCTTCCTTCAAGAAATAGAACTTTGAATTAGAAGATGAAAAGAAAGCTTCTGCAGAGAGAAAATGTAGGCAATGAGATATAGCTTTTATTTTCTTTGTAAATTGCTAAGTTTAGAATGAAGAAAAAGCTTCTTATTTATAGGATTTTGAAGTTAAGGGCAAAATGGTAATTTTAAATTTAGTTTTTGAAAGTAAGGGCTCAGATTCACATTGAAATAAATGAGTGGTTCGGATAAAAGTGAATCACACAAATGGGGCAACAATTATTTTGCCTTTCATAATTTGAAATGCCCAAGTTAGTTTTCAAAAAGAATTTCCTGCATGCTTTGGTCAAGGTATTAAATCATTTTACAAAGGCTTAGCCTTTAGCCTTTTCGATTGCACATGCTAGCAAATTTCAACAAAGACACACCCACGACTCATGCACCCACATGCACATGTAATATATATATATATATATATATATATATATATATATATATATATATATATATATATATATATATATGACATGGGATTTTTCTTTTTTGCCCAAAAAGAACTTTTAGAAAATCATTCTTTGAAAAGGAATAAGAATCTTCTTACCTTAGGAAATGTTAATATTTAAATTTATTTAATTAACACTTGATATTTAATTTATTAAGGTCAACCAAAAAATAAATTTAATTTTTAGGATAACAAATATTTTTGATAGGAATAAAATAGGATAAAAAAGCAGGTTATATAAAATCCCATAGAGAGGATTCTACCTATTTTAATTTAAACCTATTTACTAATTTTGTTTTCATCAACAATTTGGAGACCTATAAATCTCCCTCTTTTTGATGATGACAATAAGCTAAAAATATTTTTCTATAACTCCTCCCCCTTAGTTTATGCATACTTAAGATAAATTTTAAAATTTTGAATGTTTTTTCGTAAAGCATTTATCTGAACATTGTAACAGTTTATAGTAATAGGAGTGTATAGCAGTTAATAGCAGTGTATATTATACTTTTCTTCTCCCCTTTGTCATTATAAAAAAAATGGGGGGGACAGAAAACTGGTCATAACCTTCAAAAACAATTAATATTAAACATTCTTTTCGGAAACTTGCAAGAGAACAGGTTAGAAAAGATAAACATAATAAAGATATAGCATGCAATAGTAGTAGTAGTTAGTATTTAGATACAGTCATCCTGAATAGTTAGTGACAGTATATAAAATTATACATTCCTCTCAAATAGTTAGAACTCTGGCAATTGAGCAGTAGAGAAGTGTAAACCGAGAAGAGGTAGAGTATATCTTCCGGAGGGGTTTGTGTAGCCGGATCTTCCTTAGCAGAGCTTGTGCTGGCAAAATAATGGTATGATTGTATAGAGATTTTTTGAAGTTCCATCAACATATATAGCATGTAACGACCCCAAAATTCATACAATTCTTCTCTCGACTACAGTCGTTAACAATACGTCTAACTTCTGATTTTACATCATTATTCGATTGTAAACTAATAAAATGCTGAATAATTTAAACTTTTTTGTCTTCTTACTTTAATTCCTTTAATTAAAACCTTTATCATCTACACATCTCTGAATCAAATTTATTTTATGATTTGTTTCATCAAAGTTATTATATAAAATCTTACATCTCAGCTCGGTATCCCTTATACATTGGGTAACTCAAACTTTACAACTAAATATGAAATTTTCACATCATAACTTATCAAGTAAATATCTAAAAATATTAAACATGGTTAAAAAAATAACAACTATAGTTAAAGTATTTAATCTTCATGCATTGCATCTGATCCATGTCATTCAGGTAGCACATAGTGTTACCTTGAATCCTTAACCTGCAAAAATGGTTATTTGCAAGGTTGAGCTCGACAGCCCATTAAATCTACCATTTTTCATGCATCACGTAACACATAATAACATGCTCAACATATATCTCATAGTCATTGGACCAACATAACATACATGCTGCAGTTCACATAACAAGTATAAAGATTGAGTTCCTTACTCAATCAACATTCTTTACTCAATCAATGTAGTCATAAATTGACTTTAACGTTTCATACTTTCAACATATATAATACATCATGCTCTTTGAAATAAAGATTTAAAATAGTCCATCGTCAAGTTCACATAGCAAATAAGAATTGAAAGACTTTCCTAGATCGTTGTTTACCAATAATAGATTAACAGCTTACAGCTATCTACACTTCACGTGCCCTACACAATTATATAATCATGCACATCAACTATTAGTCACATAACAACATATAGTAGTTGTAATATAAATTTTACTCTACATCTCATAACCCTTCTTGTTAATTAATACACAATGTTCAATTTGATTGTGTTAACTTTCGACTTATATCTCACTAAATTTTTTCTTAGGTCATACCCGAAGTTCATTAAAGTTTTTAAATCTTGCAAGGACTCCTTATTGGTTTATATTAACCACATTCCATGTCTTATAATTTTTACTTCAATTGAATTGAAACACTATTAAGTTCATTAACACTTGTCACGGTGTTTCGGCGTTCATTTGTCACACGCCCGAATCGTCTCTCTAGTGTATGCTTAGTATTATTATACAACTTATCTACTACATCATTTATTAATGTTAAGCATCATGTGTTATAACTTAGAATAACATCTTTTATTGTCAGAACCACTACACTTGTATACGTGCATGCCCGACGCCTTCCAATTACCTTCGAATGCACATCAGTCCCAAATATGACCATTTTGACCCCTGTTTCTGATCTCAAATCTAAACCATTAAAGAACAAAAGTTGTAGGTCTATTCGTCTTTGTTCCGGATCATCTTGAATCTTCTCAATCGAAGTTTGTATGAAAGCGTTATGGCCATTTTAGTAAACTATGTCCGGTCAAATTTTTCTCTAACACTTGGTCAGCCTGCCCACCCACACCGGGGTGGGTTTTTTTACCTAAAAAAACCCGCCGGAGCGGGATACCAGCTGGGACAGACCTTTTTGAACTAAAAACTCCTGTCGGGGCGGGTATTTGCAGATCTGAATTCTGCAGTTTGTGTTCTTCACGAATTTTTTGACCTTTTCTCCTTCTAACCTTCATAACTCGAGTTATACACATCCAAATCAGTCCGTTTTTGACTCTATGGATTCATAATTCATAGAAAGACAACATAACAAAGAATCAATAATTTACAGAAACATTTAATAACCCAAATTTTGACCCAAAACTCATGTTCATACTAAATTTTCATGTTTCAAATGTTTAGCGAATTAATTCACTACGAATTCGTTTCTTAACCAAATTGATTCATTTAGCTTGTGTTCTTTTTGTTTTTCAACGTTCTTACAATATTCATCATCAATTTAAGGTTTCTATCATGATTTAATAACTAATTTTAGTCTCAAAATTGACCAAAACTTATGTGTACAACAAAACTCAAATTATTCATCTTTAACATGTTCTCATGAGTTTGATTACTCTAAAACCACTTTTAGATGATATAGAATGGATTATACAAACCCATTAATATCTATAACCAAATCCTTAAGAAATTCAATTTATCAATAAAGAACTCAAGAAATAAAACTTAAGGGTTTAGAATTAATTCTTACATCTTGATTCTTCCTAATCTTAGTTTGGTGATAAAAAACAATTGCTTAATCTCCTCATTGCTTCTCCTTGACTCTTCATGCTTCTTCTCAAATTCTCTCTAAGCTCTCTATTTCTCTTTGTGTTTTCAAATAAGCTTTCTAACTGATGAAACATGTAACGTGTTTTTTTTATTTATCCTTCAGTTATACAGATAAAGAGTCACCATCAGTTACAAATACCAAGGGCCACAAGGCCATGTTTGGCTAGCTCTCTAAAAATCCTTTTTAACTTATTTTTATTACTTCCTTATTATATAGTTTTTTTTGTCACAATCATTATTAAATTAAATTAAACCTCAATATAATTATAGCTTCTATTTAGCCAATATAACAAATTACTAAATCTCTAATTTAATTACTTAAATAAATTAGAATATTCTCATTCCATCAATATTATCACGTTTTCATTTTATTATTCCATAACGATTTTCATTAAATATTCATTTTAAATTTTATAAATATTACAACTAAAATATTTATTTTATTAGATAAATATTTTATCTATTTACTGAGATTCACAATCAGTATTACATTAACATATTACATTTATATGTAATATGTATTACTTTCACATCTTATTAAAACAAATATATTTACATTAATTCAATATTTAAATTAGGTGAATTAGTTACCTTATTTATGTAATTTAGTTCATTACAATTCAATTGTCAATCAAGGCATAATAATGTTGGTTAGTTTTGGTTTAACAAAACAAACTCTAACTCATGCAAGTATACGAATCAACAAGTAGTATAGAGTAAGAAAGTATCGATCCCACGGAGAAAGGTGAATAAATCTACACTAGCATGCACCAACCTTATCCTTTGTTTCTATTTGCTCAAAGCAATTGATACTCAAGTAAATTAAATTCTAAATTAATTATAAACACAAAATTACAAAATAATAAATTTAGGGAATCAAATGGAGAGGAATGAGATCCTAATGTCATTTAATGCTTTATCCAGAATGTACGCCTATTGTTATGTTTGCTTGATTACAATGGAAAACTAGTTGAGAACACACAAGTGAAACATGACCATCTTTCGATGTACCATGTCCAAATCACACAAAATCCACAAAATGATAGAATTCATATGACCATCAATATTACCTAACCTAATATATGTCTATTGAATTACAAGCAATATTGATTTAAGTACAAGCCCTCTTAACAACTACACATGGTCAACCGGTATATGTCTATCCGGGTCACGAATCATGAAACCTAACATATATAAATCTCATGAACACATGCTAACATGGTCTAATCTATACTTATACTTCATTTTCCAATTTCATATAAGTAATTAGGGTGAATGGTGATCAAGCATTCAATATTTAAGTGCAACCATGTTAGTCAATCCATAGATAACCATACAAACAATCACAAATAGGCATACACGACTGAACTATGCAATAAACTTCATTAGAATCCCATAATAGAAGTTAGGTCATTAATGAATCAACACCCATTATGGGATTTAAGCCAAGCATTGAAATAAACAATGAAAGCAAGAGATATTAGGGAAATGAGGAATCAAATCTGATAAAACCCTACTTCATAAAGTGTTTTCAAGCTAGTTCAAGTCCATATTCATCAACAAAATTAAAACCTAGTCTTTACAATCGATCAATCTAGAGAGAGAAGCCCAACATTGTAGAGAAAGGCTATGTAATCTCTCTAGACTATGGAATTGTGCGGTGTTATAGAGGATTGAGTAGTAGCGTGTTCTTGGCATGGGCATGTGTCTCACAGTATGATGGTATGTGTGGCTGGCCTTGTCTCTGCGTCTTAAGTATGCTTATGGCAAGGTGGCGCACCGTAATACGGCTTTATAAGGCAGGTATGACCAACACTAGTCTTTGGATACGCATCTGGCGATGCTTTCTTTCTTTGCTTCTTGCTAATTCTTCTTTTCTTCACTTCTTTCTTCTTAATGTGACCATTTCAAAGATCCAGTACATGCCTTCCTCACCTGCTTGAGTCTAGCTACTATCTTCATTTTTGCATAAGCCCACCATGCCTTTTCTTGCCATTTCCATTTCCATGCCATTTCTATGACATACCATGCCTTAGGAGTTTAAACTATACACACTGCAAAACAAACACAAAAAGCAATAAAAACATACCAGAAATACTTGATTTTAGAAAATTTCCAATGAGTTGGTAACCAATAAGTAGGTATAAAACCTACTTATCAAATACCCCCAAACTTGATCTATTACTTGCCCTCAAGCAATACACACAAATGTGAATTAATAAATGAAAACTACATGTTATGCAATTACACTATCATGCAAGTGAGTCCCAAGATTTCCAGCCATACTAGAATTCAAATCAGAAGTGCCTTAGAGAAATATCCATATTCAAGAACAAAGCATCAAACTAAGCCATAGGCATAATGACATACAATCAAATAATCCAAACCTGTTATAAAGATGTTGTATGTGTGATGTGTTCACTACTAAGATTGACAAAGGCAAATATTACACATGATATCTTTGCTTAAAAAAAAGAAAATTGAGGTGCAAATCAAGAACTATGCATACAAATGAAACAACAACAACTCCAAACACATCAATACAAACTAAGGTTTAGTAATGGGTTTATTCCACTTTATTTTTACTTACGAGGGTGATTTTTGCACTTTTCCGCGGTGTTTATTGATTTCTTCTATTTTTTCCTAGACTGTGCAATGTCTCATTCCATTAGGCTAACAGTGCTACCCCTTAGCGAGCTTTCAACCAACGACTCCCAGACCATTAAGACCTTAGGGCGCTAGGTGTAGAGACAATCCCCTCGGACGTACTTACTCAAGTAACAAAGGCCCCGAAACAAGACTAGCCACGTTAAGTTTTCATTTTTTTTTCTCTTTTTCTTTTCACGTTCTTTTTTTTATAGCAAGCATACCCATGTGTTCCCAAAGTTTGAGTTTTAATGTTTTCATAGTCAATGCTCACTTCCTACACAATTCTATCTTTAAAACATTTTTTTCATCTCAGCAGGCAAACAAGTTAATCTTTAACCAACAAGCAAACATGAACACTTACGTGATAACTGGTAGCATCTAAACAACAAGCATGGATCAAATCATGTATAATATTATAACTTATCTCAAGATATCAACTTAGTTCAAAAATCCATCAATTTTCTTAATTCATCATTGGCCAAACTAGAATTCCACCAACTAGATACTCGGGACTATGCAGTGTTATGGAACTAAACAGCAAAATGAAAAAAATTACTGCAAAATTAAACTAATCACATAACATGCAAATAACTATATTAAACATGAATTAAACATGAAATTACACTATATGCTACTACACTACTAATTAGACCCAATACCCCCAAACTTAATATATTCATTGTCCCCAATGAATAAAGGTAAAGGGCACAGAAAACTTCCTTAATTATCGGTATGGCCATCCTCTTCGGGTGGTGAATCTGGTGGCATGTAAGGCACGACTAAATCGAATATAGGCCACTCTAGCATAGTCCTTTGCTGCGCGAAGGCTTCGGCTAATGACCTCGATGACCCATTTGCAAATGCTGAGAAGATTTCATGTATCGCGTCCATTTTCCTCTCCAACCTTCTTATTCTGTGGGCATCATTCTAAGATATGGCATGGGGCAAAGAAACTACCTCAATTGCTTGCGTTGGTTGCAGAGACGGCATCGAACATGTTGCAGGAAGATTAAAACCCTTTCCCCTCGAGTGTGGCGTACCTCCTGCCCAGTCCTCAAATTTCGCAATTGTGGCATGGGTAATTTCTTGGCTCGGATACTGCATTTTCTCATCATCCCAAATGACTCCCGCTCTTGCACAAAGATGGGCTATAACCTAGGCATGTGGAATGTTACCTGTGGTACTCCCCCTCGTGTAGCGGAGCATGTTTTGGTTGAAGAGGTGGCCCACGTCTATGTATTTGCCCGTTATGATTCCTCACAATACGATAGCTCGCTCGGATGGGATGTCATGCTGGTGTGATGAAGGCATCAACTTGGCATAGATAAACAGGTTCCATGCCTTTGCGTAGCGGTTAAGGGCTGAACTTAGAAAATTTGTAGGCTAGTTCGTGCCCAATTTGTAATTCCACTGAGTACCAGGCACGCACAAATCAACTCTCACCCTATCTAAATTTGTCTCAAACCTTGCAGCCTCCACCTAGTTGGCATGACCAGTCGGTGGGTCAATTAAGTTGAAAACTCCTCTAATCTCCTGGGGGCGATAATCCACTTGCACACCTCTCACAAACGACAACCCACTCATAGTTTCCTTAGCATTGGCGTAAAACTCACGTAAAATAGCCATGGGAGCGGGCATGGGGCTAGATACAACTCCCACCCAGCTTCTTTCTCTTATCATCTCCTAGAATGTCCATCTTATTTCCCAAGATTAAACCATCATTCCTTCATAAACGTTTTGGCCACTATCCGGTAGTACTCCATCTGAGCATTTAAGTTGACAAATTTGGTGAGGTCCAAGATGTCTTCACTTTGACTGCTTGAAAAGGATGACTCACGGGTACGGGAACGTGCTCTTTTTGGACCTATAAAGATTAATGAAGAAAAACCCTAATTGAGGAGAATTTGACTGAGAAGAATAATCTATGTATACTTTGAAGAAAACCCCTAAACTTGTTGCTTTGAAATACCTTGACAAACCCTAGGCAACTATTCTGTAACTAAATGGGTAATTTATGGAGATTACGTATATAGAGAGAGAGTGCGAGAGATTGTAGTTGATTAGAAGTTTATAGGTAGGAAATCAAGTGTAGTGGGAGAAGAGGAAGAGGATTCAGTTTTTGAAAGAGAAGTGGGTAGGCGCAAGTCTAAAAAAGAAGTTGTAACTGATATAAGTGGGATGGGTCACGCTTTAAAACATTTAAAATTTTCTGGAACAAGACTTGGGCGCGACCGCGCCGAGTATAAGCGTAGGTGTGTGCACGGTAGCGCTTATCCTTGGCGATGGCCTGCCGAGGTTGAGCTTGATGTGTATGGTATATTGTGGGTGGGTCGATTGTTTTTAAAGTTCGGTCTTGAACACGCCAATTATACTATTTTACCTCGCGTCGTACGTACTGCATTTATACTAGAATCGACAATCGATTTGCACATAAAGAAGTGATGAGCAGCAATTGACACTCTTTATCTAACCTTAAATGATCAGGAAGGGGTTTAAGTTCAAGATTTGGAGGCATCTTAAGAGAAGGCTTGAGTTTTACCGATGTTTCCCTAGCAAGTTTGAGTGGCATGATAGGAATCTTAAATCTTCGAAATGGTGGCGTTGTGTCAAGAATCTGTACATATTATGCAATCTCATTACTTTCCATCTCTGAATCACCCAATATAGCACTCTTCAAAAGCTCATTATCAACCTAATTACCAATTCTTCGTCTACCATCTTGTCTACCATATCAATCCGAAAACATTCTTCCTCGTCGGTGGGAAACTTCATACCCTTAAAAACATTGAAGGTGACTTCTTGATCATGAACTCTCATTGTCAACTCACATTTCTGAACATCTATCAGAGTTCGCCCTATGGCTAAGAAAGGTCTCCAAAGGATGATTGGTATATTTCTATCCTCCTCATAGTCTAAGATGATGAAGCAGTTGGGAAGATAAATTTATCCACTTTGACCAAGACATCTTCCACAATACCCCATGAATACGTGATGGATCTGTCAATAAGCTGTAGTGATATATTTGTCGGCCTTGGAGCTGGCAATCCCAATTGATTGAAAATTGACAAAGGCATCAAGTTTATGCTCGCCCCTAAATCACACAGGCATTTGTTGAAAAAACATATTTCCAATGGAGCATGGTATTGTGAAGCTGCCCGGGTCCTTAAGCTTCAGAGGTAGATTACGCTGTAGCACTGCACTACACTCTTCTATCAAGGCTACTGTCTCAAAGTCCTCTAGTCGTTTCTTCCTTGACAGAGTTCCCTTCTTAAACTTCGCGTAGCTCGGCATCTGTTCTAAAGCATCTGCAAAGGGTATATTAATCTGTAGTTTCTTGAATACCTCCAAAAACTTGGAAAATTGTTTATCTTCTCTTTACTTCTGTAATCTTTGTGGGTATGGAACATGAGGGTAAACAGGTGGTGGTTTGGTTACTGGTTTCTCAGGTAAGTCGTACGACATGGATCTTTGTGTTAACAATATCGCACTCGTAACCACATACAATTTTCTACTCAACACGTCAGCTACCACGTTCATTTTTTTTTCAGGATGGTATGGTCAGAACAGGTACCAAAATGAGTCTCCTCTTTAGTTCTTTGAAGCTCTTCCCACATTCCTTTCTCCCTTCGAATTTTGTATCTCTACGAGTCAGCTGAGTTAATGGAGTAGCGATTCGAGAAAATCTTTCCACGAATCTCCGATAATAACCAACTAAGCCTAGAAAGCTACGTATTTCGATTACTAACTTAGGTTGCTCTCAACTATGACTCATATCCCAATCTTGGATAGCACCTCACAATGGTACCTATCAGTTTACTACCACACAAATATGGCGTCCCTTATAGAGAGTCTGGCTTCGGTGCATTCCACAAAGGAAGTCACCAAATAGAGGCTCGGGTACCAAATTCTATAGTTGAATTTTTAACTCCTGAAGTTCAATAGGAGCCATTCGATATGAGATTTTAGAAATGAGTTTTGTACCGGGTTCAAAGTCGATACAAAATTCAATATCACACTTTGGGAGTAAGCCAAGAAATTCTTCAGGAAATACATCAGGAAATTTACTAACAATAGAAATATCATTCAAATTTGACGTACTTTTGTTCAAGTCTATAACATGGGCTAAGAAAACTTAACATCCATTTTTCAATAAACGAATAACTTTATGGCTTGATATAAAAGTGTTTGACTTCAATGGTTTGGTTGCTTGAATTCGAATAACAGGTTGCGTAGGAATATAAAAACTAACAACCTTACAAAAGTAATCAATTTTGGCATGATGAGTAGTTAATCAATCAATCCCTAAAATCACATCAAAAGCAAGTATCTTTAAAGAAATAAGGTCAACAGATAATGTGATGGTGCCAACTTGGATCAAACAAGATTTATAAACAGTGGATGTAACGAAAGTTTCTCCTAACGGAGTTTCAACAGATAAGTCAAAGTCTAATTTTCTCAGGAGTCAAGTTTAAATGTTGAGTATAAGTAGGAGAGATAAATGAATGGGTAGAACTGGTATCTAATAAGGTATAAACTTCGTAAGAATTTATAATTAACTAACCCGAGCTAACTTCGTACGGGTTCCTCGTATTCTGACCAGTCACAACAAACGCTCTTCCAGGAACCATTGACTTTGACTTTTTTGGGACAGCCTTTTGAGTTACCATCCCTGCTGGACTGGGTTTCGCTACCGTATAATCTTGAGCGATATGACCTTCTTTTCCACAATTATAACATACCTTGGAAGGTTGTGAATAGTTTGGACTTATGTGTCCCTCTTCTCCGCATCTGTAGCATCTAACTGGCAGTCTTTCTCCTCCTCTAAAATTCGTTGCTAGTGTTGATGCCGACGTCTTCCCGTCATTGTTGAATCTTCTCTTTTTGAAATTTCCACTTGACTCACCTTTCCTATTATCTTGGCCATGATTACCATCGAAGTGGTTACCATTTCTGGCATGATAATTTCCTCCACGATGGTTATCATTGTTCCGATGACCGTCACAACCGGTACGATTATCGTTGAGTTGTTGGTCATTATTCTTCAGTTGAGCCGACTCATTATTGCGCTCCAATAACTGAGCCATATTCACAACATCTGAATATAAACAAAGTTTGTGAGAAATGAGGTATTGACGTATTTTGGGTTTCAAACCTCGCAGAAACATTCACGTCATGCTCTCCTCATTATCAACTAAATGGGATGCAAATCGGGACAACTCGACAAATTTAGCTTCGTACTGCGACACGTTCAAATTGTTTTGATCAAGCTTGATGAACTCTATATCCTTCATGTGACGAATACTTTTGGGAAAGTACTTGTCATTGAACAATTCTTGGAACTTCTCCCAAGTCATCTTGATGACGGGCGGTGAGTACGCTTTACGGATTCCCACTAATAATCTGCCTCTCCTCGCAACATGAAGGTGGCGAAAGAAACCTTTTGCTCCTCTGAGCATCCCAAGACATCAAATATCTTAGTGATCTGCTTTATCCACATCTCTGCTGTAAGTGGTTCTGGCTTTCCCAAAAACTCCAACAGTCCTAACTCCTTGAACTGCTTAGCGGTGACCATCCGTCAGTTGCCAGTGTTTCCACCTGCATTTTGAACGGTAGTCTCTCTCGTTTGGATTTGCATAAATTCTAGAAAGTTCCTAAACATACCATCGTTCGTCATTTGGTCGGTGTTATTATTTACAGGAGGGTTATTGCCTTCCTTATCCTGGGTATTGATCAGTGGTGACTCAACGGTCTCATGTGCTCCATTGTTTATCTCAACATCTTCAGATGCCATTTTACTGTCACAAAACAATGGTTAATTGATATACCACATATTATCCATATATTCTGACAGACCAATTAAATAACAAATAAGCTTAGGTATGACACACTAGCGAAGAGACCATATCCCTAAGCTCTGATACCAACTGTGACGCCCCCAAAATAGGTATACATCACCCATTCTGAGTCGCCAAATACATGGTACAGAAACAACTACAACTTCATTAATACAATTGTCGTGCAAAATACAACAACACATAAACTGTGAGTTTAAATACAAATATTGTCTTCTAGACAATATTCACACTCAAATAAGTCCTCATTACAATTATTGATACACTATTTTACAAAATAGTGAGGACTACTAAAACAAGCAACATCTTGAACCATTACTCCTCACCCCGACTAGTTTCATTATATTCTCGTCTCCTAAGAAGAAAAATGGAACAAAAAGGAAAATGGTGAGCTCAACTAGCCCAGTAAAGAATATTATGACTAAGATAATGTACAACAAATTATCCTTAGTCTTCAACAGGGAAAAAATCTGATAGAATACAGACAACAAGTTTTAGATCAATAACTGCAGCGAAAACAACAATTTACAAGAGTTAAGTAGAGAATGAAATCTACTATCATCTATGAATTTAAAAGTCCATCATCGATATTTTATCCCTGTAACATCAATCAATATACATCTTGAATCAAATATTCATCTTTGCACTACAGGCCAAAGATATTCATCAGTTGGTCATGTTCATCTAAACACCTGTTCATCTTTGCACTACGGGCCAAAGATATTCATCAGAAAATCATTCATCTTTGCATTATAGGCCAAAGATATTCAGTTATATCATCATTTAGGACTGAGGATGATGAAAAATATATTTAAAGAAAACGAATCAAGTGAAACAAAAGAATAAATATTAAGGATTCGTATTTCAGCTATTCCATGTCCAAAAATACCTCATAAATAATCATAGTGGAGTAAAATTCAAGAATGATCAAAACATGGATATAATCAAAGCTAGTATCCATAATAGATATTTTGGACGAAAAACAAAAATTTAATTTTTACATGAATAAGATTAGTATTTCGTGAATAATGTCGATATCGTGAATAATGTCGTATACGTGAATAGTAACCCAGACACTAAAAGATAAGAATTTCACAAGAAAAATACTCCCAATATTCCGGCATA
Source organism: Panax ginseng (assembly GCA_020205605.1). Classification (NCBI taxonomy): domain Eukaryota; kingdom Viridiplantae; phylum Streptophyta; class Magnoliopsida; order Apiales; family Araliaceae; genus Panax; species Panax ginseng. The sequence goes on along the minus strand of CM035127.1, from coordinate 34,750,130 downwards.
ATGATATTGAAAGAAATAATATCATTTAAAAAAAAATAATATCCCTTACCTCAAAAGACAGATCTTGATTTGGAATACTAGATATAGTGCTGAAGAGAACTTGCACCGTATAGCAACGCTCAAAGTATCAAAATACTCACAAGAATACGCTCGATAATATAAAGAGAAAAAGAGAGAGAATACTTTAGTTTCTGGTGTGATTTTCAATTCTAACCTAAGCACCCTATTTATAGGAAAATGCTTAGAACACCAAAGTAGAAAATTTAATAAAATATTAATATAAATAAAAAAATTTCATGCCCACTTAAGACAAATTGAATTCAGCCCATTTAAACAACCAGTGGGGCCCACCAACTTGTTAAAAACATTTTTCTTAATAAACATAATTAAAACTTCCAAAAATCAATTATTTCAGAACTTCGAAACTTCAATAATTCATAATAAATAGCCCTTTTGTCAGAAAAATTCAAATCTTATGTCCTTTCCATAGGAAATTCCATTATCTACAACTTTGTAAGTTTATGTTTTTCCAAATTCTAAACAGAAATTGACCGAAATCCACAAACGGGCGATTTTACAGGCTATAATCAAATTTCAGTCAAGAAATGGGGTCCACCGACATACAAAACATGTGTTAATCATTTAATGTAACAAAAATACTTTTCCTCCCCATATACTCATATATCCCACATTCATTGTAAAAATATCACCATTATAATATAATATAATAAAATATTATTTTATCAGAAAAGATAAAATATCAATTTTTAACAATTGTCACTTTAAAATTTTTCTCCATCTATATCCACATAAAATGAATATTTTTCTTATCATATAAATCAATAATTAATTATTCACAAATAATATTAATCAGAATATTGACAACTGTGACAAATTTAAGAGAAAAAGAGGGGCTTTCAATAAGGATTTCTCCTTCTTTGGCGCACAATTAGGTGACCAAACCTCTCCTTGAGCGAGAACTTTCTAGACATTGCCAATAATGTTATCTAATAATATTATTCAGATAATATGAATTATTGCTCCGATAATGAAAAATACTGTGTAGGGACAATTATTAAAACAACAGTAATATAAAATATCAACGTAGCAATTATTGAATCAATTAAATAAAATATTGAACAGTAATTACTGTAACAATTATTGAGTAGTGCCTTCTTACGTAAGAATCAATAATTGGTGCAATACCGTGTGCTACTGTGCAACAACGCGTATTACTGTGTTTTAACCATCGGGTATTACAAGAGTATTAACGGTAACAACTACGCCGTTAATATAAACAACTTATACCTGTCGTTTTCTTCATCCAATCGTTTTCCGTTATGGGACCCACACAAGTCGTACGAATATTCCTCGACAGTAAGAATATTCCACGACCAAACGAATATTCCCCGACAACAATGAATATTTTATAACCACTTGCTTATTTGAAATATTTGTGCATTTTACCCATAACTAACCACGTTAATCAAATCAACCCCTTACTATTTCAAAATAATAATTAGAGAAATTAAATCTTTAATTATAAAAAGTTGGGGTCTTACAACTGTACTTTTACTACCGGGTAGTTCAACAGTTTTAACGGTAACACCTCTGCCGTTATTTGTATAGAAAGATAATTTTGTCATTTTCTAACTACGACAATACTTCCGTTGTGGGGTCCACCAATGATTATGTCGTTGTATAATATTCCTTGTTAAAACGAATATTCTCCGACCAATCGAATATTATATAACCACTTGCTTACTTTGCAAAATTTGTAAATACTATTCACAACTATAACATTATATCAAATCCACACCATAATATTCAAAAATATATTTCGAGAAAATTATATATCTATTCATAAAATCTGGGGTCTCACATATAATTCATGGGTAGCATTAAAATTCATCGTGTTAGCTTAATTTGGGATTTATTGGGTTGTTCTGTGTGTTCTTCATGAATCGAGAATCTGGTCTGCGTTAGTGGTAGCGCCTACCGCTCAAAGAATGAATGGGCAAGCTTGATGCTTGCGTGTAAACACTTGGCCTTGTACCGCTTTAAAAAACAAATGGAGCAGCGCTGCGTCGTCGCAGAGAGAGAACAAATGTAAGCATACTACTACTGCAGTAATTTCAGAAATTTTTCTAAGTGTTCAAGTTTTAAAAATGTGTTTTTAAAACCTAATGTAATGAACATTAAGACATGTTAAACATATAATAATATGCTAATTAACTTACATTATGTGATTAATTAGTAAGACTTAAAAGTCCAATAACATATTCAAAGACCAATGTTGGGATTCGATAGGTATATTGAACTATTGATTAATGGGTATTGTGAATGTATTGATATGTAGGATTTAATAAAGAACGTGAATTAATCGTAGCTTGTGCAAGAGGCAAGTTTCTAAACCTTACTTTTATATTGAGCAAATATTCTATTTCTAAATTATTGTTGTTAAGCCCGTTCCTTAAATTATAAATTACTCATTGATCAAGTCTTAGAATTGTATTTTATATCGAGTAAGCTCTTGTTCTTAATTATTCAAGTTCAAGACTTTATATTAGATGCTATAATTCTTTTAAAGCATGAATTCAGTCATACAATACTTATTTCGATTTTATACCTTTTGAGAATTTTTATTCAATTGAATATCATTTATTGTTGAACCTTGTAAGACTAGAGAACCCTTATTGATTCGACTATTTCATAGTTGATGAAGGTTCTAAATTTTAGAACCCTTATTGAATTTATCCAAACCAAACTTCATTTGGTGCAGACTCTAATGTCAAACTGAGACGAACAACCCTGTTATAGGGGAATACTTATGCATTAGCGTTAAGATATTGTGCACAGTATGGTACTAAGGGTTGATCCCCCTACGAGTAGAAGAGTCCATAGTCTTATGACTGTTAAAAGTTTCAGGTATAACACTTGATAACCTAGGACATAGTTTAAGGTCTTATGACCCTCAAAAGTTCTTTTGATTCTTGATATTCATTCTTGATTCAAAAGTCAAGTTTCTTATTTCAGAAGTCTTTGATTCACTCGCATGTTATTATATTTTTGTTACATTATTATACTTGTGGGCAATCATGCTCACTCTTACAAAATAATAACTTTGCAGTTAAGAACGAAAGGTCCAACGAGCCTTCTACTAGCAAAGGCAAGGGCAAGATTAACAAGTGATGAAGACTTGTTATTTATTTGTTATGTTATGTTTTAGACTTATGTTTAAATTGTGTAAGACTTAATATTTGTTTATGTTTTCGCATTTGAGATTCAAGGTTAGTATGACCTAGAATTGATGTATTTAATTTCAGATGTTATAACTCCTTAAGGAGAGAATTTATTTCTATCTATTTTATGGTTTCATTTATTATGGGTAGATAGACATATGATGTTTGTATAGTGAACACCAAATCATGTGGGAATTGAAGTACCCAGATTTGGGGTGTCACAATTCTTCGCCAAGAGTGTTCTTGGCTTGAGCGCGCCATGTCTCTGTGTATGATGGGCGTGGGTCTATTTGGCCTTGTCTCAAGTCTAGTATGCTTATGGGCAGAACGCCTGCAGGTGTCGGCTTTATAAGGTAAGCGCGTATATTACTTGGTCTTTGGATTCCAGATATCTTCTTCGGTGCTTTCTTTGCTTTGTTGCTTGCTAATTCTTCTTTTCTTCACTTCTTTCTTCTTCATGTGACCATTTCAAAGATCTTGTAGATGCCCTCCTCACCTGCTTGTGTAAGACCCCAACTTTTTGAATAAACATTAAATTTCTCGAAATATATTTTTGAATATTATGGTGTGGATTTGATATAATGTTATAATTGTGGGTAATATTTACAAATTTTGCAAAGTACGCAAGTTGTTATATAATATTCGATTGTTCGGGGAATATTCGTTTTAACAGGGGAATATTAAATACAATAAGCACAATCATTGGTGGACCCCACAACGGAATTATTGTCGGATTAAGAAAACGCATTTAAAAATACTTTATAAAAATAACGGCGAAAGTTTTACTGTTAAGCTGTTGAAACACCGGTGTTAAAAGTACGATGTCTGGCGTGGTTGTATAGTAGCACACGGTATTGATTATTGATGCTTACGTGAGAAGTCACTCGATTATACTCAATTATTATTACGGTTGATTGATGCATCATATCTATCATATTATTGATTCAATTATTGTCACAGTATCATCTGCATAAAATGTTTTTTATTAAATCAATACTTGAGACGACAAAGTTATTCATATTATAAATTGTAATATTTACAATGTCTAGAAGTTACATCAAGGAGAGGTTTGGTCACTAATTGCGCGCATAATAAGGAGAAATCCTTATTGGAAAGCCCCCTCTCACAGGAGCGACACGGTTGATAAATATTGTGAGTTATAATATTAATAATGAATGTTGTTCGGAGTTGAATTTGGAGACGCGGACGTGATATTTGAGTCTGGAACGACGAAATTAGTAAAAATAGTCTATAAACACAAAATTTTTCGGGATTCACTATTTGGTTAAAAAGTCAACAGTTGACTTTTTTGGGAAAAGTCAAACTTCAATATTTCAAAATTTATATTTTTGATAAAAAATAGTTTCATTATGTTGGAATTGTTTGTGTTAGTGAAAATCGACATTTATTCAGATGATAATTGATGTCTAGGGGTTATATTGATAAATCGGGTAATTTATCGGATAAATGAGCAACTAATTGCTACTAATTCACATGCTTATATAACTATTTGTTCACATATGTGTACTATTGAATCACATTATTTACTATTAGGGGAGTTGGTGCAAGATTGATAATACTTGCATGACTAAATTAAAATTGGAGGTATAGATGAAGGTACTATACTGAAATTCGTATTTTTCACATGATTATACTATTGATTCACATGATTGAACTATTGATTCACATTATTTACTATTAGGGGAGTTGGTGCAAGATTTATAATACTGGCAGGACTAAATTAAAAATGAAAGAAAAGTTGGAGGTATTGTACTGTATTTTTTGAGCCCCAAAACGTGCAATTATCGAAACTATATTTTCCTATAAATAGAAGCTCGTTCTTCCTTCATTTCTCACCAATTCACAAAAGCTTTAGAGCAATTATTATATAGAGAAATTTTAGAGAGAAAGAAGAAGAGAAATATGCTACCTCACTATTCCAGTATCCAATTTTTCCATGGTAGGGAGTATTATTTCTTTCTTATCCATGAAGAGAACTTCTGTTATTCCATTCTTTATTATTATGTTGGAATAACCTTTATACGCGGGCTACCCTATACTTGGTGAAATTCTTCTGTTGTTCTATTCTTTATCATTCTGTTGGAACATCACATGCATGCGTTTCACGCGGGACGGACTGGGTCCCGTCATTATTATTCTTGGAATATCACATGCATGCGTTTTTACAGGATTTGATTCGATTCCGCTTTTTATTATTACATTGGAATATCACATGCATGCATTTTACGCCGGACTGATTTTCGTCTTTATTATTCTCGTTGGAATATTACATGCATGCGTTTTCATGGACACACTGATTCAAAATCTTTATTATTACATTGGAATTTCATGTACTGCATGCATTTCTGTACGGACTGATTTCGTTATTTATTATTCATTGGAATAACTCGCTGCTGTGCGGTCTATCGCATGCCTGGTGATTTCTTTTATTTTTCCATTCCTTATTATACTCAGTTGGTTAAAGTTTTTACTTCTATACTCCATGAAATTAGTGGAATATCCTTGATATTTGTTCTTCATCCAGTATCTTTTCATGGAAATATTCTTCTGAGCATTCTTGAATTTTACTCTACAAAGCAGTATCATGTTGACAATTTGGACGTTATTAGTTCCTGGATAAAATAATTCTTGAACTTGTTTTATTGAATTCTTATATCATTGTCATGATCCTCATGTTTATATTTTGTTGAAAGTCATATATGGCCTATAGTGCATAGATGGACTTGGAATGATTATGACCATGGATTATTCGGTGTAATCATGACCGTAATGTTATAAATGATGTGGTAAAAGTCCTCATTGGCCCGTAGTGCATTGATGGACAGTTGTTGGCATCATCATGACCATTATTGAATACACAAATATTCTTGGCCCGTAGTGTATGGATAATTATGGTCGTGATACTAAAGAATATCCTTGGCCATAGTGCAGGGGTGATTCGATGATGTGGATTATTTATTAAGCTGAGTCCCAGCGATAAAAGTGATGAAAAATCTTCTAAATCATAAAAGATAGTAGATTTTATTCTCTACTTGACTCTTTTAATGGATTGCTTGTTCCGCTGCAGTTAAACTTGATGGTTGTTATATTGTATCAGTTTAACACTATTGAAGGCTAACGATAATATATTTTGCATTATCTTAGTCATAATATTTCCTACTGGGCTAGTTGAGCTCACCCTTTTACTTTTATTGTTCTCTTTGAAATGAGAGCGTAGCGAGGGACAAGTCGGGGAGCGGGTAGCGGACGGATGATAGCATTAGTAGTCCTCACTATTCAGTGAAATAGTGGAAAATAAATGTAATAATATTGAATTTGAGTTTGAATATTATCTAGACGACAATAATTATATTAAAACTCACAACTTATGTTTTGTCGTATTGTACACGACAGTTGTATTATTAAGTTGTATTTGAATTTATGTACCATGTAAGTGGCGACACAAGATGGGTGACGTATACCTAATTTTGGGGGCGTCACAGTTGGTATCAAAGCTTAGGGATATGATCCCTGGCTAAGATGTGAGACTAGAACTAGAGGGAGAGGCGGGAATTCTTCGCTAGTATGACCTACCTAAGTTTATTTGGTTTTTAATTGGTTGGTTAGAGTATATGGATAATATGTTGCATGTCAATTAACCCTTGTTTTGTGGCAGTATTTTAAACTAGCATCCGAGAATGCTGAGAACATCAATGGAGCACAGGAGACCGTTGAGTCTCCACAGATCAATAACTAGGACAATGTGCATCAGGAAGGCGACAATCCTCATGCAAACAACAACACTGACCAAATGATGAACGATGGAATGTTCCGAGGCTTCATGCAATTCATGCAACATCAGGCGAGAGCGGCTCCTGTCCAAAATGTAGGTGGAAACACTGGAAACTCTCGGACTATTACCGCTAAACAGTTCAAGGAGCTGGGACCACCGAAGTTTATTAGAGAGCCAAAACCACTTAAGGCTGAAGCATGGATAAAACAGATCATCAAGATATTTGATGTCTTGGGATGCTCCGAGGAGCAAAAAGTTCCCTTCGTCACCTTCATGTTGCGTGAAGAGGTAGATTACTAGTGGTAATCTATAAAACGTACCCAGCCTGACGCACTCAAGATGTCTTGGGAGAAGTTCCAAGAGCTATTCAACGACAAGTACTTTCCCGAAAGTATTCGTCACATAAAGGAGGTGGAGTTTATCAAGTTAGAATAAAACAATATGACTGTGTCGCAATACGAGGCTAAATTTGCGGAGTTATCCCGGTTTGCATTCCATTTGGTTGATAATGAGGAGCGAATGATGCGAATGTTTTTAAGAGGTTTGAAACTGGAGATACATCAATATCTAATTTCTCATAAACTCTGTTTGTACTCAGATGTTGTAAATAGGGCTCAGTTATTGGAGCGCGGTAACAAGTCAACGCAACCAAGGGAAAGCAGTCAGCAGCATGAAAATACCAATGGTAACAGTCATCAAAACGGTGACAACAAGCGTGGAGGGAATCAACATGCCAGAAATTGTAACCACTTCGATGGTAATCATGGCCAAGACAGTAAAAATGGACATTTCAAGAAAAGGAGATTCAACAATGATGGAAAGAAGTCAGCACCAGCAACCGTGGTTAAGGAAGGAGAACGACCACCTATCATATGCTTCAAATGCGGAGGGGAGGGACATATCAGTCCAAACTACGCGATGTCATCCAAAGCATGTTATAATTATGGAAGAAAAGGTCACCTAGCACAATTTTGTCGTTCACCGAAGACAAGTTCAGCTAGGATGGAGGAACCAAAGGCCGTCCCAGAAAAGTCAAAGCCGGTAGTGCAAGGGAGAGCATTTGTTGTGACCTCCCAGAAAGCAAGGAACCCGAACAAGGTCATCACGGGTAAGCTTATCATAAACTCTAGCGAAGTCTATACCTTATTTGATACCGGTTCTACCCATTCTTTTATTTCTCCTACTTGCGCTCAACGATTAAATTTGACTCCAGAGAAATTAGACTTTGACTTATCTATTGAAACTCCATTAGGAGAAACCTTCATTACATCCACTGTTTATAAGTCTTGTTTGATTCAAATCGGTAACCACACGTTACCTGTCGATCTTATCTCCTTAAAAATACTTGCATTTGACGTGATTCTAGGGATTGATTGGTTAACTACTCATCATGCTAAAAATGATTATTTTCGTAAGATTGATAGCTTTCATATTCCTAATAAACCTATTATGCGAATTCAAGCGACCAAACAATTAAAATCAATCACGGTCATCTCAAGCCACGAAGCTATTCGTTTATTGAAAAACGGATGTCAAGCTTTCTTAGCTCATGTCACGAATTTAAACAAAAATACGTCAGATTTGAAGGATATTTCTATTGTTAATAAATTTCCAGACGTATTCCCTAAAGAACTTCCTGGCCTACCCCCAGAGCGTGAAGTTGAATTTTTTATCGACCTTGAACTCGGTACAAAACCCATTTCCAAAGCCCCATATCGAATGGCTCTTATTGAACTTCAGGAGTTAAAGACCCAATTGTAGGAATTGTTAGACATTGGTTTCATTCGTCCTAGTACGTCTCCTTGGGGTGCTCTTTTTCTATTCGTGAAGAAGAAAGATGGGAGTATGCGAATTTGTATTTATTATCGGGAGTTGAATCATGTCACCATCAAAAATAGGTACCCATTGCCAAGTATTGATGACCTGTTTGATCAGTTACAAGGAGCACAATTTTTTTCAAAAATCGATCTTCATTTTGGATATCATCAGCTGAAGGTTAAAACTGAGGATATTCCAAAGACTGCCTTCAGAACTCGGTACGGGCATTATGAATTCTTAATTATGTCTTTTAGATTGACTAATGCTCCTGCTGCCTTCATGGATATAATGAACCGAGTATTCAAGGAATATTTGGATCACTTTGTGGTCGTCTTTATTGATGACATCCTTATTTATTCCAAAAGCTGTGAAGATCATGAGCAACACTTGAGGCTGATACTCTAAAAGCTCCGTGAATATAAGCTTTATGCCAAGTTAAAGAAATGCGAGTTCTGGCTTGAGGAAGTAGCATTCCTTGGGCACGTAGTATCAAGTCATGGAATATCCGTTGACCCGACAAAGATTAAAGCTATTCAAAGTGGGAGCAACCCAAATCGATGGCCAAGCACGTAGCTTTCTCGGTTTATTTGGTTATTATCGGAGATTCGTGGAAGGATTTTCTCGAATCGCTACTCCATTAACTCGGTGACTCGGAAAGATACAAAGTTCGATTGGAGCGAGGAATGTGAGAAGAGTTTTCAAGAACTCAAAGGAGACTCATTTCAAATTTTTATTACGACAATCCCATCCGGTTCGGAGGATTTGTCATCTCTGATGATGCTTCAAGCAAAGGGTTAGGATGTGTTCTCATGCAATATGGGAAAGTCATAGCCTATGCCTCAAGACAACTCAAAGAATATGAGAGGAATTATCTTACTCATGATCTAGAGTTCATGGTTGTTATCTTCGCACTTAAAATTTTGAGGCATTACTTGTATGGAGAGAAAGTGGAGATCTTTACGGATCATAAAAGCCTCAAATATTTCTTCACTCAAAAGGAACTCAACATGCGACAACGACGTTGGCTTGAAGCTGCATTGAAAGATTATGATCATACCATCAATACCATCCCGGAAAAGCGAGCGTGGTGGTAGGCGGCCTTGACCGAGAAGATCATATGCGGGTATAAGTGCAATATTGTCAACGCAAAGGCCCATTTTGTATGACATGCAAAGGATGGAGTTAGAGATAAAGACTACAGGGACCCACATTTTGATGGCAAACATACGAGTAGAACCAACTTTAATTGATAAAGTTAAAGCTGCTCAAGCTACAGACCTAGAGCTAATGCGTATGAAGAAGAAAGTGCAAGAAGGAGCTATGCCGGAAGCAAGAATCGATGAGGAAGGAATACTTCTAGTCAACTCCAGACATTGTGTTCCTAACAACCCTGATTTAAAGTATAAAATCATGATGGAGGCGCACAACACACCGTTTGCAATCCATCCTGGGAGTACCAAAATGTATTGTGATCTTCGACATACATTTTGGTGGAGTAATATGAAGAGAGAGATAGCAGAGTTTATCTCAAGGTGTTTAACTTGTCAACGAGTCAAGGCGGAGCATCAAGTACCAAAAGGTCCATTGCAACCACTTGAAATTCCAGAATGGAAGTGGGAACACATTACTATGGATTTTTACATTGGTCTTCCCAAGGTTTCTCAAGGCATAGATGCAATTTGGGTCATTGTTGATAGATTGACTAAAATCCGCTCATTTCTTACCTATACGAGAAACTTATACACTTGAGCGTCTTGCTCGTATGTACATAAATGAGATTGTAAGGCATGGTGGTATGCCGGTATCCATAGTTTTCGATCGAGACCCAAGATTCACTTCAAGATTTTGGGTTAGTTTACAAAAAGCTATGGGACGCGGTTTATGATCTAGTTTCAAAGATATCATCCTCAGACGGATGGGCAGTCGGAGAGGACCATTCAAACTCTTGAAGATCTATTAAGACTTTGTGTCCTTGACTTAAAGAGAAGTTGGGATAAGTTCCTACCATTGGTGGAGTTTTCCTACAACAACAGTTATCAAGCAAGTATTGGCATGGCTCCATTTGAGGCGTTGTATGGAAGAAAGTGTCGTTCTCCTGTATGCTGGGATAAGGTGGGTGAAGCAATGTTGTTGGGACCGGAGTTGGTACGTATAACTACAAAAAAGATTCAAACAATCCGGCAATGTATAAAAACCTCACAAGATCGACAAAAGAGTTATGCTGATCTTCATCGAAAGGACGTGGAATTCGATATTGGAGATCATGTGTTATTACGTGTTGCTCCATGGAAGGGAGTTACGAGATTTGGAAAGAGAGGAAAGCTCAACCCTTGATACATTGGCCCATTTTTAATCCTCGATCGAGTAGGAACTGTGGCCTATAGACTTGCGTTACCGCCAAGTATGTCTCGTGTTCATAACGTTTTTCAAATATTCATGTTACGTAAATATGTGAAAGACCCAAACCACATTATTGAGTTAGAACCGGATGAGATAGAGGAAGATTTAACGTATGAAGAGTTACCTGTTAAAATCTTGGATAAAAAGGATCATATTCTACGCTCCAAGGTTATACCTCAAGTCAAAGGTTTTGTGGAGAAACCACGATGTGGAAGAAATGACCTGGAGTTAGAATCTGAAATGAAATCAAAGTATCCTCACCTCTTCGACATACCAGGTACGCACCCTAATTTCGAGGATGAAATTTCATAAGAAGGGGAGGTTGTAAGACCCCAACTTTTTGAATAAATATTAAATTTCGCGAAATATATTTTTGAATATTATGGTGTGGATTGATATAATGTTATAGTTGTGGGTAATATTTACAAATTTTGCAAAGTACACAAGTTGTTATATAATATTCGATCGGTCGGAGAATATTCGTTTTAACAGGGAATATTCGTACAACGGCACAATCATTGGTGGACCCCCACAACGGAATTATTGTCGGATTGAGAAAACGACGAAAAATACTTTATAAAAATAACTAACAGAAGTTTTATCGTTAAGCTGTTGAAACACCGATGTTAAAAAGTCTGATGAATACGCGTGGTTGCATAGTAGTAGCACATGGTATTGATTATTGATGCTTACGTGAGAAGTCACTCGAGTTATACTCAATTATTGCTACGAGAATTGTTGCATCATATCTATCATATTGTTGATTCAATTATTATCACAAGATATCATCTCGCATAAAATGTTTTTATTAAATCAATACTTGAGACGACAAAGTTATTCATATTATAAATTGTAATATTTACAATGTCTAGAAGTTCTGTCAAGGAGAGGTTTGGTCACCTAATTGCGCGCCAATAGGGAGAAATCCTTATTGGAAAGCCCCCTCTTTCCTGGGAACGACCTGGTTGATAAATATTGTGAGTTATAATATTAATAATGAATGTTGTTCGGAGTTGAATTTGGAGACGCGGACGTGATATTTGAGTCTGGAACGACGAAATTAGTAAAAATAGTCTATGTCTATAAACACAAAAATTTTCGGGATTCACTATTTGGTCAAAAAGTCAAACTTCGAAATTTCAAAATTTATATTTTTGATAAAAATAGTTTCATTATGTTGGAATTGTTTGTGTTAGTGAAAATTGACATTTATTCTGATGATAATTGATGTCTAGGGGTTATATTGATAAATCTGGTAATTTATCGGATAAATGAGCAATTAATTGCTACTAATTCGCATGCTTATATAACTATTTGTTCACATATGTGTACTATTGATTCACATTATTTACTATTAGGGGAGTTGGTGCAAGATTGATAATACTTGCATGACTAAATTAAAAATGGAGGTATAGTTGGAAGTACTATCTTTGAAATTCGTATTTTCACATGATTATACTATTGATTCACATGATTGAACTATTGATTCACATTATTTACTATTAGGGGAGTTGGTGCAAGATTGATAATACTTGTAGGACTAAATTAAAAATGATAGAAAAGTTGGAGGTATTGTACTGTATTTTTTGAGCCCCAAAATGCAATTATCGAAACTATATTTTCCTATAAATAGAAGCTCATTCTTCCTTCATTTCTCACCAATTCACAAAAGCTTTAGAGCAATTATTATAGAGAGAAATTTAAGAGAGAAAGAAGAAGAGAAATCTGCTACCTCACTATTCCAGTATCCAGTTTTTCCAAGGTAGGGAGTATTATTTCTTTCTTATCCATGAAGAGACTTTCTGTTATTCCATTCTTTATTATTACATTGGAATAACTTTTTGTATATCGCAAGCTACCCTATACTTGGTGAAATTCTTACATTGCTCCATTCTTTATCATTACGTTGGAACATCCACATGCATTTTTCGCCATGGGACCAGTTAAAATCTTTATTATTCTGTTGGAATATATCACATGCATGCGTTTTACGCAGGACACGATTCCGTCTTTATTATTACATTGGAATATCACATGCATGCGCTTTTACTTGGGACTGATTCCGTCTTTATTATTACATTGGAATATCACATGCATGCGTTTTCTGACCTAATTCTGTCTTTATAATTACATTTTGAATATATCACATGCATGCGTTTTACGGGACTGATTCCGTTATTTATTATTACATTGGAATAATAACGCACGTATGTGCGGTCTATCGCATGCACGGTGATTTCTTTTGTTATTCCATTCCTTATTATACTCGGTTGGTTAAAGTTTTGACTTCTATACTCCATGGAATTAGTGGAATATCCTTGATATTTGCGCTTCATCCAAAGATCTTTTCATGGAAATATTCTTCCGAGCATTCTTGAATTTTACTCTACAAAGCGATATCATGTTGACAATTTGGGCGTTATTAGTTCTGGATAAAATAATTCTTGAACTTGTTTTATTGAATTCTTATATCATTGTCATCATCCTCATGTTTATATTTTGTTGAAAGTCATCTGTGGCCTATAGTGCATAGATGGACTTGGTATGATTATGACCGAGGGATTATTGATTGTAATCATGACCGTAATGTTACAAATGATGTGGTAAAAGTCCTCATTGGCCCGTAGTGCATTGATGGATAGTTTTTGGCATCATCATGACCATTATTGAATACACAAATATTCTTGGCCCGTGAGTGCATGGATAATTGTGGTCGTGATACTAAAGAATATCCTTGGTCAGTAGTGCATGGGTGATTCGATGATGTGGATTATTTATTAAAATTTGAGTCCCGGTGATAAAAGTGATGAAAAACCTTCTAAATCATAAAAGATAGTAGATTTTATTCTCTACTTGACTCTTTTAATGGATTGCTTATTCCACCGCAGATTAAACTTGATAGTTGTTATATTGTATCGGTTTAACATTTGTTGAAGGCTAACGATAATATATTCTGCATTATCTTAGTCATAATATTTCTTACTGGGCTAGTTGAGCTCACCCTTTTACTTTTATTGTTCTCTTCAGGAAATGAGAACGTAGCAGGGACTAGTCGGGGAACGGAGTGACAGACCAGATGATAGCATTAGTAGTCCTCATTATTCAGTGATATAATGGAAAATAAATGTAATAATATTGAATTTGAGTTTGAATATTGTCTAGACGACTATAATTGTATTAAAACTCAGAGCTTATGTTTTGTCGTATTGTACACGACAGTTGTATTATTAAGTTGTATTTGAATTTATGTACCATGTAAGTGGCGACCCAAGATGGGTGACATATACCTAATTTTGGGGGCGTCACAGCTTGAGTCTAGCTACTATCTTCATTTTTGCATAAGCCCACCATGCCTTTTCTTGCCATTTCCATTTCCATGCCATACCATGCCTTAGGAGTTTCAACTATGCACACTGCAAAACAAACACAAAAAGCAATAAAAACATATCAGAAATACTTGAGTTTAGCAAAATTCCAGTGAGTTGGTAACCAATAAGTAGGTATAAAACCTACTTATCATATAATCAAATTATATTATTTCATAATATAATTCTCAACTCTATTTAAATTAACCAATATTTATTCAGTTAGTTCATTTTTCCACCATATTCCTTTACATAACTAATTCTCTTCACTTCCTTTAATAGTTTAACCAATTATTAAATCTCGTATATATTTAATTTCTTCACAGCAAATCACATAATTCAAAATATATAACACATACTCATACTTAAAAACATCTTATAATAAGAATTTTATTTATTAAATTTTTATTTTAATAATTTCTGAAAATTCGGGTTGTCACATAGCATGTATCTGAGGTGATGCACATATAATTGTAGAGACTCTATTTGACTCAATAGATTTCTTTGATTTTTAAGGGAAAGTTGAGTCAAACTATTTTAGGCATCTAACATGTAATATCTAAATGCGATAATAATTATGATGAAATATCTAACATTCCTAAATCCAAACGTAATTTACAAAATCTATCAAAACTTAAAGGTTTAGTAAATATATCAGCAATATTTAATTTTGTGTCGATATGTTCTAACTTGATAATGTCGTTGTTTACATGATCACGTAGAAAATGATGTTTAACATCTATATATTTTGATCTAGAATGTAATACAGTATTTTTAATCAAAATTATAGCACTGGTATTATCACATAAGATTGAGACACAATTAAACTTTTTTATTATAATCAGACAGGCTTTGTTTCATCCATAATATATGTGCATAACATCGTGCAACATCTATATATTCTTCTTCGGTAGTTGAGATTGATACTGAGTTTTGTTTCTTAGAAAACCAAGAAACTAAACACCCACCTAGAAACTGACACGTGCCACTTAAACTTTTTCAATCAACATGATGATCGCCACAGTCAGAGTCTGAAAAGTAAATAAGATCAAATGGTTGACCTTTAGGATACCATAGACCTATGTCTGTAGTTCCTTTAAGATAACAAAATATTCTTTTTATAGCAACCAAATGTGATTCCTTAGGGTTTGATTGAAACATGGCACATTTACAGACACTAAACATAATGTCAAGTTTACTAGCTGTGATGTATAGAAGACTACCAATCATTCCTCTATACTTCTTTGTGTCAACACTTTTTCCATTTTCATCATCAGTTAATTTGTCAGTGGTTGACACAGGAGTATTAAAAGGTTTTACAGATTCTAGTCCAAATTTTTTAATCATTTCTTTGCAATATTTAGATTGAGATATATGAATACCTTTTTCTCCTTTCTTGATTTGCAATACTAAGAAGAAATGTAATTTTCCCATCATGCTCATTTCAAATTCCTTACTCATGCTTCCAGAAAAATCATTGCACATAGAAATGTTAGTAGAACCAAAAATGATATCATCAACATAGATCTGTAAATGCTGTATGAGTTTAAACGAAATGTATCAAATATATATGCAAAGATGACTTAATAAAAATGAATGGACTTGGTAAATACGTGTATATTACCATATTGAACATTTCGAGATGAAATTTTTTCATTTTTAGACAGTCAATTTGCACCCTTTTTTGATCAGTTTAGTTATTATATTTAAGGGTAAATGAGCATAGATTTTCAAATAGAATACACATGGTAATTTGGTTTCCATGGTGAGTTTAATTTAATAATTTTCATACATATAAAATTCTAATAATTTTGGGTTGGTGTGCTACAGAATGGACACCTAGTTATGCCTATGTGCATGCGGATAGTCCGTTTTATAAAGGAGACTTTGGTGAATTTTTTTTAAGAGTATGGGCATTTAATATTCATGCAATTTTAACTCTACGAGGGAAGTATGTTAAACTAATGTATGTGTTCACATAGGCTATACATAATGTAATGATTTGAATTTAATTACTTTAATTTTGAAACGTACCTCACCCTTTTTAAGGTGATTTGGAGATTTTGTTTAGGTTATGAACTCAGACAGGCTGAGTAGTTCTCGTCGGGTTTCTTCAGGTGTAAGGAGGAGGGCTTTTGATGTCCATATGCCTCGCCCAGCCTGGTAGCCTCACTGGTTAACCAAGTCAGTGATTCGTCCCATTCATATGGATAGGACGGAGGCTATAGACGAGGAGGATGATGTTCCTATTAAGGACTCAGCTCCTTCTGCATCCATTTCTCGTCGGGAGCTTCTAATTATTATCGTGACTATTCCACATCTTCTGGATGATTTGAGATGTCATCCATCGATCTATCTTCATGCGAATGAGGTAATAGTTGTTTACATTTTTGTCTTTCTTCTTTTCCCACTTTTGGGCCAAGGGTTTGATCTTGATCTTGAACTTGATGTAGGTTCCCGGCTTCACTCAGCCCAGGAGGAACTGGTTTAGCATTCATTCTTTATACCGGACCCTTCATCCGGAGTACCAGGCCACTCTTACAGTTTTGAGACCTTCGTTTCCATTATTCCCCGTCATTGCCCCTGGGTTTATCTGAAGGCTTTATCTGAGTGCTAGTTTCACCATACTCAGTCTCTCCATTTATTGGAATGTGAGGTGATGATGACACTAATAGATTGGTAGTTCATCACGGGGATGGAGTTTACAGAAGAGTATGTGCCTTTGGTGGCCAATATTTCCCCGATTATAGTTCGATCCCTCTTGGGAGTTCCTTCTTCGGCCCTCAAGGGTCGGGCTATCCGTTCTAGCCCTTTGATCATTGATGTTATGAATGGCGCTTTGTCTGAGCCTCTGCCTGCTGATCAGAGGGATAGAGATCGCATCCTTCGGTAACTATTTTTGGTTATCATCAGGGGTTGTTTCCTAGTAGACAACTCCTCGACTGTCTCTTTTTCTTTGATCAGTGTCACTCGTGATGTGGACCACATCAGAGATTTTAATTGGGGCTCATTCACCTTCACTTATTTCCTTCGAGGGATGCGTCTACGCTCAGAGGGCACGACAGAGGCTTGACTAGGCTTTTACCCATTTCTGCTGGTGAATAGTTTCTCTTTATCTTTTAATTTCCCTCGCTCGGGTTGTCAATCTTCATGACTGAGGATATTTGATCTTTGCATTTATAGTTTTGGGCATATGAGAGGCTCCTTTGCATAAACCTAGTTACTACCTTAGGTCTGGAGACCTATCCGCGGGGACGGTACTGGATTTATTCCACCTTGGTCGAGGTCCCTATGGCAGAGGGGTTTACCCATTCTCGCTTGTAGTTGGAGTTGTTGATCGCCGATATTGTCATATGGGTTCCTTATACCCCCGATCATATGATAGTTAGCTTTGAGGATGGTTTTTTGACTAAGTTAGAGTATGTCTTATCCACTCGTCGGATCCCTTTCTTGGAAAAGGGAGGCTGGTAGCTCTACTTGGGTGAGTGTGCTATTAGGAGCACTATAAGGGAGATTCGTATTCCATATCTTCCTCCTGATAGACGCCACTAGTCTTTATCTCAGACAGTCACCGAGATTGCCCTGGTGGGCTTAGATGGCTTTACTTTATCAAAGGGTCCTTACACTCAAGATGCCTTCTATCGTTGGTGGATATTAGAGCTCAAACATGTGACACTCAGTTCATGGCGGATATGGTTCCCGTGTCCATTATGATGACAGACTGGATCACCTGTGTTAGAGAGCCCACTCATTTTGGAGTAGATTGTTAGCTTAACCCAGCGGTTGGATAGGGTGCATTTTTTCATTCGGCATCTGGGTAGAGATCCTTCAGAGGAAGATTCTTTTGATCCATCCAACTTTGGCACTGGCCTTTCAAGTTGCCTATATTCTGATAGTTTTACTGGAGCAGATCCCCCGCTGTATCGACCTGATGTTCCCTCTAGCAAAGATACGGTGACTCAGGAGGGGTTATAATAGGTTGATCGGCTAGATGTAGATATCATAGATTTCTTTTGATAGGCTTGTTATCTCTTTTAATAGGCCTCTGTTAGATATTGGGCGGTTGTGCCCCATTTCCCTGTACTTTTTACTTTTAGTTGAAAACAGAGATGATGTATTTAATCTTTATTGAGATGATGATGTATTTAGGAATGTATGTATAATGTTTTCTATTTCTTTCATCATATTGTCATTTATCATGATGCATGCATTATATGTCATGGATATGCATTTATATTTATGAGTTTAGTATTAACCCCTGGATAGTCTCATGATACGATTCTACAGATGTCCTCATCCATTGCTACCCGTATTGAGCACAGTCCTCCTACTTTGATAGCATCATCTTTGAGGACATTGCATGATAGTCTGCCACATTTAGATCGAGTGGCAGTTAATCGTATGCTAGGACATTCCATGGCCTTGCTGACCTTCCAGGTACCAGTGGGCTTTGTGGAGTGTATGATCTCGTGATGGATCCCCGAGAGACAGGTTTTCAGGTTTGGTACCTATAAGTTGACTCCTACATTAGAGGAGTATGAGCGCATCACAGACTTTTTGTTGGATCAGCCTTGTGCTAGGGTAGCTATCGGAGAGTTAAGGCAGAAGTTCATGACTTTGACCGATTTATGACGCACTATTGTCTTGGATGCGATTACCGCAGGGCATGCGGTATCCCTGGATTTCTTGATCGACCATTTCGGATCGCTAGACAGCTATTTACTACACTCAGTAGATTTGTCCACACTGCGATATGTATGTCTTATTCTTTTCGATGAGCTGATTATCTAGATGTCACGTCTTGGTTTGTCTTCCTGACCTTGATTGAGGATCTTTTCTCCATCTTGCATTCCTCAGGATTTAGGTCCCCTTATAGCTTTGTTACTCATGTCATGGGTATGGACTTTTTGCCATTGGCTGGTCTGAAAGGAGTGACTATATATCATCCTTTGGTTGTCATGGGATAGTTTGACCAGTATTAGGATGTCCATGCTTTCGATGAAGCTTCAAGTCAATGGTCATTAGCCTCATCTTTGTCAGAGGATGACCTAACCAGAGTTTATAATTACTAGACCCATCGGGAGAGGGCTGATTTTTCATCGAGCCATTCGGGTCATTCCTTAGAGTATTCTGCATGGCTAGAGGCAGACATTGCATCATCCATGGTTGTTAATTCAGAGCCTAGCACTAATTCGGATGAGGAGGAGCCTATGGAGGATCCTATTTCTCCCATAGAGGATGAGTTATTTGCTGGTTTAACTGCAGCTATGGTCAATGACATTCCTAGCTCTTCAGCTGCTATTGCCCCACCTTCTGTAGAGTCTTTAGAGCAGATGATATAGCTTATGACCTTTAAGAGGGATCAAGTTTGGGCATTGGTGTTGATGACCCTATCTGGTTGGGACGTTACTTTTGTTGAGCGGGACGAGGCCTGAGTTACCAGGGATGCTTCTGTTGCTGATAGTACTACTCTCAGATCCTATATGGAGAGCATTATCGCATATATGAGTGCATTTATGGATGATCATGGTAGTACTCTATAGAATGTCGCAGATCTTTTAGCTCGTATTGAGACTATAGGCTATGAGCTTAGAGATGACTCCATCTTCAGAGAGGGATGCAATGTTAGATTTGATGTCCCATTTGACAGCAGGTTTATAAACTTGCTTTCATTTTTCTGCATGAACTAGGTTAGCCATTTTTTCATGTACAGGATACATTGTATATATTAAACAGTATTATATGCCAAGGAAATATATTTTGATTCACTTCCTTTTTGCATATGTTTCGATCTTTGCATGGCGATTGTCATTTTCTTTGTGACTGGTTGTCTTGATGTATCACGAACTCTTTCTTGATGAACTGACATTGAGATATTGAAGGGTCTCTTAGAAGGGTTCATTAATTATGGAGGCTTTATAGAATTTGGTTTTATGTAAGGTTTGGTGTCTTGAGACTGGTATTTAATTGGGTTTTTGAGTAAAGGTAAGGGATTTGGCTTTTTCTTTTGAAGGTTAGACCGTACCATAAATGGCTGCCTACGTACTTCTGTAGGGGGAGATCAGGTCTTACGTAGTTCAGTCTTGGCATGAATGGTTTAGATTGGTGTTTTGTATAGGGAATGGAGTATTTTGGAAATATCTATTTGGTCTAACCTCACCATAGCTTGCTACCTACGTACTTTCGTAGAAGGGAGATCAGGTCTTCTGCAGTTCAGGTTTTATAGTGAAAATCTGAATTGACTTGATTTCTCTTCTTCTTTTTCAGAACCAGGATGTTAGCTTACAGGTAATTCAGACATAGGACCTTTTCACGGTGTCTGAATTGATGAACTGGGGGAATTCTTCCCCATCCATTTCTTATAGTCTGAGGGCTCCTCCCGTCTACACTTCTTTGACGATGAAAGGGCCTTCCCAGTTTGGGGTGAATTTTCCTCAGGCTTCATCTTGATTGTTGAGGATCTTTTTCAGCACCAAGTCATTTTCTTTGAATTGCCTAAACCGGACCTTCTTGTTGTAGGACCAAACAATCCTTTGTTGATATAGCTGACCATGGAAGATGATAGCCGCCCTTTTCACGTCTATCAGAGAGAGTTGGTGGTACCGCTCTTGCATCCATTGGTCTTCTTCTATCTGAGTATCTACCAACACTCTTAATGTTTCCATTTCCACTTCTATAAGGAGCACTTCTTCCATGCCATAGACCAATGAGTAGGGGGTAGCCCCAATAGAAGTGCGCAATGACGTTCTATAGGCTAACAGAGTCAGAGGCAATAAGTTAAGTCACTCTTTGTGATTGGCTAACATCTTTTGCATGATCTTCTTAATGTTCTTGTTGGTCGCTTCAACAGTATCATTCATCTTGGGATGATAAATAACGAAATTGAGATGTTTAATGTGGAATTTGCTGCATAATTCCTTCATTATCTAGTTGTTCAGATTTTTTGCATTGTCTGATATGATCACCTCCTGTTGTCCATATCGATAGATTACATTATTTCTGATGAAACTAATGATTACCTCCTTATTTACTTTAGAAAGGGAGGCAACTTCAACCCATTTGGTGAAGTAGTCGATCATGGTGAAGATAAACTGATGACCATTGCTGACTTTGGGCTCTATTGGCCCGATCACGTTCATCCCCCACATGGAAAAGGGCAATGGTGAACTCATATTATGTAGTTCATTTGAAGGAGTGTGGATGGCATTTCCATGGACTTAGCACTGATAACATCTCCAGACGTGATCGTCACAGTCGGCTTTGAGAGATATCCAGTAATGCCATGTTCTTAATATTTTCTTGGCAAGTCAAGGACCACTCATGTGTGGACCATATACTCCACCATGGACTTCATCCATAAGTCTTTGGGCTTGATCTTTGTTAAGACACCTCAGTAAGCCTGTTCCAACATCTCTTTTGTAGAGTGTATCTTCGATAGAATTTCATAGCCATTTTATGGATTCGCTTTCTTTCAGCATGACTTGCCCCAGCGGGCATAGATCTATCTCGGAGATATTCTTTTATATCCTAATACCAAAGCTTTTTTATGGGAGACAGCTTATCTGATACTTATCCAAAGTAATTCCCATATGCTGGTGCCTTCTGGCTTACAAATTTGATATCAGGGATTTTTCTCCTATTTAATATGTGGATCAAGGAGGCCAATGTTGCTAATGCATCTGCAAAATCATTTCTATTTTAAGGCATGTGGATGAAGGCTATTTCTTTGAACTCCATAGCCATCTTGATGACCTGCCGATGATAGGGCAGCAAATGCAATTCTTTGGTGTGATATGCCCTGGTGGTTTGCTTGATGACTAACTCGAAATCTCTAAAAATTGATAATCGTTGGCTACCCATGGATTGGGCCAGTTTCAATCCCATTATACAGCCTTCATACTCAGCTATGTTGTTGGTGTTAACAAACTACAGTTTGATGGATATGGGATATTGTTCTCCCGTGATAGATACAAGAATTGCTCCTACTCCCGCACCTTCCATGTTTACAACCCCGTCGAAGTACAGTTTCCAGAATTGGATGGTATCTTCTCGACGGTTTTACTGAATTGTCATTATTCCATCACCCGAAAAATAAGTTTCCAAGGGTTCAAAATTCCATGATGGAACTTTGGCCAATTGATCTGCAATTCTTTGGCCTTTGATGAACTTTTGCGTCACGAAGATGATGTCAAATTGCTAGAGGATCAATTACCATTTAGAAAATCGACAATTCAACATGGGCTTGCTAAATATGTATTTTAGAGGATCCATGTGGGATATGAGATAGGTTGTGTGCCATGAAGATAATATTGTAATATCATGGCGGCCCACACTAAAGCACAACATGTCTTTTCAATCAAGGTGTATTTCTGTTCACCGCTACTGAATCTCTTGCTGAGGTAATAGATAACTCTTTCCTTACCTCTATCATCTTTCTGCCCTAGCATACAACCCATAGCATTGGCATTAACTGATATGTACATGAACAAGGAAACTTTATCTCTTGGCAATACCAAAATAGGAGCTTCCACCAGTTGCTTCTTGATGTAGAGGAATGCTTTTTGATAGTCTTCATTTCATTTTCTGGAGGAATTTTTCCTCAATAACTTGAAGATGGGCTCACAAGTTGCAGTGAGTTGGGAGATGAATCTACTTATGAAATTGATTCTCCCAAGGAATCCCCGTATCTCTTTTTCTGTTTGGGGTACATGCATCTCAGTGATGTCTTTAATCTTGGTGGGATTCAACTCAATGCCCTTGTTGCATACCAGGAATCCCAATAATTTGTCAGATTTGACACGGAAGGCACACTTGGTTGGATTTGGCTTCAAGTTGTATTTGCAAAGCCGATTGAATGGCATTTTGAGATGGTCGACGCGGTCATCTTCCTTTCTGGACTTAACGATGATATCATCCACATAAACCTCTATCTCTTTGTGCATGATGTCATGGAAAAGAGCCATCATAGCTCGTTAATAGGTGGCCCCAACATTGATAAGGCCGACAGACAATCGCCTGTAGCAGAAGGTTCCCAGGGGTGATAAAGGTTGTTTTCTCTCTATCTTCTTCTGCAACCATGATTTGGTGATACCCAGCGAAACAGTCAACAAAAGAGTACATGTTATACTGCATCGTGTTGTCTATCAATATGTGGATGAAAGATACTGGGAAGTCATCTTTGAGACTGGCTTTATTCAAATCCCGGTAGTCTATGCACACTTGTACCTTCCTTCTGGGCTTAGGCACAAGAACTATATTGGACAACCATTCAGGGTAGGTTGATACCATGATAATGCCTGCTTTGAATTGCTTGACAGCTTCTTCATTGACCTTTAGACTCCATTCAGGATTTAGTCTCCTAATTTTCTATTTAACGGGCTTGAATCCCCTTTTAATGGGCAGTCGGTGAATGACAATATTAGTAGACAAGCCGACCATGTCTTCATGTTACCATGCAAATACATCCTGTAACTAAGTTAGGAGTTCAATTAGGTTAATTCTTTGGTTTAGGGTAAGGTTGTTGCCTATTTGGATTTCTTTAGAATTTTCTGAGGTTCCGATATTGACTGTGGTGGTTTGATCAAAGTTTGATTTGGGTTTGTCTTTGACCCATTCTTTTATCTCCTCAGGCACCTCATAGTCATCTATCTCCTCTTAATCATTTCTCATCAAGTTAAAGTCCAGTTCTACATCAAAGTCGTAGTCACTGTTGAGACTTGGCAATTCATCAGCAAGGCTAAACAAATCCAGGTTTGGAGTCCTGAAAACAAAAAGCTTTCATTTATTATATAAAACTGCTTAATAATATTAAGCATTAATGAAAGCATGACAAAAGTAACTGCTAGTACTATGTAACAAAAGTAAACAGTATATAATATCTACATTTCAGGGCAGATGAACTTTCTGCCCTTTTACTCTTTTAGAAATATGCAAGGAATGATGCTCCAGTTGTCTAGGGTTAGGTCTTTGTTGATAGCTGTGATGAAGGGGTGATTGATATCCTCCTCCTCTTTGATAAAAACCATGACTGAACTTATACTAGGGTCGGTACTTTTCTTTGAACGGTTCTCGTTAGCCTTATTTATGCGAGGGATCGGGATTTGATCTTCTGAATAGTCATCATCTGGGATATCCTCATTCATACCCTCAATATATGCCAAAAAATACATCTTTGCAAATTGGTCTTGCACTTCTTGTAGAAACCTTTCATTATTTTTCTTATTTTCCTTAATAGGAGTCTGGATTTCCTTTTCACTAGTCAGTTTAACCTTAGGAATCAGCAAACCTGATACAGCCATAGGGATTTTCCTTGTTGGTTTCACGAATCCTGCTTCCGTGAGATCTGGTAGTAAAATGGTGGATGTCTGAACCGGCTGATGCTTGTGTGGGTTCTTGTGATTGGATCCATAGCCTTATCCAGCCTTTCCTGTCTAACTAGATATTTGGTTTAGAAGTTTGATCCCTTGATGATTTTTTCCTAGCCCTTTGCCTGGACAAAAATCCAAAGACATCATTTCTTTACCGACAAACATCACTTCGGAAGAAATTTTTGGCTTCAAGGTTGGGGCCCTGATAGGTTGAGAGTGAGTGTTTCTCACTTCGAAGGCTTAAAAACTGACTGGCTCAACTCCTTCGTTGAGGTTGATTAAAGGCATATCACCTTGTACATAGACTGGGTATTCTGGTTCGGCATTGACGATGACCAGATTGCCATTGATGATATATTTGACTTGTTGGTGAAAGGCGGATGGGACTGCTCATGCCATATGAATCCACGATCTTCCCAACAACAAATTATATCCTATGGTGATTTTCAACACTTAAAAGGATATATAGAAGGTATGTGGACCGATCTACACTGGAAGTTTGATTTCTCCTACAGTATTTCGTCGAGACCCGTCAAAAGCTCTTATGACTATGTGGCTGCTTTGGATTCGATTTGGACTGATCTTTATTCTTTCCAAAGTGTCGTAGGGACAGATATTCAAGGAAGATCCTCCATCTATCAATACTCCTCCTATCACATACCCAGAGGATATCACTGTTATATGCGATTACTTGTAATGACCAGTTCCTTCCACTAGTATGTCGTCATCGGTGAAAGATATCACATTGATTTTGAAAATGTGATCTATCAAGTGACGGAACTTTTATGTATCCACTACCTTCGGAAAATGCGCTTCTTCCAGCACTTGTGTTAAGTGTTTATAATGATTTTCAAAAGACAATACCAAGTCCAGAATAGATATATGTTGAGGTTCCTCCCTTAATCTATGCACTATCTTGGCTTCATTATGCCCCATTTTGCTGAGGAATTCTTCAATTTTCTCCTCAGGCACTCTCTCCTTGGTTTTAGTGACTGGCTTTATCACTCGCAGAGGTATATACAGTGGGTTTTCCTTTGATATAGTCGTCGTATGATTTGAGGTCGATCTCTCATTCTCCCCATAGTTCCATGGGACTCTTTTCAGGCTGATGAAGGGATACTATGGCCTGAATGGCAACATCAAGGGTTTTGGTACAGCCACTTTCAAAGAAGTCTTTCCTCCTTTGTCCCTCGTTCCTTAAATTGTCAGGGTATCACAGTTGTGTCCTTCTCACAGGAAATGACTTCTATAATTTCCTTCAGATTCCATGTTAGAGGAGGAAATATGGCCTCTTCATCAGGAAGGCCATATCTTGACTTGCTTTTAGCAGTTCGCCGTTTTCAATCAGGTTTTGAATTAGATGACGAAGTTCCCAACATTCATTTGTATAGTGCCCAGGAGTGTTGGAATGATATTGACATATCTTGAAAAAGTTGAACTTCCTTGATTGAGGGTCCACTGGGGGTAGTAGCTCTGTGACTATTCCTGTGACAACCCGAACATTTAGAAAATCTTAAATGATTAAATTAAAGGTTAAATTTTAAAACCTAGGGTGGAAACAGATAGTTTATTTAAAAATTTTAAGAAAATCTATACGATTTAATAATTGAAAGAGGTTATGTACTAAAATATATGGCAAGCCATATGAAAAGGATTTATTGATTGTAGCAAACCTCATTAAGAGATTTTAATAAGACATTGAATTAAATGTCTAGCTTAATATATGAGAATATATTATGGTAAATATTTTTGTTAGTTATATGAGTAATGAATATGAATATTATGGGATGGTTTATATTTTTATTAATATAAACAAATAAAAGAAATTAATGTAATCTAATTATATATTAGGAATGAAAAATTTATTAACTTAAGGGTTATGATACGAGAGAATATTAGTATATAAATTTAATAATTCTAAGAGATTTATTTTATACATCTCAATTAATTAATTTTATAACCTAATTATAGTAAGTATAATTGGGTTAAGAAAATAAATGTGCGTGAGTAAGGATTTCCGTATGGATTATTTTTAACAAAGTACGAAAAACTTGTTTTTCCAAAATTACTACTGCCAAGAACTTTTTAGGGGATGTTTCGGCAGCTTAATTTGTGAAATAAATTCCGGCCTTTTGGGACATGAAAATATATGGTATTAAGTACCTCCTGTCCAAAAATGAGCTCATTCCGACTTAAAATGACCAAGTTATGACCATTTTAATATTTGGGTTTTTCGGAAAAAAAATCGCTATAACCGGAGTTTTATAACTCCGATGGCCACAAAATTTAAATGGGAGGCTCACGTTAACACGTATAAAATTGTGTCAAAAGATGAGAATTTCTGGAGTTGAGCATGATAGGGCTAATTTCTTAAGCTACGCACTAAAAATTATTTTTGAAAAATATCAAAGAGAATTGAAAATTTTTGGAAAAATACTTTCTGTGTATGAAATATATGTATATATATTTGGACAAAGGATAGAAAAATAATAAGCTGATTTGGTGTTTTCGTGAAAAGGATATAGAATCCAGCTTATTGGATTGAATAATTTATAAATCCAGTTTGCTGGATTGAAAAATCTGATGAATCCAGCTTGCTGGATTGAAAAGAAGTTTACTGAATTGAAAATATGTTGAATCCAGTTTGCTGGATTGCAATCTAGTTGCTGGATTTGAAATCCAGTTTGCTGGATTGCAGTTTAGTTTGCTGGATTGGCCATGTAGATACTGGATTTAGAATCCAGCTTGGTGGATTCCAAATCTAAGTTGCTGGATTGGTATTTGATGTATATGTTCGAGAAACTTTTAATATATGAGATTAAAGTATTTAAATCATATAAATATAATAGTGATGATTGAAAAATCATGATAAATGATAATAATTATCTGAAAATTATTACGAGCTTAAGAAAAATATTTTGACTGATAATATAATTACCTAAGATAATTGTTAAGTGTTAGGAAGAGTTTAATTGAGCTTAAACTCGATAATGGTCCGACTAGGCAGTCGGGATGTCAGAGTTGTACTGAACTCGACTCAGACTGTAAAAGTTTGACTTGAGATTAAGTCTTATGTGTGTTACAGACAGATATGATTATGTGATAATGTGTTTAGGTTATTTTAAAGATTGTGATGATATTATTCTAACTTAGAAATAAATATTATTAATATTAGGTCTTCAGACAAAGCTTATTAAATTGCATAGCGGTAATCAACGGTTCAGGCAAGTTTTCCTTAACTCAACTTTGAGTTGTTTATTCAAATATATTTGTGGTTAATCATTGTTGATTGCCATGTCTAAGAATTATTAAATCGCACTCTGTGCATACTTCATGTATTCATCAGGTAAGAAAGGCTGATCACCTTCATTACCATTTGGTTCAGATATATTTGTTTATGTTCAATGTTCGTTCAGCTTTGAAAGTTTGTTCATGCTAGTTCACAATTATATTGTTGAATGTTAGCCAGCTATTATTCAAATTCTTTCAATCATGATATATCCTTAAATAAACTTATACTTGATGGGCAAACTTATTGCTCACCCTTGCTATATCATGATTAACATTGTATATTAAGACGAATGTGTCGGATACAGGAAAGGACAAAGCCAAGTTCAGCTTGGAATAATATGTGCAGCTAGAAATGTAATAGTATAGTATGATAATAATGTTATATCTTAGGCAGATTCGTGTATAAGTTAAGGTTATTCGACCTTGGGGAATAGTGTGTAAAGTTTATTGTATAAATAATTTATGTTTATATCTTCCACAATAGTTATAGAATGATTGAACCGGATCCGCGGTGATTTGGGACCCATATTTGGGGCTCTCATAATTCCCTCATTGATCAACATCTGGAGGATTTCTTGCATGGGCTGATTCAAAGGAGTGAACTTCCTTTTGAAGGAAAATTATCTATGAGCTCAAAATCTTTCTTCATTAACAACCTTATCTGCCCATGTTTGATTTTCATGGAACCAATAATGATCCATCCTTGTAGTTAGAAGGATTTTTGGCGTAGGAGGAGTTATTCTCCTCTACCTTACTTGAGTTATCAACTGTTGAGTTATTTGGTATTGATATACCATCATTTCTGCTAGTTAACCAATCTGTTCCTTGATAGACTTCATTTCTCGTTCTATCAGAAACCTACATTCTGAGTAATCCAATTTATCAAAATTATCCTTGCTTGTTTAGGGAGAATCACCTACGTACTTGAGGTACTTGGAACTTTCTCGACTCCCCATACTGATCATGCTAACACCCTCCTCATTGTGTTGAGGTAAAGGGTTATCTTGAACATGTGGCTTCTATGGTTTTGTCACCACGATCTCGCCACTGTCTATCAGGTCTTAGATTTTATGCTTCAAAGACCAACATGTTAGTTCCTAGTAGGCACAATAGTTATCTAGAAGGGGCTTGAATAGATATTTAAAAAATCTTTTCGTTTTAAACTTGTTAGTTAATGATGATTAAAACTTAGCGGAATTTATGTTTGTTTTAATCTCTTTTGCAAAGTAATGGAGTTATGAGAGTGAGGCAGTTATAGCAGTTATGGAAGATATAGCAGTTACAGTATGAACGTAAAAGACACAGTCGTTTTAAGTGGTTCAGAGCACTTAAAGCTCCTAGTCCACTCTTCTACTCAACGAGTAGGAAATCCACTTAGGATGTCTTTTACAACTTCTGAATCACACAGATTCCTTCTAGACCAGTAGTCTAGGAACTTCTTAGTTCACTCTTGAACTCTTCAAGTCCAGCAGACTTGGTTCTCTTACAGTTCACTTAGAACTCTTCATGTCCAACAGACTTGGTACTCTTCTTCAGTTGATTGATAGATGTTGAGTTCTTGATGGTTGCTACTTAGTTGCTGTTTAAGAACTTGTTCGAAAGAAGTGAGTTGCTGAGCAAGTTTGCTAATACTCAGATCGTAGAGTTGAGCTTTGAGATTTGTTCACATTGTTTGTTCAATGCTTGTTTGCTTCTCTCTCATCTGCTTGATTTTTATATATGTGATCTTGAAAACTATCCGTTGGAACCATCCGTTGAGGCATTAAATGCGTTTGACTTTTCTGATCTTTGATGGAGACATTTCTGCACATCTTCTGAACTGCATTCTAGCCCACTGACACTGCAGACTGCTTTCTTACCTAACACCTGAAAAGGTGTTTTCCCCTTTACCAATGGTACTTTCCTTAGCTTCTTCAATATGATTCTTTGTTGCATACTAAGGATATTTCTTATGACTTTAGGACTGGTGAGTACTGCAACGTTTAGAATCCATTCCTCTTATGTTGGAGCCTATCTCCACACAAATTATGAGGCTCGACGTTTTCTAACACAAGACAGATGATACTCTACGATTTAGATCGTGGTACTCTACGACTCAGATCTTGGTGACTTGTCACCTTGGTGCCTGGTCTGATGCTGTCAGCCGAGAGCACTATGATTTATCTTAAGTCTTTGCACACTACGATCTTTGCTTGCTTGAATCGTAAACTCTACGTTTCTGAGAGCACTCTACGATCGTTGACTTGTAAACTCCATGTTTCCTTCAGCACACTACGATCATTGAGTTGGCTCGGCAAACGTTGGGACCACTCTACGATTTTCGAAGAGGCCCTTCAAGGCAGGCACACTACGATCTTTGAAGCTCTACGTTTCTGCCTTGACTTCTGCAATGTTGATCAGATTTATACACTCCGATTTCTTCGAAGCCTATCTATTACATCTCAAGATCAACCTAACAGCTTTGATCTTTCTATCTATACATTCTATTACAGAATGATACACGTTTAGAGCTTAGATCAACCTAACAAATTTGATCTATCACTAAGTCCTTGTACATATATTACTTGAAGGACTTTACAAATAATCATGAGTATATACATTAAAACATCAAATCATAATATGCATTCTCCCAACAATCTCCCCCTATTTGATGTTGACATAACCAAGGAGATTTGTTGCCATGATTATTAGTGTCTAGATGCATTTGCAGGAAATTTAAACATTAATTAGTATTTCAGTGAACAGCTAAAATTTCTAGAGAATAAGCATGAATTTATTGATGTTCAAGAAATATTGCAGTTTAGCTTTACATTAATAAGAATTTAAAGTTTCAACTTATCTCTATTTCTTTGTCCTTTTCCTTGGAGGATTGGCATACTCCTTAGCCCTTCTTTTCCTGCTAGCTTCATCCCTTTTGGCTAACTCTTCCAGCTCACTTGGACTTACTATCGGGTTGTGATTATGCCTATTCATGAATGTTGGATCTTCAATTGGCATTCTTAGGCCTGTGGTGGTCACATTTGGTGAGCTGGTAGTTGGCCCTTGATTTCTTAAAGGCTGAGCCATCAAGACTTCCTGCTGATCAGATCGTTGAGTCTGATTGCTTGATCGTGGAGTCTGTTAGTGGAATTGTCTTGCAGGAGGGCTTCGTGAAAATTGTCCTCTTCCCCTTTCTTGGTTTCCTTGACCTCCTTTGCCTCTGCCCTAATCTCCCTGTGCTCCTTGAACTCCTTTCCCTTTATTCTCCCCCTTTATGTCAGCATCAAGGGTTCGAATGTCTGCAGAAAGTCGATTTATTCCTTGGACAAGCTCATTTAGTTGGCTTTGTGTTTGAGCAATGTCCTCTCGACTTTCCTTGATCTGGATTTTAGATCTAGCTTCTTTATTTCGGAGGGGAGTGAGAACAATGTTAGTCTGTTGTTCCTGATTCACATAAGCTTTCTGGAATTCTTTGACTGAAGCTTTCAGGTTTATGATGTTCTCCAGCATGAGTTTATTTTGGACTTCTTGATTTCTCTTCATTTCAAGAACAGCCTCTCTTTGCTTGGTGGCTATCTGGAAGTGAATCTCATCTTTGTCCTTCATGCTTTGAAGAATTTCTTGGATAATTTTCCCGAGCTTCTTTGTAAGCTCAGCATTTAGAGTGCCAAGGATATTATTTGCAGCAGTGATCATTTGATTCAGCCGGAGATGAATGAGGTATGAGTGAGTGTCCAGGCTTTCTTCAATGTTCTTGACCATGTTCTTGGACACTTCATTCAAGTCATCTTTTGTGGGCAGATTTGGAAGAGTATCATTGGTTTGAGGATTGTTGAATGGAGGATATCTTTTCTGGGATTGATCTTGCAGGGAGTAGAGAGCAAGATCAAGACTAAAATAGTCATTGGAGGAGGAGGATGGTATGTCTTATGGAGGGACCTGAGTTTCTATGTTTGGAATATGTGGCTCTACGATTTCTATGTGGGACTCTACGATGGGGCTAGAGTCAGGAATCGTAGAGATGGTGATTTGTGGGAGCAATATGAAGTTGACTGCATTTGGTTCTTTAGTTACAGAATTTTGGGATTCTACAACTGGAAATTGGTTTAGTGGATGAAGTATCACTTCCAACCATCATGGGAATTCATAAAAATATCTAAATGAGGATGATGGTAATTGATTAATTCTGAAGAGGTTTGGGATAGACAGTACCTCAAGTTTATCCTTTGAGGAAGAGTTGTTGGTAAGCAATTTCTTGGCAAAGTTGAATCTCCCTGGAAATCCATGAGCCAGTACTGAGATGGTTGGATACTCTTTGAAGCTCCAGTACATGTGATCCCAAGAGTTTAGGATTTGGGCTTGATGATATGGCATCATGGGTAGGTATGAGCACATCTGATTGTAGAGATAGCTTCTATACCCATCTACGCCACACACGGTGATCTGAAGGTCATCATCATCTTCTTCCTCTTCTCTGTCTTTGTTGGAGGACTCCATTATCTCAATGGGCTCTTGATGATCTTTTACTGGTTCCTCTTCATTTCTGGCAGGGACCTCTTCTTCTACCATACAGATATCTTGAGGTTCCCCCTCAACTTGATCATCTTCTTGTAAGCTCATAAACTCCCCCTCAATTGGAGCATCTTCTTGAGCTTCAGGCATCTCCCCCTCAGCTGGTGTATTCTCTATCATGAGAATCTCAAGGATCTCCCCCTCAGCTGGAGCACTGTCCTCTTTGGCAACCATGCTCTTGTCTTCCTTCTTGAGCACTTTTTCATTATCAAGAATGTACTTCTTGACCAGCTTTCTCCTTAATTTGCTAGGCTTAGCCACAGCTTCAGGGCTTTCTTGAACCTCAGTGTTGTCCTGTTCAACAGCCACTATGCTTGAAGCAGCTACTTCCTTGTCTGCCATGCTTGGTCTGGTCTCTATGAACAGTAGAGACTCTACGATTGAGGAGACTGATGGCCTTTTGGTCTTATGACCAACTTTGTTCTTCTTCAGGATCTGGGATATGGTAGCTTAATCTTTATCTACTTCATCTTGCTGCTGCTTCCTTCTTAGCATCCTTAGAGTCTCTATATCAGAGGACTCTATAGGTATATCAGTGGTAGATCCTTAAGGCTCTTCTACCAGTCTAGCCTTTAGCTTCCTCTTTCCCTTGCTTTTTCTGGTAAGGACAGAGGGTTCTCCTCTATTGGTTTCTTCTTCTTCTTCAATTTCCCTAACCACAGACATGTTTCTTGGAAGGCCTGAGTCCTTCAAATCCCCAGTTCTTCCACTGGACTCGGTCATCATTCGAACATACTCAGCTGGGTTCCTCTTCCAATTTTCAAATAATTTCTGGGTCATTCGTCTATTTGGGTTGATAGCTTCTCCTTCTTCATCCCCAATTTTGTCACCTAGGGCTGATTGAAGAATGATACTTATGAATCTCCCATATAGCATCTTTTGAGGGCTTTTTGACTTCTTTGAGTTTGCGAGCCACTTACCAATCCAATCGAGCAATAGGGCTCCATTGTTGAGTTGTATTCCATAACTCATGGCAGTCATGAGCTTAAGTTGAACTTCATTCATAGAGTTATGACCTGAGCTCTTGCAGCATATACATTTCCCAACTATATCAGCTAGAAATTCATACCCCTATGGGAACTCCTTCTTGTACCCTTTCACAGAGGGGAGTTTCTTGTGATGCATTCTTCTAAGTCCCTCTTGGAAGTCTACGCTATCTAAGAATGGATGCCCTTCATTTTTGAGACCTAGGGCGAGGTTGATGTCTTCGGCCTTCAGTCTGATTTCCACATCCCTTACTCTTGTAGTGATGGTGTCATTTTCAAACACACCATTCCGGTAGAACTCTTTCACTAACATGGGATAGATCAATGTGTCTGTGCTCAAGGCTTCTTCGAGACCTACCTTCTTCAGTAAGGCCAGAGTCTTGTGGAACTTGGGTTGAGCAATTTTGAACTTATCAAAACAAAGTCTGTAGCCTGAGATAACACTGGAAGACGCCATTGATTTTCTAGCTGGAAGTGAGATTTGACTGAACTTTCTTCTGATTTAGGGATTCTTCTTTGAGAGAGGATGAGAGAGATGATCTTTTGAACTTTTGATTTCAAAAATATGATTTCAAATAGTACATGTAACTTCCCTATCTCCTTTTTGCTTAGTGGGACAGGTGTCGACTTTTGCTTGGCTCTACGACTTTGACTGATAAGGATTGTACTGATTTGCCCTTGGCTCCTGCAGAGCTGAGGTGTCCTTAGGGAGGACTACGATCGTTGAGGTAGTTTTGTGATCATAGAGTGCTTTGCATTTGTCGAGTCTGATCTACGATCGTCGAGTCTGTCCAGCATTTGTCGAGTCTGATCTACGATCGTCGAGTCTGTTCAGCATTTGTCGAGTCTATTCAGCAACCGTCGTGTCTGATCTACGATCATCAAGTCTGACCGTATCCTTGTGATGAGTTTTTGACATATCATTCTTTTAAGGTAACTCAGGAAGGGCCAACCTCTTGGAGTAAGTCAAGGGTTAGGTTTGTTCCTGAGGCTCTTATCAGAGGGATTGATGTGTTTTGAAACTTATCATCACAGGATGCACTCTTGATTTGTTGATGAGGCTTTTGTCATCGTTGAGTCTGCACTACGATGGTTGAGTCTTTGATACGATCGTTGAGGTGGTTTTGTTTCTTCAACTCTACGATCGTGGACTTCCCTTGATCATGTCTACGATTTTGAGTTTAGCCTTTGTATCTATTATGGTTAGCACAATCTAGAGCATATATTTTATGGTTGTAGATTTAGCATGCCTAGCTCACTTATTAACTTATTAAATCTAGATTAATCTAGAGCTTTTGTAAAAACATCAGTAAGTTGATTTTCAGTAGGGATATATTGTAAAGATATAGTTCCTTTTTGCACATGATCCCTAATGAAGTGATACCTTATCTCTATATGTTTAGTTCTAGAATGCATAACAGGATTATGAGTTATTGCTATGGCACTTGTGTTATCACAGTGAATGGGAATAGATTTGAAATCAAACCCATAGTCAGCTAGCTGATTTTTCATCCATAGGATTTGAGCACAGCAGCTGCCAGCAACAATGTATTCAGCTTCTACAGTTGAAATAGACACTGAGTTTTGCTTTTTGCTAAACCAAGACACAACTCTGTTTCCTAGCAATTGACAGGTGCCACTGGTACTCTTTCTATCTATTTTGCATCCTGTAAAATCAGCATCTGTGTATCCTATTAGTTCAAATGAGGATTCCTTGGGGTACCAAAGCCCCAAGTAAGGTGTACCCTTAAGATACCTAAAAATTCTCTTTACAGCAGATAAATGTTACTCTTTAGGGTTAGCCTGAAATCTAGCACATATGCATGTTATAAACATTATGTCTGGTCTACGGGTAGTTAGATATAAAAGAGAACCTATCATACCTCTGTATTGAGTTATATCAATACTTTTACCTTTTTCATCTTTGTCAAGCTTGGTTGCAGGAGCAATTGGTATTTTCATGGGAGAGGCTGATTCCATACCATACTTCTTGAGTAAGTCTTTGATGTACTTGGCTTTGTTTATGAAAATTCCTTCATCAATCTGCTTTACTTGCAGTCCAATGAAGAAATTCAACTCACCCATCATGCTCATTTCAAACTTGCTCTACATCAGCTTAGAGAATCTCTTGCATAACTTTTCATCAGTAGAACCAAAAATAATATCATCAACATATATTTGAACTAATAAGACTTTGTCTTTATGCTTTCTAAGAAATAGTGTGGTATCTACTCTACCTCTAGTGAACCCATTTTCAATTAAGAAGTTAGTTAGTGTTTCATACCATGCTCTAGGTGCTTGTTTAAGACCATATAAGGTTTTGTCTAATCTATAAACATAATTGGAAAGAGATGGATTGATGAAACCTGGAGGTTGCTCTACATAGACTTCTTCTTGGAGTTCTCCATTTAGGAATGCACTTTTGACATCCATCTGAAAGACTTTGAACTTCATGTGAGCAGCAAAGGCAAGAAAAGTTCTGATAGCTTCTAGTCTGGCAACAGGTGCAAATGTCTCATCGTAGTCAATGCCTTCTTCTTGAGAGTAGCCCTTTGCCACTAATCTTGCCTTTTCCTGGTTATAACTCCATCTTCATCCATTTTGTTTCTGAAGACCCACTTGGTTCCAATGATAGGATGACTCTTTGGTCTTGGTACCAATCTCCATACTTTGCTTCGTTCAAATTGGTTGAGTTCTTCCTGCATTACTTCTATCCAACTGGAGTCTTCCATAGCATCCTTTATCCTCTTTGGTTCTATTTGAGATAGAAAGCTTAGATAAAAGCATTCATTTTGAGTGGCAGCTCTTGTTTTAACTCTAGTACTTGGATCTCCAATGAATAGATCCTGAGTGTGATCTATGGCCCATCTGTTACCGATTGGGACATCTGTCCTGATGCCTTCTTGTCTTAAGTCTTCAAAATCAATTTCTTCTTCTTGATGTGGAGGTTCATTGTCTTGCATAGACCTCTGTACGATCTCATTTTGTTGCTCAACAATTTCACTATCTAGCACTACGATCGTAGTGTTGGGCTTGACAATTTCATTCGTAGTGTCTTGAAGCATTGTATTGTCTAAGTCTGTTTCATCAAAGATGATGTGAATCG
Source organism: Panax ginseng (assembly GCA_020205605.1). Classification (NCBI taxonomy): domain Eukaryota; kingdom Viridiplantae; phylum Streptophyta; class Magnoliopsida; order Apiales; family Araliaceae; genus Panax; species Panax ginseng. The sequence continues at coordinate 34,713,211 of CM035127.1, read as the reverse complement.
AGACTTCAACACTCAGTGTCTTTTTGTTGAACACTCTGTAGGACTTACTGTCTGTGGCATATCCAAGAAAGATTCCTTCGTCTGACTTGGGCTGAAATTTTGTCAGGTACTGCTTTCCATTGTTGAGAATGTAGCATGCACAACCGAAAACATAAAAGTAGTTGACACTTGGCTTTCTTCCTTTCCACAGTTCGTAGGGCGTCTTCTTGATCGTAGAGTGTATCAGTGATCTGTTGTGACGAATGAGATTTTTGTAATTTAATTTTAATATTTATTGAAGTAAATAAATATTTTTGATGATTTAATTATGAGATTAAATAATTAATTGATGCAATTGTGGTAGATTAATTTAATTATATGTGTTACATTTATTAAATTAATGTAGAGAATTTTTATTATCGAAGTATGTGATTATGTGAGCTTATTGTATTAAAAGAAATATTTAATAAGCCTATTGGTATTTTAATTAATTTAATTATTAATTAGAGAGTTAATAATTTGACATTATTTATTAATGAGAAATTTAATTATGTGACTATGTGAATTTATAAGAAAATATTATATTTTATTTAAAGTAAATTAAATAAGATATTGATTTATTTTATAAAGGAGTGTGACATTAATTAAACTATATGATAAAGCTTTATTAAATTAAATGGTTTTGAAATCTATTAAGCCTAGCCAAACATGGCCTTAGTGGGAGTTATGGGCAGTTAACCCATGATGGGTAACTGACCATAATGCGCGTCAGTTTATTTGATATATTCGACGTCTTCTCTATTTTCTTCATTTTTTTCTAAGTTAACAAGTAAATCACAGAGAGAGAATTGAGAAGTTTGAGAGGAATTGTGAGTGTTTAATCAACAAGTTTTTGGTGAAAAGATCATCTGTGATCATCTCTTCTAAACTAGACTCTGGGTAAACTCTTCAAACCCAAATTCTTTTACGTCATTTAGTTTTTATGAAAATGGCTTTCATTCATCCTATAAAGTCTCTGTAATTGAGAAATTGTGTTGTTATATGGATATATGTAATAATACGAGTATCATAACATGTTTTATATATATATATATTGCATGATTCCATATCATAAGTTTCGTAATATGATGACTTGTTATTTCAAAATTTACAAAGTTTGGGTTTTGGCCATATGGCCCTTATACGTAAATTTAATGTGTCAAACATAAATGGTTTTGTAAAATTTATACTCTCATTTGATTATGCATGTTGATACGAAGAGACCAAACCTTAAATGAACGGATTCGGTGTTATAACAAATCTGTGGTATTAAATTTCACGATTTATTTTCAAAACCTTCAAGAACATCAAAGTCAGTGAAATTCACATATTTTAATTCTGTAATTATGTGTTTAATGGGTTAAATTCATTCTGTAATTGATGGGTAACGATTATGTATGAATTATATCATGTGGGTATGTCTAAATTCGTGCAGAAATTTAGAAATTGATAGAAATTGGCATGTTCTGCGATTTTTCATGAATCGCCATTTCTCTGAATCGGTACGCCATGTGCAGTCACAATTATTACTTGCCTATTTCTCGTGCATTGCACTCCATATATCCGTGGTATAGTATATCGGTACTGCAACGCCAAGACCTAGTATAAAAGTGGCGCCGCACCGCCACTCTCCAGAATGTACAGAAATGGAATTTTTAAAATAATTAAGTCTAGCAATGTGTTAGTAACTTAATTAATGAACATTTAAAATGTTAAAAGTATAATGAGATGATAAAATAGATGTTTAACATGTAAATAACATAATTGCATGTGCATTGAATTATTGAATACATAATTAACTTGTTATTTGTGAAGTGTAATTTATGTGACAATGAATGTGATAATTTAACTAAATATAGTTCTGACAACCCCAAAATAGGTCCATTCCATCCAACCTATTCTGAGTCGCCAAATACATGGTACAGAAAACAACTACAACTTTATTACAACAATTGTCGTGCAAAATACAACAACACATATGCTGTGAGTTTGGATACAAATATATACCAACTGTAACTCTTATCCCAACCTTGGATAGCACGTCACAATGACACCTTACATAAAGGTATAGTCAAAAACTGTTTTAGAAATTAGAATCTTTGGGAAGTGCTCAAGGAAACCTTCGTACATGGGAGGCCATGCTTCTAGGTTATGATAGATATCATATAGCCACAGAATTATTCTTGGTTGACCCAATAGACCCCAAAAAAAACGACAAGATTACTATCATATTCTTTCCAATGGTGAGTCTTCTCTTGACATATCATTATCTCCACTGTCTCTAATTGAGAGTTATACTTCAACCAAACACCAAGATTACATAGGTAGTGCTCGTAGATATACTCAGCAAGTGGATGAGCACAACCCTGTCTTATGATGACACAAGTTTGTATGTTATTAGACATATTGTATGATAGTGGCAAAACACCCTTCCAACGTTGGGTTCGCCTCACCCTATTTGATTCACCAAATATAACTACTAAATGATGTATACAACACCTTTCTATACTTCTTAGGAGAACCTCCACAGCTAGAGACCACCGTTCTATTTCCCCGTTACCCTCGCTCGACCCAGCTACACTCTTATTACCTGAAAAGAATTGTGAAACAGAAGGGTGAGCACAACTAGCTCAGTAAAGAATATCATGACTAAAGATAAATAAATTATCAATAGCCTTCAACAGTAATAAATCAGAGATTTAGAACATATGGTAGATGATAAAAATTTTCAACCATAGTTGCAGCGAAACGAGAAATCCATTAGAAGAGTCAAATAGACTATAAAGTCTATTATCTTCTCCATGTTAAAAATCCACCAACAATGTTTTATCCCTGTAATATCAATCAACAATTCTGGTCCACAATCATATGAATAACTCATAATCATAATTGTAGTTCTAAATTCCTCTTCTCATCTAGGACGAAGATAATTTTTATCACCTATCTTTACCTGAAACATCAAAGATCATGGTTACACCAAATCACATTTCCTGTTCATAATCATACTAATTACTTCATCTTTGCACTACGGCCAAATATATTCGTCAACAGTTCATCTTTGCATTACTGGCCAAAGATATTCAACAACATGTCATCTTTGCACTACGGGCCAAAGATATTCATCAACAATTCATCTTTGCACTACATGCCAAAGATATTCCTCAACAGTTCATATTTGCACTACAGGCCAAATATATTCATCAACAATTCATATTTGCACTACAGGCAAAATATATTATTATCTCAAAGAGATATATAATCATTTCAGAATTTATATAAACAATAATTATAACCATGTTGATCAATTCACCTTTGCACTTAAGCTAAAGATATTCAATTATAAATTCAATGGTCATGATCATACCAGTCAACAATTCAACTTTACACTACTGGCCAAAGAGAACCCATAGTCATGATCATACCAAAAATCTACCCATCTTTACACTCAAGTCAAAGAGAAATATCATCATTAAGGTTATAAAAATGTTATATATAATAGTAAAATCAATATAATCAAAACATCTAGATTTAATCTCAAGAGTAATATTCATAAATCAACTATAATTTGGTTAGAAAAAGAAACCAATTTTATCGTAAATAGTCACTTGTGAATAGTAACTCATGAATAGTAACTCGTGAATAGTAACTCATGAATAGTAACTCGACATAAAAAAGGTAGAAATTTTACAGTAAAATCCATACCAATATTTCGGTATAATGACATTGAAAGAATAACATTTCTTAAACTTATAAACAATTTATTTTAATTGTTTACACTTTACTAAATAATGCATTTAATCATCCTAAAATGCCAAACTCATAAGATTTCATCACCAATAACCAAAACACTCATCAAAAATCTGCATATACTTCATATAGGATTCTCAAGCCATAAAATCCCATTTTCCAATTTTCTTACTTCACATAACATATTTAATTCATTTACTCATAACTAGTTCATTTTCATGAAAAATACCAAATCAGTCCCAAAAATATTTCTTTTCTGGGATTTAGCAAAATATAGTCCCATATTGAACATATATTTTTCCCAGAATTTTTAAAATTCATTTACTATTTCTCATATGCCCAAAACTGCCGAATATTTAGATATTTATCATAAATTGTACTTTTATCCAAAAATTCCAAAATTCACAGAGTACACTGATATTATATAGATGTACTCCCAATAAATATTTCATCAATTTTGGAGTTAACCACAAGGAGTTATAAGCGGTTACTTTTAAAATAGTCTTTTCTCATAAAATTCATAACTCTTAATCTATACATCCAAAAATCACTATTTTTGGACACAATCAATAAAACTCATCAACATATCATTTCAAATTTTTCTAGAATTTTCTGAAGGACGGAAGAAGTACGAACTAAAAAACATAATAACCCTTAAAATCCCTTACTATCCCTTACCTCAAAAGAGCAGCACTTCTGACTGGATATCGGATATGACGCTAAAGGAAACTTGCACTGATGAATAGCAACTCACCAAGTATCTAAATACTCACAAAATACACTCGATAATCTAGAGAGAAAAAGAGAGAAAACTTATGAATTCTGGTGTGATTTTCAATTCTAACTTAGCCCTCTATTTATAGGAAAATGTTAGCACGCCGAAGCAGACTTAACCTGTTACCTGATGGCTTTACCTGTTACTATTCCACCCACCAAAAATCAGTCATCTTCCCCAACAACCAAAAGTGGGGCCCACCCATTTCTAAATTTTTCCACCAAAATCATTTATAAACCTAATTTCCGAATCAGTAACCTCTTAAAATTCATAACAAATCATTCGTTCATTTTTAACGGTTCAAAATTTGTGAACATATACTCAACTTATATATGTATAACATATCCAAAAATCACAACGATCCAACTACGATTAAAAATTATAACTCACACAATAAAGTCAGTAAGAACAACCGATTTGATCTTTTAATACCTCCAATCCGATAAAATCTCGATAAAATACCTCAACATTAATTCTTTCATTTATAACCACATAAATAAATCCATCATTTATATCCACATCAAATAAATATTTCATTATCATATAAATCAATAATTAATTATTCACAAATAATATTACAGAATCACAATAATGACAACCAGACAGTTCCTAGGAAAGAGGGAGCTTTCCAATAAGAATTTCTCCTTCATGGCGCCAGCAATTAGGTGACCAAACCTCTCCTCGATGTAACTTTCTAGACATTGCCAATAATGCTATCTAATAATATTATTCAAATAATATGAATTATTGATCCGATAATGGAAAATACTATGTAGTGACAATTATTGAAACAACAAGAATATAAAATATCAACGTAGCAATTATTGAATAAATAAAATAAAATATTGAGCAAGAATTACGTAATAATTATTGAGTAAAGTGCCTTCACGTAAGAATCAATAATTGAAAAAAATATCGTCGCAATACCGTGTGCTATCTTGGTAACCACGCCGTACATCGTATTTTAACCAATGGGTATTCCAACAGTGTTAAAGGTAACAACTACGCCGTTATTTGTAAAAACTCAAATTTGTCATTTTCTTCATCCGACGCTTATATTACATTATGGGGCCCACAAATGGTCTGCTGTGGTCGCATTTAATATTCCCCCTACGTAAAGAATATTCCATGACCAAACGAATACTCCCCGACAATAATAAGTATTTTATAACCACTTACGTATTTTGAAAAATTTACATATATCACCCTTAACTTTAACATGTTACAATTTAACCATTTACTGAATAATAATTATAAGAAAAATTGAATACTTTTATTTCATAAAATCTGGGGTCTTACAATCTCCCCTCCTTATGAAATTTCGTCCCCGAAATTTACGTACCTGGTATTTCAAAGAGTTGAGAATACTTTGCTTTCATTTCAGATTCCATCTTTCCTGTCAGCATAATTTCTCCAATGCTCATCTCCTGTATTTCAGATATCATTATAGAATACAGCTTAAAAACAAGGGTTAATTGAACAAATTAACATATCATATAATATCCCGATATTATAACTGACCAACAAATAAGCTTAAGTAGGACACACTAGTGAAGGATTTACTCATCTCATCTGTAAGACCCCAACTTTTAGAAATAAAGATGAATTTTCTATAAATATTATTTTTGAATATTATGGAGTAAATTTGATATAATGTTATAGTTGTGGGTAATATTTATAAATTTTGCAAAGTAAGCAAGTTGTTATAAAATATTTGTTTGGTCGGGGAATATTCTTTTTGTCAGGGAATATTCGTACGACGGCACAATCATTGGTGGACCCCACAACGGAATTATTATCGGATTGAGAAAACGACAAAAATACTTTATGAAAATAACGGCGGAGGTGTTACCGTTAAAACTGTTGAACTACCCGATAGTAAAAGTACAGTAATACGCGTGGTTATAAAGTAGCACACGGTATTTGATTATTGATGCTTACGTGAGAACTCACTCAGCTATACTCAATTATTGCTACAGTAATTGTTGCATCATATCTCTTATATTATTTATTCAATTATTGTCATAGTATCATCTGTATAATATGTTATACTATTAAATCAATAATTGAGACGACAAGTTATAAATGATTAATAATTGTGGAAAGATTAAATATGTGTTGATTAAAAATAAAATGATTTGTGGTAATATTTATTCAATCCTTGATGTATATAAAGAGTCTATTATGAGACGTTTGTGGTAAGTTTGGTTATTTTATGGGGGGCCATATGTCATCATCTAAGAGTCTCTTCGTCAATAGTAATTACCTTCGTCAATAGTAATTACCTTCGTCAATAATAATTACCTTCGTCAATAGTAATTACCTTCGTCAATAGTAATTACCTTCGTCAATAGTAATTACCTTTGTCAATAATAACTACCTTTACCAGACGTCAAACCACTTGTCGTTTCATATTACAGGCGTCGAACCAATTGTCGTTTCACATTATACAAAGCGCCAAACCACTTTTCTTTTTTCACATCACCGATTCGTCAAGCCACTTGCCTTTTCACATTTCAAGTGCTAAGCTAGAAATCTTCTATAAATAGAGGCCTAGTGCTTCATTATTTTCACTTAATTCATTCAAGCTATAAAGAGAGAAAGTATAGAGAGAATAAGAGAAAGAAGAAGAGTATTCTGTTACTACACTATCTTTAAAGATTCAATCTACTAATGTAAGGGGTGTTATTCTTTCTTATTCATGAAGAGAACTCGTTGTTATTCCATTGCTTATTATTACATTGGAATAACTCAGATATCTGTGGTTTACCCTATACTTGGTGACATTCTTCTATTATTCTCGTTGGAACATCCCATCTGCGTGTTTTACATTGGACTCGGGTTTCGCTTCTTTATTATTATTCTCGTTGGAACATCATGCGTGTGTTTTACACCGGACTGGTTAAAATCTTTATTATTCTCGTTGGAACATCCCGTTTGCAAATTTTGCTCGACCGTTCCGTTATTATTATTCTATTGGAATAACCTGTCTATGCAAAGTACCGCATGCATGGTGATTTCTTTTGTTATTCCATTCTTTATTATACTCAGTTGGTTAAAGTTTTGACTTCTATACTCCATGAAATTAGTAGAATATCCTTGATATTTGCGCTTCATCTAGTATCTTTTAATGGAAATATTCTTCTGATCATTCTTGAATTTTACTCTACAAAGCAATATCATGTTGACAATTTGGACATTATTAGTTCCTGGATAAATTAATTATTGAACTTTTGAATTCTTATATCATTGTAATCATCCTCATGTTATATTATGTTGAAAGTCATATGTGGCCTGTAGTGCATAGATGGACTTGATATGATTATGACCAGTGATTATTCGGTGTAATCATGACCGTAATGTTACAAATGATGTGGTAAAAGTTATCATTGGCCCGTAGTGCATTGATGGACAGTTATTGGCATGATTATGACCATTAATGAATACACGAATGTCCTTGGTTGTAGTGCATGGATAATTTGTGGTCGTGATACTAAAGAATATCCTTGGCCGTAGTGCAGGGGTGATTCGATGATGTGGATTATTTATTAAGTTGAGTCCCAGCGATAAAAGTCATGAAAAACCTTGTAAATCATAAAAGATAGTAGATTTTATTCTCTACTTGACTCTTTTAATGGATTGCTTGTTTCGCTGCAGTTAAACTTGATGTTGTTATATTTTATCAGTTTAACACTGTTGAAGGCTAACGATAATTTATTCTGCATTATCTTAGTCATAATATTTCTTACTGGGCTAGTTGAGCTCACCCTTTCTTTCCTTTGTTTCTTGTGAAATGAGAACAGCGAGGAGGACTAGTCTGGGGAGCGGAGTTACTGATCGAGAGGATAGCATTAGTAGTCCTCACTATTCGCGTGAAATAGTGTGTTAATAATTGTAATGACGACTCCTTTTGAGTTTGTATAATCTCTAGTAGACAATAATTGTATTCAAACTCACAGTTATGTTTTGTCGTATTGTACAAGACAGTTGTATTAGTAAGTTGTATTTGAATTTTGTACCATGTATCTGACGACCCAAGATGGTTGATGTATACCTAATTTTGGGGGAGTCACAGTTGGTATCAAAGCTTAGGGATATGATCCCTGGCTAAGATGTGAGAATAGTACTAGGAGGGGAGAGATGGGGAATTCCTTCGCTAGTATGACCTACCTAAGTTTATGTGGTATTTAATTGGTCGGTCAGAATTTAAGGATAATATGTTATATGTCAATTAACCTTTGTTTTGTGGCAGTATCTGAAAATGACATCCGAGAATGTTGAGAATAACAATGGAGCACAGGCGACCGTTGATTCACCACATATCAATAATCAGGAAAATGTGCATCAGGAAGGCGACAATCCTCATGCAAACAACAACACTAACCAAATGATGAATGATCAAATGTTCAGGGGCTTTATGAAATTCATGCAACAGCAGACGAGAGCGGCTCCTGTCCAAAATACAGGTGGAAACACTGGAAACTTTCGGGCGGTCACCGCTAAAAAGTTCAAGGAGCTGGGACCACCGGAGTTTAAGGGAGAGTCAAAACCACTTATGGCGAAAGCATGGATAAAGCAGATCACCAAGATATTTGATGTCTTGGGATGCTCCGAGGAGCAAAAGGTTCCCTTTGCCGCCTTTATGTTGTGCAAAGAGGCAGATTACTGGTGGGAATCGGTAAAAACGACTCAACTCGCCAGATGAAGATGTCTTGGGAGAAGTTCCAAGAGCTGTTCAACGACAAATACTTTCTCGAAAGTATTCGTCACATGAAAGAGGTGGAGTTTATCAAGTTGGAACAAAACAATATGACCATGTCGTAATACAAGGCTAAATTTACGGAGTTATCCCGGTTTGTGTCCCACTTGGTGGATAATGAAGAGAGAATGACACAGATGTTTTTAAGAGGTTTGAAGCCGAAGATACGTCAACATCTTATTTCTCATAAACTGTGTTTATATTCAGATGTTGTAAATAGGGCTTAGTTAGTGGAGCGCGATAACGAGTCAACGCAACTAAAAGAGAGCAGCCGGGAAAATTATAATACCAGCGAGAGTAGTCATCGAAGTGGTGACAACAAGCGTGGAGGGAATCAACAGGCCAGAAATGGTAACCACTTCGGTGGTAATCAGGGCCAAAATAATAAGAATGGACATTTCAAGAAGAAGAGATTCAACAATGATGGAAAGACGTCAGCACCAGCACTTGTCGTTAAGGAAGGAGAATGACCACCTATCATATGTTTCCAATGCGGAGGGGAGGGGCACATCAGTCCACGCGATGCCGTCCAAAGCATGTTATAATTGTGGAAGAGAAGGTCACTTAGCCCAATTTTGTCGTTCACCGAAGACAAATTCAGCTAGGATGGAGGCACCAAAGGTCGTCCCAGAAAAGTCAAAATCGGTAGTGAAGGGAGAGCATTTGTTGTAACCTCCTAGAAAGCAAGGAACCCAAATGAGGTCATCACGGGTAAGCTTATCATAAACTATAACAAAATCTATACTTTGTTTGATACCAATTCTACCCATTCTTTTATTTCTCCTACTTGCGCTCATCGATTAAATTTGACTCCGGAGAAATTAGACTTTGACTTATCTGTGGAAACTCCGTTGGGAGAAACCTTCATTACATCCACTGTTTATAAGTCTTGTTTGGTTCAAATCGGTACCCTCATATTACCTGTAGATCTTATTTCACTGAAAATACTTGCATTTGACGTGATTCTAGGGATTGATTGGTTAACTACTAATCATGCAAAAATTGATTATTTCCGAAAGGTTGTTAGCTTTCATATTCCTAATCAACCTATTATGCGAATTCAAGCGACCAAACCATTAAACTCAATCACGGTCATCTCAAGCCATAAAGCTATTCGTTTATTGAAAAACGGATGTCAAGCTTTCTTAGCTCATGTCACAGATTTAAACAAAAATACGTCAGTTTTGAATGATATTTCTATTGTTAATAAATTTCCGACGTATTCCAGAAGAACTTCCGGCCTACCCTCGAAAGCGTGAAATTAAATTTTGTATCGACCTTGAACCCGAAGACAAAACCCATTTCCAAAGCCCTATATCGAATAGCTCTATTGAACTTTCGTGGAGTTAAAGACCCAGCTGCAGGAATTGTTAGACATTGGCTTTATTTGTCCTAGTACTTCTCCTTGGGGTGCTCCTGTTCTATTCGTGAAGAAGAAAGATGGGAGTATGCGACTTTGAATTGATTATCGGGAGTTGAATCATGTCACCATCAAAAATAGGTATCCATTGCCACGTCTTGATGACCTGTTTGACCAGTTGCAAGGAGCCAAATTCTTTTTAAAGATTGATCTTCATTCCAGATATCACCAATTGAAGATTAGAACCGATGACATTCCAAAGACGGCGGCCGTAACTCGATAAGAGGCATTATGAATTCCTAGTCATGTCCTTTGGATTGACTAATGCTCATGCTGTCTTCATGGATATGATGAACCGAGTATTCAAGGAATATTTGGATCACTTTGTGGTCGTCTTTATTGATGACATCCTTATTTATTCCAAAAGCCGTGAAGATCATGAGCAACACTTGAGGCTGACACTCCAAAAGCTTCGTGAATACAAGCTTTATGCCAAGTTAAAGAATTGCGAATTCTGGCTTGAGGAAGTAGCATTCCTTGGGCACGTAGTATTAAGTCATGGAATATCTGTTGATCCAACAAGGATTGAAGCAATTCAAAGCTGGGAGCAACCTAAATCAGTGACTGAAGTACGTAGATTTCTCGGTTTAGCTGGTTATTATCGGACATTCATGGAAGGATTTTCTCGAATCGCTACTCCATTGACTTAGCTGACTCGGAAAGATACAAAGTTCGGTTGGAGCGAAGAATGTGAGAAGAATTTTCAAGAACTCAAGAGGAGACTCATTTTGCACTGCTCGACAATACCATCCGCTCGGAGGGATTTGTCATCTCTGATGATGCTTGAGCAAAGGGTTGGGATGTGTTCTCATGCAACATGGAAAAGTCATAGCCTATGCCTCAAGACAACTCAAAGAATATGAGAGGAATTATCCTACTCATGAACTAGAGTTGGCAGCTGTTGTCTTCGCACTAAAGATTTGGAGGCATTACTTGTATGAGGAGAAGGTGGAGATCTTTACGGATCATAAAAGCCTCAAATATTTCTTTACTCAAAAGGAACTCAACATGCGACAATGACGTTGGCTTGAACTGTTGAAAGATTATGATCATACCATCCAATACCATCCTGGAAAAGCGAACGTGGTAGCTGACGCATTGAGTAGAAGATCATATGCAAGTACGAGTGTGATATTGTCACGCAAAGGCTCATTTTATGTGACTTGCAAAGGATGGAGATAGAGTTAAAGACTCCAGGGACCCATGTGATGTTGGCGAATATACGAGTAGAATCGACTTTAATCGATAAAGTTAAAGTCGCTCAATTCACTGGACACGGAGTTCGATGCGTAGGAGGAAGAAAGTGCAAGAAGGTGCTATCTTAGGAAGCAAGAATCGATGAAGAAGGAATACTTGAGTCAACTCCGGACTTTGTGTTCCTAACGACCCTAATTTAAAGTATAAAATCATGATGGGAGGCGCATAACACACCGCTTGCAATCCATCTCGGGAGTACCAAAATGTATCATGATATTCGTCATACATTTTGGTGGAGCAATATGAAGAAAGAGATAGCGTTGTTTATCTCAAGGTGTCTAACTTGTCAACGAGTTAAAGCGGAGCATCAAGTACCAAAATGTAAGACCCCAACTTTTATAAATAAAGATCAATTTTCTATAAATATTATTTTTGAATATTATGGAGGAAAATTGATATAATAGTTATGGGTAATATTTATAAATTTTGCAAAGTAAGCAAGTTGTTATAAAATATTCGTTTGGTCGGAGAATATTCTTTTTGTCGGGGAATATTCGTACGACGGCTCAATCATTGGTGGACCCCACAACAGAAGTATTGTCGTAGTTAGAAAACGACAAAATTATCTTTCTATAAAAATAACGGCGGAGGTGTTACCGTTAAAACTATTGAACTACCCGGTAGTAAAAGTACAGTAATACGTGTGGTTGCATAGTAGCACACAGTATTGATTATTGATGCTTACGTGAGAAGTCACTCAGATATACCCAATTATTGCTACAAGAATAATCTTTGCGATCATATCGCTTATATTATTGATTCAATTATTGTCACAATATCATCTGTATAATATGTTATATTATTAAATCAATAATTGAGACGACAAGTTATAAATGATTAATAATTGTTGAAAGATTAAATATGTGTTGATTAAAAATAAAATGATTTGTGGTAATATTTATTCAATCCTTGATGTATATAAAGAGTCTATTATGAGACGTTTGTGGTAAGTTTGGTTATTTTATGGGGGGCCCATATGTCATCATCTAAGAGTCTCTTCGTCAATAGTAATTACCTTCGTCAATAGTAATTACCTTCGTCAATAGTAATTACCTTCATGAATAGTAATTACCTTCGTCAATAGTAATTACCTTTACCAGACGTCAAACCACTTGCCGTTTCACATTACAGGCGTCGAACCAATTGTCGTTTCACATTACAGGCATCAAACCACTTTTCTTTTCACATCACCAGTCGTCAAGCCACTTGCCTTTTCACATGGCAAGTGCTAAGCTAGAAATCTTCTATAAATAGAGGCCTAGTGCTTCATTATTTTTCACGAATTCATTCAAGCTATAGAAAGAATAGGAGAGAAAGAAGAAAACTTTGACTTCTATACTCCATGAAATTAGTGGAATATCCTTGATATTTGCGCTTCATCCAGTATCCTTTCAATGAAATATTCTTCTAAGTATTCTTGAATTTTACTCTACAAAGCAGTATCATGTTGACAATTTGGACGTTAATAATTCCTGGTTAAAATAATTCTTGAACTTGTATTATTGAATTCTTATATCATTGTCATCATCCTCATGTTTATATTTTGTTGAAAGTCATCTGGCTTCTGTAGTGCATAGATGGACTTGGTATGATTATGACCGAGGATTATTCGGTGTAATCATGGACCGTAATGTTACCAATGATGTGGTAAAAGTTCTCATTGGCTCATCATAGTGCATCGATGGGATGAGTTGGTGGCATGATCATGACCATTAATGAATACACAAATATTCTTGGCCCGTGAGTGCATGGATAATTGTGGTCGTGATACTAAAGAATATCCTTGGCAGTAGTAGTGGGGGTGATTCAATGATGTGGAATATTTATTAAGTTGAGTCTCACATTATATAAAGTGATGAAAAACCTTTTAAATCATAAAAGATAGTAGATTTTATTTTCTACATGACTCTTTTAATGGATTGCTGGTTTCGCTATAGTTAAACTTGATGTTTATTATATTTTATCAGTTTAACACTGTTGAAGGCTAATGATAATTTATTCTGCATTATCTTAGTCATAATATTTCTTACTGGGTTAGTTGAGCTCACCCTTTCTTTCACTGTTCTCTTTAGGAAATGAGAATATAGCTGGGACGAGTCAACGAACAGAGTAATGGTGCAGAGGATAGCATTAGTAGTCCTCACTATTCTGTGAAATAGTGTGATAAAAATTGTAATGAGGACTCTTTTTGAGTTTGTATAATCTCTAGTAGACAATATTTGTATTCAAACTCACAGTTTATGTTTTGTCGTATTGTACACAACAGTTGTATTAGTAAGTTGTATTTAAATTATGTACCATGTATCTGGCGACCTAAGATGGGTGATGTATACCTAATTTTGGGGGCGTCACAGTTGGTATCAAAGCTTAGGGATATGATCCCTGGCTAAGATGTGAGAATAGTACTAGGAGGGGACAGACGGGGAATTCCTTCGCTAGTATGACCTACCTAAGTTTATGTGCTATTTTATTGGTCGGTCAGAATATAGGGATAATATGTTACATGTTAATTAACCTTTTGTTTTGTGGAAGTATCTAAAAATGACATCTGAGAATGTTGAGAATAGGTATGGAGCACAGGCGACCGTTGATTCACCACATATCAATAATCAGGATAATGTGCATCAGGAAGGCGACAATCCTCATGCAAACAACAACACTAACCAAATGATGAATGATCAAATGTTTAGAGGCTTTATGCAATTCATGCAACAGCAGGCGAGAGCGGCTCCTGTCCAAAACGTAGGTGGAAACACGGGAAACTCTCGGGCGGTCACCGCTAAACAGTTCAAGGAGCTGGGACCACCAGAGTTTAAGGGAGAGCCAAAACCACTTATGGCGGAAGCATGGATAAAGCAGATCACCAAGATATTTGATGTCTTGGGATTCTCTGAGGAGCAAAAGGTTCCTTTCACGCTTTTTATGTTGCATTTGAGAGGCGTGACATTGGTGGGAATCGATAAAACGTACTCAACTCTTTGTGATCAAGATATCTTGGGAGAAGTTCCAGGAGCTGTTTAACGACAAATACTTTCCCGAAAGTATTCTCCAGATGAAGGAGGTGGAGTTTATCAAGTTGGAACAAAACAATATAACCGTGTCGCAATACGAGGCAAAATTTGCAGAGTTATCATGGTTTGCGTCCCACTTGGTGGATAATGAAGAGAGAATGGCGTGAATGTTTTTAAGAGGTTTGAAGCCGGAGATACGTCAACATCTTATTTCTCATAAACTGTGTTTGTATTCAGATGTTGTAAATAGGGCTCAGTTAGTGGAGCGCGATAACGAGTCAACGCAACGAAAAGAGAGCAGCCGGGAAAATTATAATACCAGCGAGAGTAGTCATCGAAGTGGTGACAACAAGCGTGGAGGGAATCAACAGGCCAGAAATGGTAACCACTTCGGTGGTAATCATGGCCAAAACAATAAGAATGGACATTTCAAGAAGAGGAGATTCAACAATGATGGAAAGACGCCAAAGACCAAAGACCCGTTGTTAAGGATGGAGAAAGACCACCTATCATATGCTTCAAATGCGGAGGGGAGGGACACATCAGTCCAAATTGCGCGATGCCGTCCAAAGCATGTTATAATTATGGAAGAGAAGGTCACTTAGCCCGATTTTGTCGTTCATCAAGACAAATTCAAGCTAGGATGGAGGCACCAAAAGTCAGTCGAGTAAAGGTCAAAGTCGGTAGTGCAAGGGAGAGCATTTGTTGTGACCTCCCGGAAAGCAAGGATCCCGAATGAGGTCATCACGGGTAAGCTTATCATAAACTCTAATGAAGTCTATACTTTATTTGATATCGATTCTACCCATTCTTTTATTTCTCCTACTTGCGCTCATCGATTAAATTTGACTCCGGAGAAATTAGACTTTGACTTATCTATGGAAACTCTGTTGGGAGAAACCTTTATTACATCCACTGTTTATAAGTCTTGTTTGGTTCAAATTGGTACCCTCACATTACCTGTCGATCTTATTTCATTAAAAATACTTGCATTTGACGTGATTCTAGGGATTGATTGGTTAACTACTAATCATGCAAAAATTGATTGTTTTCGTAAGGTTGTTAGTTTTCATATTCCTAATCAACCTATTATGCAAATTCAAGCGACTAAACCATTAAAATCAATCACGGTCATCTCAAGCCATAAAGCTATTCGTTTATTAAAAAATGGATGTCAAGCTTTCTTAGCTCATGTCACAGATTTAAACAAAAATACGTCAGTTTTGAACGATATTTCTATTGTTAATAAATTTCTCGACGTATTCCCTCAAGAAATTCTGGCCTACCCCAGGCGTGAAATTGAATTTTGTATCGACCTTGAACCCGTGACAAAACCCATTTCCAAAACCCCATATCGAATGGCTCTATTGAACTTCGTGGAGTTAAAGACCCAATCGCAGGAATTGTTAGACATTGCCTTTATTCGTCCTAAGTACTTCTCCTTGGGGTGCTCCTGTTCTATTCGTGAAGAAGAAAGATGGGAGTATGCGATTTTGTATTGATTATCGGGGAGTTGAATCATGTCACCATCAAAAATAGGTATTCATTGCTACGTATTGATGACCTGTTTGACCCGATTGCAAGGAGCCAAATTCTTTTCAAAGATTGATCTTCGTTAGGATATCACCAATTAAAGATTAGAGCAAGCGACATTCCAAAGCGGCTTTCGGAACTCGATGATGGGCATTATGAATTCCTAGTCATGTCCTTTGGATTGACTAATGCTCATGCTGCCTTCATGGATATGATGAACCGATTATTCAAGGAATATTTGGATCACTTTGTGGTCATCTTTATTGATGACATCCTTATTTATTCCAAAAATCGTGAAGATCATGAGCAACACTTGAGGTTGACACTCCAAAAGCTTCGTGAATATAAGCTTTATGCCAAGTTGAAGAAATGCGAGTTCTGGCTTGAGGAAGTAGCATTCCTTGGGCACGTGGTATCAAGTCATGGAATATCTGTTGACCTAGTAAAGATTGAAGTTATTCAAAGCTGGGAGCAACCTAAATCAGTGACCGAAGTACGTAGCTTTCTCGGTTTAGCTGGTTATTATCGGAGATTCGTGGAAGGATTTTCTCGAATCGCTACTCCATTGACTCAGCTGACTCGAAAAGATACAAAGTTCGGTTGGAGCGAAGAATGTGAGAAGAGTTTTTAAGAACTCAAGAGGAGACTCATTTTCGGCACCTGTTCGACAATACCATCTGGCTCGGAGGGATTTGTCATCTACAGTGATGCTTCGGGCAAAGGGTTGGGATGTGTTCTCATACAACATGAAAAAGTCATAGCCTATGCCTTGCAACAACTCAAAGAATATGAGAGGAATTATCCTACTCATGATCTAGAGTTAGCAGTTGTTGTCTTTGCACTTAAAATTTGGAGGCATTACTTGTATGGGGAGAAAGTGGAGATCTTTACGGATCATAAAAGCCTCAAATATTTCTTCACTCAAAAGGAACTCAACATGTGACAACGACGTTTGCTTGAACTGTTGAAAGATTATGATCATACCATCCAATACCATCCTGGAAAAGCGAACGTGGTAGCTGACGCATTGAGTAGAAGATCATATGCAAGTACGAGTGCGATATTGTCAACGCAAAGGCCCATTTGTGTGACTTGCAAAGGATGGAGATAGAGTTAAAGACTCAGGACGCATGTGATAATAGCGAATATACGAGTAGAACCGACTTTAATCGATAAAGTTAAAGCTGCTCAAGCTACAGACCTGGAGCTGATGCGTATGAGGAAGAAAGTGCAAGAAGGTGCTATGCCGAAAGCAAGAATCGATGAAGAAGGAATACTTCGAGTCAACTCCAAACTTTGTGTTCCTAACGACCCTGATTTAAAGTATAAAATCATGATGGAGGCACACAACACACCATTTTCAATCCATCCTGGGAGTACCATAATGTATCATGATATTCGTCATACATTTTGGTGGAGCAATATGAAGAGAGAGATAGCGTTGTTTATCTCAAGGTGTCTAACTTGTCAACGAGTTAAAGTGGAGCATCAAGTACCAAAAGGTCCATTGCAACCACTTCAAATTCCAGAATTGATGTGGGAGCACATTACCATGGATTTTGTTATCGGTCTTCCTAAGGTTGCTCAAGGCATAGATGCAATTTGGGTCATTGTTGATAGATTGACCAAGTCTGCTCATTTCTTACCGATACGAGAAACTTATACACTTGAACGTCTTTCTCGTATGTACATAAACGAGATTGTAAGACTGCATTGTATGCTAGTATCCATAGTTTCTGATCGAGACCCAGATTCACTTCATAATTATGGGTTAGTTTGCAAAAGCTATGGGCACAGACTTACGATTTAGCTCGGCATATCATCCTCAGACGGACGGACAGTCAGAGAGGACTATTCAAACTCTTGAAGATCTATTAAGACTCTGTGTCCTTGATTTCAAGGGAAGTTGGGACAAGTTCTTACCATTGGTGGAGTTTTCCTACAACAACAGCTTATCAAGCAAGTATTGGCATGACTCCATTCAAGCGTTGTATGGAAGAAAGTGTCGCTTCAAAGATATCTTTGGGATGAGGTGGGTGAAGCAACGTTGTTGGGACCGGAGTTGGTACGTATGACTACGAAAAAGATTCAAACGATCCGATAACGTATAAAAACCTCACAAAATCGACAAAAGAGTTATGCTGATCTTTATCGAAAGGACGTGGAATTCGATATAGGAAATCATGTGTTGTTACGTGTTGCTCCATGGAAAGGAGTTACAAGATTTGGAAAGAGAGGAAAACTCAATCCTCGATTCATCGGTCCATTTTTAATCCTCGATCGAGTAGGAACTGTGGCCTATAGACTCACTTTACCGCCAAGTATGTCTCGTGTTCATAACGTTTTTCACATATCCATGTTACGTAAATATGTGAAAGACCCGAACCACATTATTGAGTTAGAACCGAATGAAATAGTGGAAGATTTGATATCTGAAGAGGTTCCTGTTCAAATCTTGGATTAGAAGGAACATATTCTACTCTCCAAGGTTATACCTCAAGTCAAAGTTTTGTAGAGAAACCACGATGTTGAGGAAATGACTTGGGAGTTAGAATCTGAAATGAAATCAAGGTATCCTTACCTCTTCGACATACCAGGTACGTACCCTAATTTCGAGGGCGAAATTTCATAAGAAGGGGAGGTTGTAAGACCCCAAGTTTTATAAATAAAGATGAATTTTCTATAAATATTATTTTTGAATATTATGGAGTAAAATTGATATAATAGTTGTGGGTCATATTTATAAATTTTGCAAAGTAAGCAAGTTGTATAAAATATTCGTTTGGTCGGGGAATATTCTTTTTGTCGGGTAATATTCGTACGACGGCACAATCATTGGTGGACCCCACAACGGAAGTATTGTCATAGTTAGAAAACGACAAAATTATCTTTCTATAAAAATAACGGCGGAGGTGTTACCGTTAAAACTATTGAACTACCCGGTAGTAAAAGTAAAGTAATACGCGTGGTTACATAGTAGCACACGGTATTGATTATTGATGCTTACGTGAGAAGTCACTCAGCTATACTCAATTATTGCTACAGTAATTGCTGCATCATTTCTCTTATATTATTGATTCAATTATTGTCACACTATCATCTGTATAATATGTTATATTATTAAATCAATAATTGAGACGACAAGTTATAAATGATTAATAATTGTTGAAAGATTAAATATGTGTTGATTAAAAATAAAATGATTTGTGGTAATATTTATTCAATCCTTGATGAATATAAAGAGTCTGTTATGAGACGTTTGTGGTAAGTTTGGTTATTTTATGGGGGGCCATATGTCATCATCTAAGAGTCTCTTCGTCAATAGTAATTACCTTCGTGAATAGTAATTACCTTCGTCAATAGTAATTACCTTTACCAGACGTCAAACCACTTGCCGTTTCACATTACAGGCGTCAAACCACTTTTCTTTTCACATCACCAGTCGTCAAGCCACTTGCCTTTTCACATGGCAAGTGCTAAGCTAGAAATCTTCTATAAATAGAGGCCTAGTGCTTCATTATTTTTCACTTAATTCATTCAAGCTATATAGAGAGAAAAAGTATAGAGAGAATAAGAGAGAAAGAAGAAGAGTATTCTATTACATTACACCACTGCAAAGATTCAATCTCCTACTAAAGTAAAGGATGTTATTCTTTCTTATTCACGAAGAGAACTGTTGTTATTCCATTGCTTATTATTACATTGGAATAACTTTTGTATCATGGTTTACCCTATACTTGGTGAGATTCTTCTCTTATTCTCATTGGAACATCCTCGTCTCAGATATGTTTTACAAGGACACTGTTCCGTATTTATTATTATTCATTGGAACATCCTCGTCGTGTGTTTTACGGGACTGGTTTGGTCTTTATTATTATTACATTGGAACATCTTGTCTGTGTGTTTTACGTCGGACTGGTTCCATTCTTTATTATTACATTGGAATATCCACGTTCATGCGTTTTTACGTAGAACACGGTTCCGTTATTTATTATTACGTTGGAATAAACCTACCAAGTGATCTATCGAATGCATGGTGATTTCTTTTGTTATTCCATTCCTTATTATACTCAGTTGGTTAAAACTTTGACTTCTATACTCCATGAAATTAGTGGAATATCCTTGATATTTGCGCTTCATCCAGTATCCTTTCATAGAAATATTCTTCTAAGTATTCTTGAATTTTACTCTACAAAGCAGTATCATGTTGACAATTTGGACGTTAATAATTCCTGGTTAAAATAATTCTTGAACTTGTATTATTGAATTCTTATATCATTGTCATCATCCTCATGTTTATATTTTGTTGAAAGTCATCTGTGGCCTGTAGTGCATAGATGGACTTGGTATGATTATGACCGAGGATTATTGATTGTAATCATGACCGTAAGTAATGTTACAAATGATGTGGTAAAAGTTCTCATTGGCCCGTAGTGCATTGATGGATGATTGTTGGCATGATCATGACCATTAATGAATACACAAATATTCTTGGCCCGTAGTGCATGGATAATTGTGGTCGTGATACTACTAAAGAATATCCTCGTCAGTAGTGCGAGGGGTGATTCGATGATGTGGAATATTTATTAAGTCGAGTCTCAAATTTATAATGATGATGAAAACCTTTTAAATCATAAAAGATAGTAGATTTTATTTTCTACTTGAATCTTTTAATGGATTCTTTGGTTCCGCCTATGATTAAACTTGATGTTTATTATATTTTATCAGTTTAACACTGTTGAAGGCTAATGATAATTTATTCTGCATTATCTTAGTCATAATATTTCTTACTGGGCTAGTTGAGCTCACCCTTTCTTTCACTGTTCTCTTCAGGAAATGAGAATATAATGGACGAGTCGGGGAACGGAGTAATGGTCCAGAGGATAGCATTAGTAGTCCTCACTATTCTGTAAAATAGTGTGATAATAATTGTAATGAGGACTCCTTTTGAGTTTGTATAATCTCTAGTAGACAATATTTGTATTCAAACTCACAGTTTATGTTTTGTCGTATTGTACACGACAGTTGTATTAGTAAGTTGTATTTGAATTCTGTACCATGTATCTGGCGACCTAAGATGGGTGATGTATACCTAATTTTGCGGGCGTCACACAAAAGGTCCATTGCAACCACTTGAAATTCTAGAATGGAAGTGGGAGCACATTACCATAGATTTCGTTACCGGTCTTCCTAAGGTTTCTCAAGGCATAGATGCGATTTGGGTCATTGTTGATAGATTGACCAAGTCTGCTCATTTCTTACCGATACGAGAAACTTATACACTTGAACGTCTTGCTCGTATGTACATAAACGAGATTGTAAGACTTCATGGTATGCCGTATCCATAGTTTTTGATCGAGACCCAAGATTCACTTCACGATTTTGGGTTAGTTTGCAAAAAGCTATGGGCACAGATTTTCCGATTTAGCTCGGCGTATCATCCTCGACAGATTTGACGGTCGGAGAGGACTATTCAAACTCTTGAAGATCTATTAAGACTTTATGTCCTTGATTTCAAGGGAAGTTGGGACAAGTTCTTACCATTGGTAGAGTTTTCCTACAGCAACAGTTATCAAGCAAGTATTGGCATGGCTCCATTCGAAGCATTGTATGGAAGAAAGTGTCGTTCTCCAGTATGCTGGGATGAGGTGGGTGAAGCAACGTTATTTGGACTAGAGTTGGTACGTATGACTACGGAAAAGATTCAAACGATCCGACAACGTATAAAAACCTCACAAGATCGAAAAAAGAGTTATGCTGATCTTCATCGAAAGGACGTGGAATTCGATATAGGAGATCATGTGTTGTTGCGTGTTACTCCATGGAAAGGAGTTACGAAATTTGGAAAGAGAGGAAAACTCAATCCTCGATTCATCGGCCCATTTTTAATCCTCGATCGAGTAGTAACTGTGGCCTATAGACTCGCTTTACCGCCAAGTATGTCTCGTGTTCATAACATTTTTTACATATCCATGTTACGTAAATATGTGAAAGACCCGAACCACATTCTTGAGTTAGAACCGGACGAAATAGCGGAAGATTTGACGTATGAAGAGGCTCCTGTTCAAATCTTGGATAAGAAGGAACATATTCTACGCTCCAAGGTTATACCTCAAGTCAAAGTTGTGTGGAGAAACCAAGATGTTGAGGAAATGACTTGGGAGTTAGAATCTGAAATGAAATCAAGGTATCCTTACCTCTTCGACATACCAGGTACGTACCCTAATTTTGAGGGCGAAATTTCATAAGAAGGGGA
Organism: Panax ginseng; assembly: GCA_020205605.1. NCBI lineage: Eukaryota > Viridiplantae > Streptophyta > Magnoliopsida > Apiales > Araliaceae > Panax > Panax ginseng. Next base: position 34,690,435 of record CM035127.1, on the reverse strand, counting down.
GGTTGTAAGACCCCAACTTTTATAAATAAAGATAAATTTTCTATAAATATTATTTTTGAATATTATGGAGTAAATTTGATATAATGTTATAGTTATGGGTAATATTTATAAATTTTGCAAAGTAAGCAACTTGTTATAAAATATTCGTTTGGTCGGGGAATATTCTTTTTGTCGGAGAATATTCGTACGACGGCACAATCATTGGTGGACCCCACAACAGAATTATTGTCATATTGAGAAAACGACAAAAATACTTTATGAAAATAACGGCGGAGGTGTTACCATTAAAACTGTTGAACTACCCGATAGTAAAAGTAAAAGAATATGCTGGGTGGTTGCAGTAGTAGCTACTCAGATTGATTATTGATGCTTACGTGAGAAGTTACTCACCTATACTCAATTATTGCTATGAGAATAATGTCGCACCATACCTCTTATATTATTTATTCAATTATTGTCACAGTATCATCTGTATAATATGTTATATTATTAAATCAATAATTGAGACGACAAGTTATAAATGATTAATAATTGTTGAAAGATTAAATATGTGTTTATTAAAAATAAAATGATTTGTGGTAATATTTATTCAATCCTTGATGTATATAAAGAATGTATTATGAGACGTTTGTGGTAGGTTTGGTTATTTTATGGGGGGCCCATATGTCATCATCTAAGAGTCTCTTCATCAATAGTAAATACCTTCGCCAATAGTAATTACCTTCGTCAATAGTAATTACCTTCGTCAATAGTAATTACCTTCGTCAATAGTAATTACCTTCATCAATAGTAACTAACTTTACCAGACGTCAAACCACTTGCCGTTTCATATTATAGGCGTCGAACCAATTGTCGTTTCACATTACAGGCGTCAAACCACTTTTCTTTTCACATCACCAGTCGTCAAGCCACTTGCTTTTTCACATTTCAAGTGCTAAGCTAGAAATCTTCTATAAATAGAGGCCTAGTGCTTCATTATTTTTCATTTAATTCATTCAAGCTATAAAAGAGAAAGTATAGAGAGAATAATAGAGAGAAAGAAGAAGAGTATTCTGCTACTACACCACTGCAGATTTAATCTACTAATGTAAGGATGTTATTCTTTCTTATTCATGAAGAGAAGCTGTTGTTATTCCATTGCTTATTATTCATTGGAATAACCTATATACTGTGGTTTACCCTATACTTGGTGACATTCTTCTATTATTCATTGGAACATCCTGCGTCATGTGTTTTACAGGAATTCGGTTCCGTCTTTTTATTATTATTCGTTGGAACATCCACATGTGTGTTTTACAACGGACTGGTTAAAATCTTTATTATTCTCGTTGGAACATCCCGCTTGCGTGCAAATTTTTCCTAACTTCGTTCCCGTTATTATTATCCGTTGGAATAACTCTGCTCATGTGAAGTACCGCATGCATGGTGATTTCTTTTGTTATTCCATTCTTTATTATACTCAGTTGGTTAAAGTTTTAACTTCTATACTCCATGAAATTATTAGAATATCCTTGATATTTGCGTTTCATCCAGTATCTTTTCATGGAAATATTCTTCTGATCATTTTTGAATTTTACTCTACAAAGTAGTATCATGTTGACAATTTGGACATTATTAGTTCCTGGATAAATTAATTCTTGAACTTGTTTTATTGAATTCTTATATCATTGTCATCATCCTCATGTTATATTATATTGAAAGTCATATGTGGCCTGTAGTGCATAGATGGACTTGGTATGATTATGACCAGTGATTATTCGGTGTAATCATGACCATAATGTTACAAATGATGTGGTAAAAGTTATCATTGGCCCGTAGTGCATTGATGAACAGTTGTTGGCATGATCATGATCATTAATGAATACACGAATGTCCTTGGCTATAGTGCATGGATAATTTATGGTCGTGATACTAAAGAATATCCTTGGCCGTAGTGTAGGGGTGATTCGATGATGTGGATTATTTATTGTCGAGTCCCAAATGATAAAAGTCATAAAAAACCTTTTAAATCATAAAAGATAGTAGATTTTATTCTCTACTTGACTCTTTTAATGGATTGCTTGTTTCACCGCAGCTTAAACTTGATGTTGTTATATTTTATCGCTTTTAAAACTTTTGAAGGCTAACGATAATTTATTCTTCATTATCTTAGTCATAATATTTCTTACTGGGCTAGTTGAGCTCACCCTTTCTTTCACTGTTCTCTTCAGGAAATGAGAACATAGCAGGGACTAGTTGGGGAACGGAGTGATGGTCCAGAGGATAGCATTAGTAGTCCTCACTATTCTATGAAATTGTGTGTTAATAATTGTAATGAGGACTCCTTTTGAGTTTGTATAATCTCTAGTAGACAATAATTGTATTCAAACTCACAGTTATGTTTTGTCGTATTGTACACGACAGTTGTATTAGTAAGTTGTATTTGAATTTTGTACTATGTATCTGACGACCCAAGATGGGTGATGTATACCTAATTTTGGGGGCATCAAATCTCCCCTCCAAGTTCAAATCCCTGATCTCCGCCAGAGATCATATCCCTAAGCTCTGATACCAAATGTGACAACCCCAAAATAGGTCCATTCCATCCAACCTATTCTGAGTCGCCAAATACATGGTACAGAAAACAACTACAACTTTATTACAACAATTTTTCGTGGCAAAATACAACAACACATATCTTCGTGAGTTTGGATACAAATATATACCAACTGTGACTCTTATCCCAACCTTGGATAGCACGTCACAATGACACCTTACATAAAGGTATAGTCAAAACTGTTTTAGAAATTAGAATCTTTGGGAAGTGCTCAAGGAAACCTTCGTACATGGGAGGCCATGCTTCTAGGTTATGATAGATATCATATTGCCACAGAATTATCCTTGGTTGACCCAATAGACCCAAAAGAAAAACGAGAAGATTACTATCATATTCTTTCCAATGGTGAGTCTTCTCTTGACATATCATTATCTCCACTGTCTCTAATTGAGAGTTATACTTCAACCAAACACCAAGATTACGTAGGTAGTGCTCAGTAGATATACTCAAAGAAGTGGATGAGCACAACCACATCTTATGATGACACGAGGTTGTATGTCATTAGACATATTGTATGATAGTGGCAAAACACCCTTCCAACATTGGGTTCGCCTCACCCTATTTGATTCACCAAATATAACTACTAAATGATGTATACAACACCTTTCTATACCGCTAGGAGAACCTCCACGACTAGAGACCACCGATTCTATTTCCCCGATTACCCTCGCTTTCAAACCCAAATTTACACTCTTATTACACGAAAAGAATTATGAAATGCAGGAAGGGTGAGACAACTAGCTCAAGAAAGAATATCATGACTAAAGATAAATAAATTATCAATAGCCTTCAACAAAGAATAAATCGTAGATTTAGAACATATGGTAGATGATAAAAATTTTCAACCATAGTTGCAAGTGAACGAGAAATCCATTAGAAGAGTCAAATAGACTATAAAGTCTATTATCTTCTCCATGTTAAAAATCCACCAACAATGTTTTATCCTCGTAATATCAATCAACAATTCTCGTCCACAATCATATGAATAACTCATAATCATAATTGTAGTTCTAAATTCCTCTTCTCATCTAGACTAAGATAATTTTCATCACCTATCTTTACCGAAACATCAAAGATCATGGTTACACCAAATCACATTTTCGCTCATAATCATACTAATAACTTCAACTTTGCACTACGGCCAAATATATTCGTCAACAGTTCATGTGAGACCCCAGATTTTATGAATAAAGATTTAATTTTCTCGAAATAATTTTTTTTTTATATTATGGTGTTGATTTGATGTAATGTTATAGTTGTGGGTAATATTTATAAATTTTGCAAAGTAAGCAAGTGGTTGTATAATATTCGATTGGTTGGGAATATTCTTTTTGTTGGGAATATTTATGTAATGACGCACAATTATTGGTGGACCCCACAACAAAATTATCATTTTGACAGAGAAAACGACAAAAATACTTTATATGAAAATAATCTATGAAGTTTTATTGCTAATCGTTGAAACACGGTATTATTAAAAGTACAAGAATACGCTGTGGTTGCACAAAGAAGATTACACAGATTAATTATTGATGCTTACGTGAGAAGTCACTCGCTTATACTCAATTATTGCTCACGATAATTCTTTGCATCATATCTCTCATATTATTGATTCAATTATTATTACAGTATCATCTGCATAATATGATATATTGTTCAATCGGGTATTCGGGACACTTTTTCGTGTCGGAGTACTATTCATGAGTTACTATTCACGAGTTACTATTCACCCGGTTACTATTCACTCTAGTATTGTGCATTCGGGTATTTGGGTACAATATTATTCCATGAGGAGATGTGCTAATTTTTCAGATCGTTGGTTGAAGATATAATAGTAAGTCAATATGGATCATTTGGTGGAGTTATAATAGTAAATCAATATGGATCGTTGGTTTAAAGTTTTAATAGTAAATCAGTATGGACCGTTGTTTTAAGTTTTAATAGTAAACCAATATGGACCGTCCGTTTAATAGTAAATCAATCTGGACCGTTCATGAATTAGTTACTATTCATTCCATTTTCCTATAAATAGAAGTTCATTCCTTCATAATTTCTTACGAATTCACTGAAACTCTAGAGAGAGAAATTATAAAAAAAAGCTATAGAAAAGTATTCTGCTCCTTCCCTACTCTTATATTCAGTTTCTTTTACGGTAAGGGATATTATTTGTTATATCTGTAAGGGGTATTATTTCTTTTGTATTCATGAAGAGAACTTCTGTTATTCCATTATTTATTATTCTGTTGAATAACTCAGATACGCCTGGTTACCCTATACATGGTGACATTCTTCTAATATTTCGCTTTATTATTATTCGTTTGAAATATCATGTATGTATGCGCTGTGGGACATGGTTCCATTATTTATTATTCTCGTTTAATATCATGTCCATGCGTTTACGCTTGGGACCTGGTTCCATTATTTATTATTTTGTCGGAATATCCTGTCTGTGCGTTTACGCCGGACCTGGTTCCATCCTTTATTATTCTGTTAGAATAACCTGCCTGTGCGGTCTATCGCATGCATGTTTATTTCTTTTGTTATTCCATTCTTTATTATACTCAGTTGGTTAAAACTTTGACTTCTATACCCATGAAATTGGTGGAATATCTTTGATATTTGCACTTCATCCAGTATCTTTTCATGAAAATATTCTTCCGAGCATTCTTGAATTTTACTCTCTGAGCAAAGATCATGTTGACAATTTGAACGTTATCGCCTCTGGATAAATTAATTCTTGAACTTGTTTTATTGAATTCTTATATCATTGTCATAATTCTCATGTTTATATTATGTTGAAAGTCATCTGTGGCCTGTAGTGCATATATGGACTTGGTATGATTATGACCAGGGATTATTTGGTATAATCATAACCATAATGTTACAAATGATATGGAAAAAGTCATCATTGGCCCGTAGTGCATTGATGGACAGTTTTTGGTATGATTATGGCTATGGATTCTCTTTGGCCGTAGTGCAAAGATGAATTTTTTTTATGGCATGATCAGGACCGTTGATGAAAACATGATTATCTTAAGCCGTAGTGCATGGATAATTCGTGGTCGTGATACTAAAGAATATCCTCGTCGAAAAGTGAGGGGTGATTCGATGATGTGGATTATTTATTAAAAGTCGAGTCCCAAATGATAAAAGTGATGAAAAACCTTTTAAATCATAGAAGATATTAGATTTTATTCCCTACTTGACTCTTCTAATGGATTGCTTGATCCGCTGCAGTTAAACTTGATAGTTGTTATATTTTATCAGTTTAACATTGTTGAAGGCTAACGATAAATTATTCTGCATTATCTTCGTCATAATATTTCTTATTGGGCTAGTTGAGCTCACCCTTTCTTTCATTGTTCTCTTCAGGAAATGAGACCGTAGCTGGGACTAGTCGGGGAACAGAGTGATGGTCATAGATGGTGCATTATTAGTCATCACTATTCTGTGAAATAGTGTGATAATAATTTTAATGAGGACTCCTTTTGAGTTTGTATAATCTCTAGTAGACAATATTTGTATTCAAACTCACAAGTTATGTTTTGTCGTATTGTACACGACAGTTGTATTATTAAGTTGGATTTGAATTCTGTACCATGTATCTGGCGACTCAAGATGGGTGATGTATACCTAATTTTGGGGGCGTCACAGTTGGTATCAAAGCTTAGGGATATGATCCCTGGCTAGGATGTGAGAATAGAACTAGGAGGGGAGAGACGGGGAATTCCTTCACTAGTATGACCTACCTAAGTTTATTTGGTATTTAATTGGTCGGTCAGAATATAGGGATAATATATTACATGTCAATTAACTTTTGTTTTGTGGCGATGTCTCGAAAATGACATCCGAGAATGATGAGAATAGCAATGAAGCATGAGAGACCGTTGATTCTCCACAGATCAATAATCAGGACAATGTGCAACAGGATGGCGATAATCCTCCTATAAATAACAACACTGATCAATTGACGAATGATGGTACGTTTAGGAGCTTTTTAGAATTCATGCAAAATCAGGCGAAGGTGGATCCTGTTCATAATACAAGAGGAAAAAATGGTAACCCACGGTTGGTCACCGCTAAGCAATTCAAGGAGTTGGGACCATCGGAGTTTTTGGGAAAGCCAGAACCACTTAAGGCGGAGACGTAGTTAAAGCAGATCACCAAGATATTTGATGTCTTGGGATGCTCCGAGGAGCAAAAGGTTCCCATTGCCACCTTTATGTTGCGTGAAGAGGCAGATCACTGGTGGGAATCTGTAAAACGTACCCAACCTGACGCACTCAAGATGTCTTGGGAGAAGTTCCAAGAGCTGTTCAATGACAAGTACTTTCCTGAAAGCATTCGTCACATGAATGAGGTGGAATTTATCAAGTTAGAGCAAAACAACATGACCGTGTCGCAGTACGAAGCCAAGTTTGCCGAGTTGTCCCGATTTGTGTTCCACTTGGTTGATAATGAAGACAGAATGACGCGGATGTTTTTATGAGGTTTGAAGCCGGAGATACGTCAATATCTTATTTCTCATAAATTGTGTTTGTATTCAGATGTTGTCAATAGGGCTCAGTTAGTGGAGCGCAATAACGAGTCAACGCAACTAAAAGAGAGCAGTTGGAAAAATGATAATACCGGTGATAACAGTCATCAAAGCGGTGACAATAATCATGGAGGGAATCAACATGCCAGAAATGGTAACCACCTCGATGGTAATCATGGTCAAAACAATAAAAATGGACATTTCAAGAAGAAGAGATTCAACAATGATGGAAAGACGTCAGCACCAGTACCCGTTGTTAAGGAAGGAGAACGACCACCTATCATATGCTTCAAATGCGGAGGGGAGGGACACATCAGTCCAAACTGCGTGATGCCGTCCAAAGCATGCTATAATTATGGAAGAGAAGGTCACTTAGCCCAATTTTGTCGTTCACCGAAGACAAGTTCAGCTAGGATGGAGGCACCAAAGAATGTTCCAAGCAAGCCAAAGCCAGTAGTTTAAGAGAGAGCGTTTTTTTTTCGTGACGAGGAGCCTGAATAAAATTATCACGGATATGTTAGTCATAAACTCTTGCGAAGTCTATACCGTGTTAGATACCGGTTCTACTCACTCTTTTATTACACCTAGTTGTGTTCAATGTTTGAAGTTAACTCCGGAGAAGTTAGACTTTGATATATCTGTTTAAACTCAGTTGGGAGAAACCTTCGTTACCTCCACTATTTATAAATCTTGTTCAAATCAACACTTTCACGTTACCAGTCGATCTTATCTCTTTGAAAATACCTGCCTTTGATGTGATTTTTGGAAATGATTGGTTAACTACTCATCATGCTTTTTGTAAGGTTGTTAGCTTTCATACTCCTAACCAACCTGTTATGCGAATTCAAAGTAACCAAACCACTAAAGTCAATCATTGTTATATCAAGCCATAAATAAAGAGCCCCGATCCTTTTGTTATTGACTTTCTTGTGTGGAATGCACCGAAGCCAGACTTTCTGTAGGCAACGTCGTGAATGACGGTGACAAGTTGATAGGTATCAATGTGACGTGTTATCCAAGTCTTGGATGAGAGTCACAGTTTTTAATGATATTTTTATTGTTAATAAATTTCCTAACGTATTCTTGAAGACTTCTTAGCCTACCCCTAGAGCGTGAAATTGAATTTTGTATTAACTGTGAGACCCCAGATTTTATGAATAAAGATTAAATTTTATCGAAATATTTTTCTAATATTATGGTGTGGATTTGATATAACGTTATAATTGTGGGTAGTATTTAAAAAAATTTCAAAGTATGCAAGTTGTTATAAAATATTCGATTGGTCGTGGAATATTCGTTTTAACAGGGAATATTCGTACAATGGCACAATCATTGGTGGACCCCTACAACGGAATTATTGTTGGATTGAGAAAACTACAAAAATAATTTATGAAAATAACGGCGGAAGTGTTACCGTTAAAACTGTTGAACTACTCGGTAGTAAAAACACAGTAATACGCATGGTTGCATAGTAGCACACAGTATTGATTATTGATGCTTACGTAAGAAGTCACTCAGTTATACTCAATTATTGCTACAGTAATTGATGCATCATATCACTCATATTATTGATTCAATTATTGTCACAGTATCATCTGCATAAAATGTTATTTTATTAAATCAATACTTGAGACGACAAAGTTATTCATATTATTAAATTACAATATTTACAATGTCTAGAAGTTCTGTCAAGGAGAGATTTGGTCACCTAATTGCGCGCCAATAGGGAGAAATCCTTATTGGAAAGCCCCTCTTTCCTGGGAACGACCTGGTTGATATATATTGTGAGTTATAATATTAAGGATGAATGTTGTTCGAAGTTGAATTTGGAGACGCGGATGTGATATTTGAGTCCGGAACGACGAAATTAGTAAAAATAGTCTATAAACACAAAATTTTTCGGGATTCACTATTTGGTCAAAAAGTCAACAGTTGACTTTTTCGGTAAAACACAAACTTCGAAATTTTAAAATTTATATTTTTGATAAAAATAGTTTCATTATGTTGGAATTGTTTGTGTTAATGAAAATCGACATATATTCCGATGATAATTGATGTCTGGGGGTTATATTGATAAATCGGGTAATTTATCGGATAAATGAGCAATTAATTGCTACTAATTCACATGCTTATATAACTATTTGTTCACATGTGTGTACTATTGAATCACATTCTTATACTATTAGGGAGTTGGTGCAAAATTGATAATACTTGCATGACTAAGTTAAAATGGAGGTATAGATGGAAGTACTATATCCGTAATTCGTATTTTCACATGTTCAGAACTATTGATTCACATATTTTACTATTGAATCACATTATTTACTATTAGGGGAGGTGGTGCAAGTTTGATGATACTTCCATGACTAAATTAAAAATAAAGGAAAAGTGGAGGTATCAGATCGTAATTTTTTCGAGCCCCAAACGTGCAATTATCGAAACTAGCTTTTTTCTATAAATGAAGCTCATTCTTCCTTCATTTATCACCAATTCACAAAAGCTTTAGAGCGATTATTATAGAGAGAAATTATAGAGAGAAAGAATAAAGAAGTCCGCTACCTCACTATTCCAAAGATCCGTTTTTCCAAGGTAGGGAGTATTATTTCTTTCTTATCCATGAAGAGAACTTCGTTATTCCATTCTTTATTATTCGTTGGAATAACTGTATATCTGGGCTACCCTATACTTGGTGAAATTCTTACGTTGTTCCATTCTTTATCATTCTGTTGGAACATCCTGTCTCTCGCGTTTCACGCCGGACACAGATTACATCTTTATTATTCTCATTGGAATATCACATCGCATGCGTTTTATGCAGGACTGATTTTTTCTTTATTATTTCGTTGGAATATCACATCAAGGCGTTCTCTACGGACTGGATTCTCATCTTTATTATTACATTTGGAATATCCTGCTCAGACATTTTACGCCGGACTGATTCCGTCTTTTATTATTCCGTTGGAATATCCTCATGCATGCGTTTATAGGATTCGATTCCGTTATTTATTATTCATTGGAATAACTTTGCTGTCTTGGTCTACCACATGCCCGGTGATTTCTTTTGTTATTCCATTCCTTATTATACTTAGTTGGTTAAAGTTTTGACTTCTATACTCCATGAAATTAGTGGAATATCCTTGATATTTGCGCTTCATCCAGTATCTTTTCATGGAAATATTCTTCTGAGCATTCTTGAATTTTACTCTACAAAGCAGTATCTTGTTGACAATTTGGACGTTATTAGTCCCTGGATAAAATAATTCTTGAACTTGTTTTATTGAATTCTTATATCATTGTCATCATCCTCATGTTTATATTTTGTTGAAAGTTATCTGTGGCCTATAGTGCATAGATGGACTTGGTATGATTATGACCAGAGATTATTCTGTGTTATCATGACCGTAATGTTACAAATGATGTGGTAAAAGTCCTCATTGGCCCGTAGTGCATTGATAGACAGTTGTTGGCATGATCATGACCATTATTGAATACACAAATATTCTTGGCCCGTAGTGCATGGATAATTGTGGTCGTGATACTAAAGAATATCCTTGGCCGTAGTGCGAGGGTGATTCGATGATGTGGATTATTTATTGTTGAGTCCCGGAGATAAAAGTGATGAAAACCTTCTAAATCATAAAAGATAGTAGATTTTATTCTCTACTTGACTCTTTTAATGGATTGCTTGTTCCACTGCAGTTAAACTTGATGGTTGTTATATTGTATCAGTTTAACATTGTTGAAGGCTAACGATAATATATTCTACATTATCTTAGTCATAATATTTCCTACTGGGCTAGTTGAGCTCACCCTTTTACTTTTATTGTTCTCTTCAGGAAATGAGAAAGTAGCAGGGACTAGTCGGGGAACGGAGTGATGGACCAGATGATAGCATTAGTAGTCCTCACTATTCTGTGAAATAGTGTGATAATAATTGTAATGAGGACTCCTTTTGAGTTTGTATAATCTCTAGTAGACAATATTTGTATTCAAACTCATAGCATATGTTTTGTCGTATTGTACACAACAGTTGTATTATTAAGTTGTATTTGAATTCTGTACAATGTATCTGGCGACTCAAGATGGGTGATGTATACCTAATTTTGGGGGCGTCACAATTGGTATCAAAGCTTAGGGATATGATCCCTGGCTAGGATGTTAGAATAGAACTAGGAGGGGAGAGACGGGGAATTCCTTCGCTAGCATGACCTACCAAAGTTTATTTGGTATTTAATTGGTCGGTCAGAATATAGGGATAATATGTTACATGTCTATTAACTTTTGTTTTGTGGCAATATCTGAAAATGACATCCGAGAATGTTGAGAATAGAAATGAAGCACAGGAGACCGTTGATTCTCCACAGATCAATAATCAGGACAATGTGCAACAGGATGGTGATAATCCTCCTATAAACAACAACACTAATCAATTGACGAATGACGGTACGTTTAGGAGCTTTTTAGAATTCATGCAACACCAGACGGGAGAGACTCATGTTCATAATGCAGGAGGAAACAATGGCAACCCACGGTTGGTCACCGCTAAGCAGTTCAAGGAGCTGGGACCACCGGAGTTTTTGGGAAAGCCAGAACCACTTAAGGCGGAGACATGGTTAAAATAGATCAACAAGATATTTGATGTCTTGGGATGCTCAGAGGAGCAAAAGGTTCCCTTTGCCACCTTTATGTTGCGTGAAGAGGCAGATCAATGGTGGGAATCCGTAAACGTACCTAGCCTGACGCACTCAAGATGTCTTGGGAGAAGTTCCAAGAGTTGTTCAACGACAAGTACTTTCTCGAAAGTATTCGTCACATGAAGGAGGTGGAGTTTATCAAGTTGGAACAAAAAAATATGACTGTGTCGCAATACGAGGCTAAATTTGCGGAGTTATCCCGGTTTGCATCCCATTTGGTCGATAATGAGGAGCGAATGACGCGAATGTTTTTAAGAGGTTTGAAGAAGCGAGATACGCCAATATCTTATTTCTCATAAATTGTGTTTGTATTCGGATGTTGTAAATAGGGCTCGATTAGTGGGTAGCGATAACGAGTCAACGCAACCAAAAGAGAGCGGTAGGAAAAATGATAATACCGGTGATAATGATCATCAAAGCGGTAACAATAAGCATGGAGGAATCAACATGCGAAATGGTAACCACGCCGGTGGTAATCATGGTCAAAATAATAAGAATGGACATTTCAAGAAGAAGAGATTCAACAATGATGGAAAGACGTCAAGACCAAAGCACCCGTTGTTAAGGAAGGAGAATGACCACCTATCGGATGCTTCAAATGCGAGGGAGGGACACATCACCCAAACTCGCGCGATGTCATCAAAATATGTTATAATTGTGGAAGAGAAGGCCACTTAGCCCGATTTTGTCGTTCACCGAAGACAAGTTCAGCTAGGATGGAGGCACCAAAGGTCGTCCAGAAAAGTCAAAGCCGGTAGTTTAAGAGAGAACGTTTTTTTTTGTGACAAGGAACCTGAATAAAATTATCACGTGTGACGCCCCCAAAATAGGTATACAACACCCATTCTGAGTCGCCAAATACATGGTACAGAAAGCAAACTACAACTTCAATAATACAATTGTCGTGCAAAATACGACAACACATACTGTGAGTTCAAATATAAATATTGTCTTCTAGACAATATCCACACTCAAATAAGTCCTCGTTACAATTATTCAAACACTATTTTACAGAAATAGTGAGGACTGCTAAAACATCTTTCTAGAACCATCACTCCGTACCCCGACTAGTTCCTGCTATGTTCTCACCTCCTGAGAAAATGGAACAAAACGGAAAAGGGTGAGCTCAACTAGCCCAGTAAAGAATATTATGACTAAGATAATATACAACAAATTTTCGTTAGTCTTCAACAGGGAGAAATCTGATAAAATATAATAGATAACAAGTTTTAGATCAATAACTGCAGCGAAAATAGCAATCCATTAGAAGAGTCAAGTAGAGAATGAGTTCTACTATCTTCTAAGATTTAAAAGTCCATCATCAATTTTATCCCTGTAACAACAATCAATATACATCTTTAATCAATATTCATCTTTGCACTACAGCCAAAGATATTCATTTGTATCACCAATTGGGTCATGTTCATCTCAACACTGTTCATCTTTGCGAAGACGGCCAAAGATATTCATCGATTAATCATTTGTCTTTGCACTACTGTGCCAAAGATATCTAGTAATATCATTATTTAGGACCGAGGATGATGAAAAATATTTTAAAGAAAACGAATCCAAATGGAGATGTAAGGACAAATAGTAGGGATTAGATATAATGCTTTATCCAAGATCAATAATACTCCATAATAACCAATTTTGAAGCAAAATTCAAGAATAGAGATCAAAACATGGATACAATCAAAGATAGTAACCATAATAGACATCTTGGACAAAAAGAAGAAAATTTCATTTTTCGGTGAATAGTGTCGTATTCGTGAATAGTGTCGTATACGTGAATAGTAACCCCGATACAAAAAGTTCCAAATTTGATAAAAAGTTCATACCAACATTTCGGTATAATAATATTGAAGAAAATATCATTTTAAGAAGAATATAACACCCCTTACCTCAAAATATCATTACTTCTGATTGGAATATCGGTATAAGGCTGAAGGAAACTTGCACTGATGAATAGAAACTCACAAAGTATCTAAATACTCACAAAATACACTCAATAATCTAGAGAGAGAAAGAGAGAAAGCTTATGTTTCTGGTGTGATTTTTAATTCTAACGTAGCCCTCTATTTTTAGGAAAATGTTAGTAGACTTGACCTGCAACCTGATTGATTTACCTGCTACTATTCCCACCCACCACATTCGAAATAAAATTCAGCACATTTCTTCACCAACCACAAGTGGGGCCCACCAATTCTAGAATTTTCCACCAAAATGCTAAATTCGGATACTTCAACAATTTCTGAACCAGTCACCTCTTAAAATTCATAACAAATCATACGTTCATTTTAAACGGTTCAAAATTTGTGGACATGTACTCAACTTATATATGTATAACATATCCAAAAATTACAACGATCCAACTATTTCGGATTAAAATTATAACTCACAATATATATCTTAAAAACACTTTGGTTTAATTTTTAATACCTTCATTCCGAAACAAAAATACTGATAAAACACCTCAACATTAACTCTTTCATTTTTAACCACAATAAATATATCCAACATTTGTATCCATATAAAACAAATAGTTCCTTATCATATGAATCAATAATTAATTATTAACAAATAATATTATGTAATCACATTTATGACAATGAAAGCCGTTCCGTGAAAGAGGGGCTTTCAATAAGAATTTCTCCTTATTAGCGCAAGCAATTAGGTGACCAAACCTCTTCTCGATGTAACTTTCTAGACATTGCCAATAATGCTATCTAATAATATTATTCAAATAATATGAATTATTGATCCGATAATGGGAAATCTTTGCGTTGACAATTATTGAAAACAACAATAATATAAAATATCAACGCAACAATTATTGAATCAATAAAATAAAATATTGAACAAGAATTCATCGTAATAATTATTGAGTATCGCTTTCTTACGTAAGGATCAATAATTCATCAATATTGTGCATCCACGCCAGACATCGTATTTTAACCAACGGGTATTCCAACAAAGTGTTAATCAGAATAACTCACGCCATTATTTATAAAAACTCAAACTTGTCGTTTTCTTCATCCGACAGCTTATTCTCATTATGGGCCCATAAATGATCGCATGACCGTCATATTTAATATTCCCCACAACAAGAATATTCCACGACCAAACGAATATTCCCCGACACAATGATTATTTTATAACCACTTGCATATTTTGCAAAATTTGCACATTTCACCCATAACCAGAGAATTATATCAAATTAATACCTTATTATTCACAAATATAATTAGAGGAAATTTGATTTTATTTATAATAAGTTGGGGTCTTACAACCTCCCCTCCTTATGAAATTTCGTCCTCGAAATTGACATACGTACCTGGTGTTTCAAAAAGGTGAGGATACCTCGCTTTCATTTCTGATTCCAACTCCTAGGTCATTTCTTCAATAGCATGGTTTCTGTATAAAACCTTAACTTGTGGTATAACTTTGGTGCGTAGGACATGCTCTTTCCTATCCAAGATCTTAACAAGTACTTCTTCATACGTTAAATCTTTGGCTATCTCGTCTGGTTCTAACGCAATAATATGGTTCGGGTCATTCACATATTTACAAAGCATGGATATATAAAAAACATTATGAACATGAGACATACTTGGAGGTAATGCGAGTCTATAGGCCACATTTCCTATTCGGTCAAGAATCTCAAATGGACCAACAAATCGTGGATTGAGCTTTCCTCTCTTCCCAAATCTTGTAACTCCCTTCCATGGTGCAACACGTAACAATACATGATCCCCAATATTAAATTCCACGTCTTTTCGATGAAGATCCGCATAACTCCTTTGTCGATCTTGTGCCGTTTGTATACGTTGTTGAATCATTTGGATCTTTTCTGTAGTCATGTGTACTAATTCTGGTCCCAACAACGTTGCTTCTCCCACCTCATCCCAGCATACTGGAGAACGACACTTTCGTCCATACAACGCCTCAAATGGAGCCATGCCTATACTTGCTTGATAACTGTTGTTGTAGGAGAATTCCACCAGTGGCAAGTACTTATCCCAACTTCCTTTAAAATCTAGGACACAAAGTCTTAATAGATCTTCAAGGGTTTGAATAGTCCTCTCGATTGTCCGTCTGCTTGAGGATGGTATGCCAACCCGAATCAGAACTGCGCTCATGGCTTTTCTCGCAAGCTAACCCAAAATCATGAAGTGAATCTTGGGTCACGATCCAAAACTATGGATACTTGCATGCCATGCAATCTCACAATCTCATTAACGCATACACGAAAGCAAGACGTTCAAGGAATAAGTCTCACGTGATCGGAAGAAATGGGCAGACTTGGTTAATCTATCAACAATAACCCAAATCGCATCTATACCTTGAGAAACTTTGGGAAGACCTGTAACAAAATCCATAGTAATGTGTTCCCACTTCCATTTCGGAATCTCAAGTGGTTGTAATGGACCCTTTGGCACTTGATGCTCCACCTTTACACGTTGACAAGTTAAACACCTCGAGATAAACTCTGCGATCTCTCTCTTCATATTGTTCCACCAAAATGTATGTCGAATATCATGATACATTTTGGTACTCCCAGGATGGATTGAAAACGGGGTGTTGTGTGCCTCCATCATGATTCTATGCTTCAAGTCAAAATCATTAGGAACACAAAGTCTGGAGTTAAATCTAAGTATTCCTTCTTCATCGATTCTCGCTTCTGGAATAGCTCCTTCTTGTACTTTCTTCTTCATACGTATCAGCTTCAGGTCCGTAGCTTGAGCAGCTTTAACTTTATCGATTAAAGTCGGTTCTACTCGTATATTCGCCATCATCGTGTGGGTCCCTGGAGTCTTTAATTCTACCTCCATCCTTTGCAAGTCATACAGAATGGGCCTTTGCATTAACAAAATCGCCCTCGTACTCGCATATGATCTTCTACTCAATGCGTCAGCTACTATGTTCGCTTTTCCAGGATGATATTGAATAGTGTGATCATAATCTTTCAATAGTTCAAGCCAATGTCGTTGCCGCATGTTGAGTTCTTTTTGGGTGAAGAAATATTTGAGGCTTTTATGGTCCGTATAAATCTCCACTTTCTCCCCATACAAGTAGTGTCTCCAAATTTTCAACGCGAATACGACTGCTGCCAACTCTAGATCATGAGTAGGATAATTCCTCTCATATTCTTTGAGTTGTCGTGAGGCATAGGCTATGACTTTCCCATGTTGCATGAGAACGCATCCTAACCCTTTGCCTGAAGCATCGCTGTATATAACAAATCCATCCGTACCAGATGGTATTGCCAAAACAGGTGCCAAAATGAGTCTCCTCTTGAGCTCTTGGAAACTCTTCTCGCATTCCTCGCTCCATACAAATTTTGTATCTTTTCGAGTCAACTCGAAGTTAATCTGAGTAGCGATTCGAGAAAATCCTTCCACGAATCTCCGATAATAACCAATTTAAGCCCGTAAAGCTACGACTTTGGCCACCGACTTTGGTTGCTCCTAACTTTCAGATCGCTTCAATCTTCGCCGGTCGACAGATACTCCATTTTTGACACCACGTGCCCAAGGAATGCTACTTCCTCAAGCGTAACTCGCATTTCTTGACTTGGCATAAAGTTTGTTTTCACGAAGCCTTTCAAGTATCGACTTCAAATGGTGCTCATGATCTTCACGGCTTTTGGAATAGATGAGGATGTCATCAATAAAGACAACAACAAACTGATCCAAATATTCCTTGAATACACGGTTCATCATATCCATGAAATCGGCCAGGAGCATTAGTCAATCCAAAAGACATGACTAAGAATTCATAATGCCGTCATCGAGTTTCAAGGCGTCTTTGGAATATCCTCGCTTTTAATCTTCAATTTGATGATATCCAAAATGAAGATCGATCTTTGAAAAGAATTGTGCTCCTTACAACTGGTCGAACAGGTCATCAATGCGAGGTAGCGGATACATATTCTTGATGGTGACATGGTTTAATTCTCAGTTAGTCAATACAAATGTCGATACTCCCGTCTTTCTTCTTTACTTAATAAAACAGAGCACCCCAAGAAGATGTACTAGACGAATGAAACCTATGCCTAACAATTCCTATAGTTGGACTTTTAACTCCTCAAGTTCAATAGAGCCATTCGATATGGGGTTTTAGAAATGGGTTTTGTACCCTACCAAGTTCAATAAAGAATTCAACATCACGTTCGGGGCTAGACAAGGAAGTTCTTCAGAAATACATCGAGAAAATTCTCTAACAACAGAAATATTATTCAAATCTGACTTGTCTTTGTTCAAATCCATAACATGGGCTAAGAAAGCTTGACATCCGTTTTTTAATAAACGAATAGCTTTATGGCTTGATATAATAGTGACTGATTTTAGTGGTTTAGTTGTTTGAATTGTATGATAAAGTTGGTTAGGAATATGAAAACTAACAACCTTATTTAAAACAATCAATTTTGGCATGATGAGTGGTTAACCAATCAATTCCTAAAATCACATCAAAAGCAAGTATCTTTAAAGATATAAGATCAATAAGTAATGTGATAGTGCCAACTTGGAATATGCAAGATTTATAAACTGTAGATGTAACGAAGGTTTCACCCAACGGAGTTTCAACAGATAAGTCAAAGTCCAATTTATCCGGAATCAAGTTTAAACGTTGAGCACAAGTAGGAGAGATAAAAGAATGGGTAGAACCAGTATCTAGTAAGGTATAAACTTCACAAGAGTTCAAGATTAGCTTACCCGTAATCACCTCGTTCGGGTTCCTCACGTTTTGGCCAGTCACGACAAACGCTCTTCCAGGAACCGTTGATTTCGACTTATCCGGGACAGCCCTTGGAGTCACCATCCCCGTTGAACTTGGTTTTCCTACAGAACAATCCCGATCTATGTGGCCTTCCTTTCCACAGTTGTAACATACCTTGGATTGTTGTGGACAGTTTGGGCTGATATGTCCCTCTTTCCCGCATTTGTAACATCTAATGGCGGTCGTTCTCCTCCCCTAGAATTTGTTGTTGGTGTTGGTGCTGTTGTTGATGTCTTCCCGTCATTGTTGAATCTCCTCTTTCTGAAATTTCCACTTGACTCACCTCTCCTATTATCATGGCCACGATGACCACTTGAGTGGTTATCGCCTTTGTTCGTATTTTTCCCTCCTCGTTGGTTATCATCGCTCTGATGAATGCTATCACCGGTATGACTCTGGTTGTGGTCCCTCGGTTGCACATATACTCATTATCTCGCTCTGATAATTGAGTCCTATTTACAACATCTGAATATAAAGAAAATTTATGAGATATAAGATATTGCCGAATCTCGGGCTTTAGACCTCTCAGAAACATCCTTGTCATCCGTTCCTCATTTTTGACCAAATAAGGTGCAAACCTCGATAACTCGCAAACTTCGCCTCATCTTTGGGACACAATCATGTTGTTTTATTCCATCGATAAACTCCACCTCCTTCATATGACCTAATACTTTCGTGAAAGTACTTGTCATTGAATAGTTCTCAAATGTTTCCCAAGACATGCCGAGTCGCAAAAGGGCCGGTCGGGTACGCTTCACGTAATCCCACCGATGAGTCTCGCCTCACCCGCGGAACATAAAGGTGGCAAATGGAACCTTCATTCTCTCCGCATCCCAAGTCATCGAATATCTTGGTAATTTGCTTGACCCACATTTCTGCCATGATCAGATCCGGCTTTCCCTTAAATTCTGGTGGTCCCAACTCCTTCAACTGCTTGGCTGTGATAAGTCGCGCATTGCTATCATTTCCACCCGTATTTTGTACACGAGTCTCCCTCGTCGGGTTTTGCATGAATTGCAAAAAGCTCCTAAACATTCCATCATTCATCGTTTGGTCGGTAGTGTTGTTTACAGGAGGAATACTGCCTTCCTGTTGCACGTTCTCCTGGTTTGTAACTAAAGGTTGTTCCACAGTCTCATACACTCCATTGTTAACGTTCTCAGCGACCATTCTTAAATACTGCCATAAAACAAGGGTTAATTAAACAAATTCACATATCACATAATATCCCTATATTATGACTGACCAACAAATAAGCTTAGATAAGACACACTAGTGAAGGATTTACTCATCTCTCCCCTCCTATATCCCTAAGCTTTGATACCAACTGTGACGCCCCCAAAATAGGTATACAACACCCATTCTGAGTCGCCAAATACATGGTACAGAAAGCAAACTACAACTTCAATAATACAATTGTCGTGCAAAATACGACAACACATACTGTGAGTTCAAATACAAATATTATCTTCTAGACAATATCCACACTCAAATAAGTTCTCATTACAATTATTCAAACACTATTTTACGTAAATAGTGAGGATCGCTAAAACATCTTTCTAGAACCATCACTCCGCACTCTCGACTAGTTCCTCGCTATGTTCTCACCTCCGAGAAAATGGAACAAAAAGGAAAAGGGTGAGCTCAACTAGCCCAAAGAAAGAATATTATGACTAAGATAATATACAACAAATTATCGTTAGTCTTCAACAGGAGAAACTGATAAAATATAATAGACAACAAGTTTTAGATCAATAACTCGGTGAATTGAAACAATCCATCCAGAAGAGTCAAGTAGAGAATGAGTTCTACTATCTTCTAAGATTTAAAAGTCCATCATCAATTTTATCCCTGTAACAACAATCAATATACATCTTTAATCAATATTCATCTTTGCACTACAGGCCAAAGATATTCATTTGTATCACCAGTTGGTCATGTTCATCTCAACACCTGTTCATCTTTGCACTACGGGCCAAAGATATTCATCAGTTAATCATTTATCTTTGCACTATAGGCCAAAGATATCTAGTAATATCATTATTTAGGACTGAGGATGATGAAAAATATTTTAAAGAAAACGAATCCAGTGAGACAGAAGGACAAATAGTAGGGATTCGTATAACAGTTTATCCAAGATCAATAATACTCCATAATAACCAATTTTAAAGCAAAATTCAAGAATAGAGATCAAAACATGGATACAATCAAAGATAGTAACCATAATAGACATCTTGGGAAAAAAAGAAAATTTCATTTTTCGGTGAATAGTGTCATATTCGTGAATAGTGCCGTATACGTGAATAGTAACCCCGATACAAAAAGTTCCAAATTTGATAAAAATTTCATACCAACATTTCGGTATAATGATATTGAAGAAAATATCATTTTAAGAAGAATATAACACCCCTTACCTCAAAATATCATTACTTCTGATTGGAATATCGATATAAGGCTGAAGGAAACTTGCACTGATGAATAGAAACTCACAAAGTATCTAAATACTCATAAAATACACTCAATAATCTAGAGAGAGAAAGAGAGAAAGCTTATGTTTCTGGTGTGATTTTCAATTCTAACTTAGCCCTCTATTTATAGGAAAATGTTAGCAGACTTGACCTGCAACCTGATGGCTTTACCTGCTACTATTCCCACCAACCACATTCGAAATAAAATTCAGCACATTTCTTCACCAACCACAAGTGGGGTTCACCAATTCTAGAATTTTCCACCAAAATACTAAATTTCGGATACTTCAACAATTTCGAACCGTCACCTCTTAAAATTCATAACAAATCATACGCTCATTTTAATCGGTTCAAAATTTGTGGACATGTACTCAACTTATATATGTATAACATATTCAAAAATTACAACGATCCAACTATCGGATTAAAAATTATAACTCACTTAATATATCTCAAAAAAACATTTGGTTTAATTTTTAATACCTTCATTCCAACAAAAATCTCGATAAAACACCTCAACATTAACTCTTTCATTTTTAACCACAATAAATATATCCAACATTTATATCCACATAAAATAAATATATCCTTATCATATGAATCAATAACTAATTATTCACAAATAATATTACAGAATCACATTTATGACAACCAGACCGTTCCTAGGAAAGAGGGGCTTTCCAATAAGAATTTCTCCTTATCATGCCGCAATTAGGTGACCAAACCTCTCCTCGATGTAACTTTCTAGACATTGCTAATAATGCTATCTAATAATATTATTTAAATAATATGAATTATTGATCTGATAATGGGAAATACTGTGCAGTGACAATTATTGAAACAACAATAATATAAAATATTAACGCAATAATTATTGAATCAATAAAATAAAATATTGAATAGTAGCTACTGTAACAATTATTGAGTAGTGCCTTCTTACGTAAGGATCAATAATTTATCAATACTGTGCATCCACGCATATTACTGTATTTTAACCATCGGGTATTCCAACGGTGTTAACGGTAACAACTACGGCGTTATTTATAAAAACTCAAACTTGTCGTTTTCTTCATTCGATAGTTATTCTATTATGGGGCCCACAAATGACTGCGCCGTCGTACGAATATTCCCCGACAACAAGAATATAACACGCCAAACGAATATTCCCCGACACAATGATTATTTTATAACCACTTGCATATTTTGCAAAATTTGCACATTTCACCCATAACCAGAGAATTATATCAAATTAATACCTTATTATTCACAAATATAATTAGAGGAAATTCGATTTTATTTATAATAAGTTAGGGTCTTACAACACGGGTATGTTAGTCATAAACTCTTGCTAAGTCTATACCGTGTTAGATACCGGTTCTACTCACTCTTTTATTTCACCTAGTTGTGTTCAATGTTTAAATTTAACTCCGAAGAAGTTAGATTTTGATTTATCTGTTGAAACTCAGTTGGGAGAAACCTTCATTACCTCCACTATTTATAAATCTTGTTCAAATCAACACTTTCACGTTACTTGTCAATCGTATCACTTTAAAAATACTTGCCTTTGATGTGATTTTAGGAATCGATTGGTTAACTACTCATCATGCTTTTCGTAAGGTTGTTAGCTTTCATATTCCAAACCAACCTGTTATGCGAATTCAAGCAACCAAATCACTAAAGTCAATCATTGTCATATCAAGCCATAAGTAAAGAGCCTCGGTCCTTTCGTTGTTGACTTCCTTGTGTGGAATGCACCAAAGCCAGACTTTCTGTAGGCGACGCTGTGAATGACGATGGCAAGTTGATAGGTATCAATGTCACGTATTACCCAAGTATCGGATGAGAGTCACAGTTTTGAATGATATTTCAATTGTTAATAAATTTCCTGACGTATTCTTGAAGACTTCTTATCCTACCCCTAGAGCGTGGAATCGAATTTTGTATTGACCCTAGTACAAAACCCATTTCTTAAACCCTCAAATATTTTCTTCACCTAAAATGAACGTAACATGTGCCAAAGACGTTGGCTTGAGCTGTTGAAGATTACGATCATATCATTCAATACCATCGTGGAAAAGCAAATGTGGTAGCTGACGCGTTGAGTAGAAGATCGTATGCGTTTACAAGTGTGAATATACGAACCCCCGTGAAGATAACGAATATACGAGTAGAATCGACTTTAATCGATAAAGTTAAAAGTCGCTCAAGCTACACACCTGGAGTTGATGAATGTGAAGAATTAAGAAGGTTCAAGAGGGCGTTATTCTAGAAGCAAGAATCGACGACGAGAAGAAATCTCAACCCTCGATTTAATTGGCCCATTTGAAATCCTCGATAAAGTAGGAACTATGGCTTATAGACTCGTTTTACCGCTAAGTATGTCGCGTGTTCATAATGTTTTTAATGTATCGACGTTACGTAAATATGGAGATGACCCGAACCATATTATTAATTTAGAACCGGACGAGATAGCGGATGATTTAACGTATGAGGAGATACGTGTTAAAATCTTGGATAAGAGGGATTATATTTGACACTCAAAGGTTATACATCAAGGGTTAGAATTTGAAGTGAGGTCAAGGTATCCTCACCTGTTCGGCATACCAGGTACATACGTAAATTTCAAAGGCAAAATTTCATAAGGAGGGTAGATTGTGAGACCCCAGATTTTATGAATAAAGATTAAATTTTATCGAAATATTTTTTGAATATTATGGTGTGGATTTGATATAACGTTATAGTTGTGGGTAGTATTTATAAATTTTTCAAAGTATGCAAGTTGTTATAAAATATTCGATTGGTCAGAGAATATTCGTTTTAACAGGGAATATTCGTACAACGGCACAATCATTGGTGGACCCCCACAACGGAATTATTGTCAGATTGAGAAAACGACAAAAATACTTTATGAAAATAACGACGGAAGTGTTACCGTTAAAACTGTTGAACTACTCCTAGAGTAAAAGTACAAAGAATACGTGTGGTTGCATAGTAGCGTCATTGGTATTGATTATTGATGTTTACGTAAGAAGTCACTCAGTTATACTCAATTATTGCTACAGTAATTGTTGCATCATATCTCTCATATTATTGATTCAATTATTGTCACAGTATCATCTGCATAAAATGTTATTTTATTAAATTAATACTTGAGACGACAAAGTTATTCATATTATTAAATTACAATATTTATAATGTCTAGAAGTTACATCGAGGAGAGATTTGGTCACCTAATCACGCGCCTTAATAGGAGAAATCCTTATTGGAAAAGCCCTTTTTCACGGAACGACACGGTTAATAAATATTGTGAGTTATAATATTAATGATGAATCTTGTTAGGAGTTGAATTTGGAGACGCGGACGTGATATTTGAGTCCAGAACGACGAAATTAGTAAAAATAGTCTATAAACACAAATTTTTCCAGGATTCACTATTTGGTCAAAAAGTCAACAGTTGACTTTTTCAATAAAAGTCAAACTTTAAAATTTCAAAATTTATATTTTTGATAAAAATAGTTTTATTATGTTGGAATTGTTTGTGTTAGTGAAAATCGACATCTATTCCGATGATAATTGATGTCTGGGGGTTAATTGATAAATCGGGTAATTTATCGGATAAATGAGCAATTAATTGCTACTAATTCACATGCTTATATAACTATTTGTTCACAAGTGTGTATTATTGAATCACATTGTTATACTATTAGGGGAGTTGGTGCAAAATTGATAATACTTGCATGACTAAGTTAAAAATGGAGGTATAGATGGAGGTACTATACTGTAATTCGTATTTTCACATGTCTAGAACTATTGATTCACATAATTTACTATTGAATCACATTATTTACTATTAGGGGAGGTGGTGCAAGTTTGATGATACTTCCATGACTAAATTAAAAATAAAGGAAAAGTTGGAGGTATTGTAATCGTAATTTTCGAGAGCCCCAAACGTGCAATTATCGAAACTATATTTTTCTATAAATAGAAACTCATTCTTCCTTCATTTCTCACCAATTCACAAAAGCTTTAGAGCGATTATTATAGAGAGAAATTATAGAGAGAAAGAAGAAGAGAAGTCTGCTACCTCACTATTCTAGTATCCAGTTTTTCCAAGGTAGGGAGTATTATTTCTTTCTTATCCATGAAGAGAACTTTTGTTATTCCATTCTTTAATATTACATTGGAATAACTTTGATATGCGGCTACCCTATACTTGGTGAAATTCTTACGTTGTTCCATTCTTTATCATTTCGTTGGAACATCATGTCTCTCGCGTTTCACATGAGACACAGTTCCATCTTTATTATTCATTGAATATATCACGTTTATGCGTTTCTTACGGACCGATTCCGTCTTTATTATTACGTTGGAATATCTCAGATATGCGTTTCTACGCTGCATTCGATTCCGTCTTTATTATTCATTTGAATATCTTGTCTGCATGCGTTTCACGCCGACACGGATTCCGTCTTTATTATTACTCGTTGAATATCCTATTACATGCGTTTTACGGGACTTGATTCCGTTATTTATTATTCTCATTGGAATAACTTTGCGTATGCGGTCTATCGTATGCCTCTGGTTATTTCTTTACATTATTCCATTCCTTATTATACTCGGTTGGTTAAAGTTTTGACTTCTATACTCCATGAAATTAGTGGAATATCCTTGATATTTGCGCTTCATCCAGTATCTTTTCATGGAAATATTCTTCTAAGCATTCTTCAATTTTACTCTACAAAGCAGTATCATGTTGACAATTTGGACGTTATTAGTTCTTGGATAAAATAATTCTTGAACTTGTTTTATTGAATTCTTATATCATTGTCATCATCCTCATGTTTATATTTTGTTGAAAGTCATATGTGGCCTATAGTGCATAGATGGACTTGGTATGATTATGACCAGGGATTATTCGGTGTAATCATGACCGTAATGTTACAAATGATGTGGTAAAAGTCCTCATTAGCCCGTAGTGCATTGATGGACAGTTGTTGGCATGATCATGACCATTATTGAATACAAAAATATTCTTGGCCCGTAGTACATGGATAATTGTGGTCGTGATACTAAAGAATATCCTTGGCCGTAGTGCAGGGGTGATTCGATGATGTGGATTATTTATTAAGCTGAGTCCCAACGATAAAAGTGATAAAAAAAACCTTCTAAATCATAAAAGATAGTAGATTTTATTCTCTACTTGACTCTTTTAATGGATTTCTTGTTCCGCTGTAGTTAAACTTGATGGTTGTTATATTGTATTAGTTTAACACTGTTGAAGGCTAACGATAATATATTCTACATTATCTTAGTCATAATATTTCCTACTGGGCTAGTTGAGCTCACCCTTTTACTTTTATTGTTCTCTTCAAGAAATGAGAACGTAGCAGGGACTAGTCAGGGAACGGAGTGACGGACCAGAAGATAGCATTAGTAGTCCTCACTATTTTGTGAAATAGTGTCATAATAATTGTAATGAGGATTCCTTTTGAGTTTGTATAATCTCTAGTAGACAATATTTATATTCAAACTCACAGCTTATGTTTTGTCGTATTGTACACGACAGTTGTATTATTAAGTTTTATTTGAATTCTGTATCATGTAAGTGGCGACCCAAGATGGGTGACGTATACCTAATTTTGGGGGCGTCACAGTTGGTATCAAAGCTTAGGGATATGATCCCTGGCTGAGATATGAGACTAGAACTATGAGGGGAGAGACGGGGAATTCCTTTGCTAGTATGACCTACCTAAGTTTATTTGATATTTAACTGGTTAGTCAGAGTATAGGGATAATATATGATATGTTAATTAACCCTTGTTTTGTGGCAGTATTTGAAAATGACATCCGAGAATGTTGAGAATAGCAATGGAGCACAGGAGACCGTTGAGTCTCCACATATCAATAATCAGGACAATGTGCAACATGATGGCGATAATCCTCATGTAAATAACAACACTGACCAAATTAGGAGCTTTTTAGAATTCATGCAACACCAGACGAGAGAGACTCCTGTTCATAATGCAGGAGGAAACAATGGCAACCCACGGTTAGTCACCGCTAAGCAATTCAAGGAGCTGGGACCACCGGAGTTTTTAGGAAAGCCAGAACCACTTAAGGCAGAGACGTGGTTAAAGCAGATCACCAAGATATTTGATATCTTGGGATGCTCGGAGGAGCAAAAGGTTCCTTTTCCACCTTTATGTTGCGTGAAAGAGGCAGATCACCGGTGGGAATCAGAAACGACTCAAACTGGACGACTCAAGATGTCTTGGGAGAAGTTCCAAGAGTCGTTCAATGACAAGTACTTTCCGAAAGCATTCGTCACATGAAGGAGGTGGAATTTATCAAGTTAGAGCAAAACAACATGACCGCAGTGTCAAGATGTAAGCCAAGTTTGCCGAGTTGTCCCGATTTGCGTCCCCACTTAGTTGATAATGAAGAGAGAATGACGCAGATGTTTTAAGAGGTTTGAAGCGGGAGATACGTCAATATCTTATTTCTCATAAACCGTGTTTGTATTCGGATGTTGTCAATAGGGCTCGATTAGTGGAGAGCGATAACAAGTCAATGCAACCAAAAGAGAGCGGTAGAAAAAATGATAATCTGGGGTGATAATATCATCAAAGCGGTGACAATAAGCATGGAGGAATCAACATGCGTAAATGGTAGTAACCACCGGTGGTAATCATGGTCAAAATAATAAGAATGGATATTTCAAGAAGAGGAGATTCAACAATGATGGAAAGACGTCGACCAAAGACCGTTGTTAAGGAAGGAGAACGACCACCTATTATATGCTTCAAATGCGGAGGGAGGGACACATCACCAAGCTGCGCTGATGTCAGTCAAAGCATGCTATAATTGTGGAAGAGAAGGTCACTTAGCCCGATTTTGTCGCTCATCAGAAGACAAGTTAAACTAGGATGGAGGCACCAAAGAATGTCCCAGCAAGCCAAAGCCTAGTAGTTTAAGAGAGTGTTTTTTTTCGTGAAGAGGAACTGAATAAAATTATCACGGGTATGTTAGTCATAAACTCTTTCAAGTCTATACCGTGTTAGATACCGATTCTACTCACTCTTTTATTGCACCTAGTTGTGTTCAATGTTTGAAGTTAACTCCAGGAGAAGTTAGACTTTGATATATCTGTTTAAACTCGGTTGGGAGAAACCTTCGTTACCTCCACTATTTATAAATCTTGTTCAAATCAACACTTTCAATGCTATTCGTCGATCTTATCTCTTTGAAAATACTTGCCTTTGATGTGATTTTTGGAAACGATTGGTTAACTACTCATCATGTTTTTTGTAAGGTTGTTAGCTTTCATACTCCTAACCAACCTATTATGCAAATTCAAAGTAACCAAACCACTAAAGTCAATCATTGTTATATCAAGCCATAAATAAAGAGCCCCGATCCTTTCGTTATTGACTTTCTTGTGTGGAATGCACCGAAGCGGACTTTTCAGAGGCAACGCGTCGTGAATAGCGGTGACAAGTTGATAAGTATCAATGTGACGTGCTCTCCAAGTCTTGGATGAGAGTCACAGTTTTTAATGATATTTCTATTGTTAATAAATTTCCTGACGTATTCTTGAAGACTTCTTAGCCTACCCCTAGAGCGTGAAATCGAATTTTGTATTAACCCTAGTACAAAACCCATTTCTAAAACCCTCAAATATTTTCTTCACCTAAAACGAACGTGTAATGTGCCAAAGACGTTGGCTCGAGCTGTTAAAGATTACGATCGTAACATTCAATATCATCGTGGGAAAAATGAACGTGATAGCTGACACGTTGAGTAGAAGAACGTATGAGTTTACGAGTGTGATGTTGTTAACACAAAGACTTATTTCGTATAACTTACAAATGATGGAGATAGAGTTAAAGACTCTAGGGACCCACGTGAAGATAACGAATATACGATTAGAATTGACTTGAATCGATAAAGTTAAAGTCGCTTTCAAGCTACATACTCGGGTGATGAATGTGCGTGCGAAGAAGGTTCAAGAGGGCGTTATTCTAGAAGCAAGAATCGATGAAGAGAGGAAATCTCAACCCTTGATTTTATTGGCCCATTTGAAATCCTTGATCGAATAGGAACTGTGGCTTATAGACTCGTTTTACCGTCAAGTATGTCGCGTGTTCATAACATTTTTAACGTATCGATGTTACGTAAATATGTGGACGATTCAACCACATTATTAATTTAGAACCGGACGAGATAGCAGAAGATTTAACGTATGAGGAGATACGTGTTAAAATCTTGGATAAGAAGGATCGTATTCAACACTCAAAGGTTATACCTCAAGAATTAGAATCTGAATGAAGTCAAGGTATCCTCACCTCTTCAAAGATACCTGTGTATCGCACGTAAATTTCGAGGGCGAAATTTCACAAGGAGGGGAGATTGTGAGACCCCAGATTTTATGAATAAAGATTTAAGTTTCTCGAAATAATTTTTTTTTTATATTATGGTATTGATTTGATGTAATGTTATAGTTGTGGGTAATATTTACAAATTTTACAAAGTAAGCAAGTAGTTGTATAATATTCGATTGGTTGGGGAATATTCTTTTTGTCGGGGAATATCCAAATACGACCAGACAATCATTGGTGGACCCCACAATGTAATTATTATTTGGATAGAAAATGACAAAAATACTTTATGAAAATAATTGGCGGAAGTTTTACCGTTAATCGTTGAAACACCGGTGTTAAAAGTACAAGATATCTGGCGTGGTTGCAAAGTAGCACATGGTATTGATTATTGATGCTTACGTGAGAAGTCACTCGCTTATACTCAATTATTGCTCTGATAATTGTTGCATCATATCTCTCATATTATTGATTCAATTATTGTTACAGTATCATCTGCATAATATGATATATTATTCAATCGGGTATTCGGGACACTTTTTCGTGTTAGAGTACTATTCACAAGTTACTATTCATGAGTTACTATTCACGAGTTACTATTCACTCAGTTACTATTCACTCTAGTATTGTGCATTCGGGTATTTGGGTACAATATTATTCCATGAGGAGATGTGCTAATTTTTCGAATCAGTTGGTTGAAGATATAATAGTAAGTCAATATGGACCGCTGGTGGAGTTATAATAGTAAATCAATATGGATCATTTGGTTTAAAGTTTTAATAGTAAATCAAGATGGACCGTTGTTTTAAGTTTTAATAGTAAACCAATATGGACCGTCTGCTTAATAGTAAATCAATCTAGACCGCTCATGAATTAGTTCTTATTCATTCCATTTTCCTATAAATAAGCTCATTCCTTCATTATTTCTTATGAATTCACTGAAACTATAGAAAGAGAAATTATAGAAAAGCTATAGAAAAGTATTCTGCTCCTTCCCTACTCTTATATTCAGTTTCTTTTACGGTGACATTCATCTAATATTCTGTTCTTTATTATTCTATCGGAATATATCACATGCGCTTACGTTCTTGGGACTGGTTCTATTATTTATTATTTCGCCGGAATATCCATGCGTGCGCAAGCGCTTATTTTAGGATTCGGGTTCTATTATTTATTATTCGCGGAATATCCACATTCGTATGCTTTACCGGACCGGTTCCATCCTTTATTATTTCGTTGAATAATCGCCTGCGATCTATCGCATGCATGGTGATTTGTTTTGTTATTCCATTCTTTATTATACTAAGTTGGTTAAAACTTTGACTTCTATACCCATGAAATTAGTGGAATATCTTTGATATTTGCGCTTCATCCAGTATCTTTTCATGGAAATATTCTTCTGAGCATTCTTGAATTTTACTCTACAAAGCAGTATCATGTTGACAATTTGAACGTTATCAGTTCCTGGATAAATTAATTCTTGAACTTATTTTATTGAATTCTTATATCATTGTCATCATCCTCATGTTTATATTATGTTAAAAGTCATATGTGTCCTGTAGTGCATAGATGGACTTGGTATGATTATGACCAGGGATTATTCGGTATAATCATAACCGTAATGTTACAAATGATGTGGAAAAAGTCCTCATTGGCCCGTAGTGCATTGATGGACAATTTTTGGTATGATTATGGCTATGGATTCTCTTTGGCCGTAGTGCAAAGATGAATTATTTTATGGCATGATCAGGACCATTGATGAAAACATGATTATCTTAAGTCGTAGTGCATGGATAATTCGTGGTCGTGATACTAAAGAATATCCTTGGCCGTAGTGCAGGGGTGATTCAATGATGTGGATTATTTATTAAGCTCAGTCCCAGCGATAAAAGTGATGAAAAACCTTTTAAATCATAGAAGATAGTAGATTTTATTCCCTACTTGACTCTTCTAATGGATTGCTTGTTCCGCTGCAGATAAACTTGATAGTTGTTATATTTTATCAGTTTAACATTGTTGAAGGCTAACGATAAATTATTCTGCATTATCTTAGTCATAATATTTCTTACTGGGCAAGTTGAGCTCACCCTTTCTTTCACTGTTCTCTTCAGGAAATGAGAACGTAGCTGGGACTAGTCGGGGAACAGAGTGATGGTCCTAGATGGTGCATTAGTAGTCCTCAGTATTCTTTGAAATAGTGTGATAATAATTGTAATGAGGACTCCTTTTGAGTTTGTATAATCTCTAGTAGACAATATTTTTATTCAAACTCACAGTTTATGTTTTGTCGTATTGTACACAACAGTTGTATTATTAAGTTGTATTTGAATTCTGTACCATGTATCTGGCGACTCAAGATGGGTGATGTATACCTAATTTTGGGGGCGTCACAGTTCATCTTTGCATTACTGGCCAAAGATATTCAACAACATGTCATCTTTGCACTACGGGCCAAAGATATTCATCATAATTCATCTTTGCACTACAGGCCAAAGATATTCCTCAACAGTTCATATTTGCACTACAGGCCAAATATATTATTATCTCAAAGAAATATATAATCATTTCAGAATTTATATAAACAATAATTATAACCATGTTGATCAATTCACCTTTGCACTTAAGGTAAAGATATTCAATTATAAATTCAATGGTCATGATCATACCAGTCAACAATTCAACTTTGCACTACTAGCCAAAGAGAACCCATAGTCATGATCATACCAAAAATCTACCCATCTTTACACTCAAGTTAAAGAGAAATATCATCATTAAGGTTATAAAAATGTTATATATAACAGTAAAATCAATATAATCATAACATTTAGATTTAATCTCAAGAGTAATATTCATAAATCAACTATAATTTGGTTAGAAAAAGAAACCAATTTTGTCGTAAATAGTAACTCGTGAATAGTAACTCATGAATAGTAACTCGACATGAAAAAGGTAGAAATTCCACAATAAAATTCATACCAATATTTCGGTATAATGACATTGAAAGAATAACATTTCTTAAACTTATAAACAATTTATTTTAATTATTTACACTTTACTAAATAATGTATTTAATCATCTTAAAATGCCAAACTCATAAGATTTCATCACCAATAACCAAAACACTCATCAAAAATCTGCATATACTTCATATAGGATTCTCAAGCCATAAAATCCTATTTTCCAATTTTTTTACTTCACATAACATATTTAATTCATTTACTCATAACTAGTCCATTTTCATGAAAAATACCAAATCAGTCCCAAAAATATTTTTTTTCTAGGATTTAGCAGAATATAGTCCTATATTGAACATATATTTTTCCCGAAATTTTTAAAATTCATTTACTATTTTTCATATGGCCAAAACTGCCGAATATTTAGATATTTATCATAAATTGTACTTTTATCCAAAAATTCCGAAATTCACAAAGTACACTGATATTATATAGATGTACTCCCAATAAATATTTCATCAATTTTGGAGTTAACCACAAGGAGTTATAAGCAGTTACTTTTAAAATAGTCTTTTCTCATAAAATTCATAACTCTTAATCTATACATCCAAAAATCACCATTTTTGGATACAATCAATAAAACTCATCAAAATATCATTTTAAATTTTTCGGTATTTTCAAGGTCAAGAAGAAATGAATCGAAAAAACATAATAACCATTAAAATCTCTTACTATCCCTTACCTCAAAAGAGCAAAGACTTACATTTGGATATCGGATATGATTGTTGATCGATTTTGCAATCAATGAATACGTGCAAGTATACACGGTCAACAAGTAATAAAGTGAAAGTAGAGTATCGTTCCCACGAGGAATTATTTAATAAAAATCACCAAGTACTAATTCTTAACCAAACTAATTTTATTTAAACAATCTCAAATCGTGTTTTTTCTAATTAAGAAAACTAAATTAACTAATTAAAACTAAGATTTTAACGAATGAATTCAAATAAATAAAGATTAAGACTTCAATATCCCCAATTATGAACTATAAATCAATTATCCAATTATCCCAATTATTATGCCTACTGAATTGTTAATGTGAATTCTCAAATGCCAAAAGTCCTTTTTCAAGTGACAATTGCCTTCTATTTAATCCAGATTAATCTTGCTATATTCCTATGCAAAACAATTGAATTAAACTCGTTATAATCCCAATTCCTTATGTGTTACATGCGGCGAAAAGATATTTCCATTCTATTCACAAACCTAATAATTATTCCTTTGTGCAAATAACTAAGTCACATGATATCATGCCCGATTCTAACCTAGAATTCCTCTTCCAATTCCTTCTAGAGTAACAAAGTAATTCTTGATCAAATAATTAAGCAATAAGCACAAGACAAGATAAACAACTCACTTTAACATAAATAATTAGAATATAATGAATAACTAATTCATAGCCATAAAAAGTTCAATTGAAATCTCAAAAATAGTTAGTTCATAATTAATGAATTAAAATCAAGAATCCACAACTGAATAGACATCAAAAGATAAAAGTAAGATGAGAGAAGAGAATAGAATCTGTTGTCAGCAAATCTGATGTTCTCATCTTGCTCTTGCTCTTGATCTTCAATGGTCTCCAAGTTGCTTCAATCTCCAAAATTAATAAGAACTAGGGTTATTTTCTAATCTAAAGGAGTGTTTAATCTAGGCTAAGCTATGTAATCTCCTCTTATTTTATGCCTTACATCATGTATTTATAGGTTACAAGTCCAATTTTTAGCTTATGAACAAACCCAATCCTATTTGGAGTCAAAAAGGTGTCAAAACCGCCAAAACGCGTCCCAGCCGCACCAAAAACCCTTCCCCAATGCTTCAATACCGGGCAACGGCTGAGTGAGTCGCTTCTAGCGCCTTGCCATTGAGCATACCAAAAAATGGGCGCCTTGTTACCTGGCCCAAAAATCGACATTTTCTGCTCTCAACGTCCTTTGGGAAAATGGCCATAACGTCTTCGTCCGAACTCCGATTTTGATGATTCAAGATGTTTCGGAAAGAGGAGAAGTAGATCTACAACTTGCATTCTTGAAGTTTGTCGAAATAATGTCAGGAGATATAGTCAAATTGGCTCCGAAGTGGCTGATGTGTAAATGGCAAGCCGAAAACGCGAATCTAGCCACCCCAAACATCGATCCATGTAACTTTTGTCTCAATTCCTATAAAATAACATAAAACATGCATGAATAGACACAAACACATAAAAACATCCTAATAGACTTAAGAACAACAATAAATTAAGCCCAAATGTAATACCCCCAAACTTAAATCTTTGCTTGTCCTCAAGCAAAAACACAAAAATGTTATGCAATGCAATGTAATGTAATGAAACTAATCTATATGCCTACAAATCCAACAGTAATGATAGAAACAAGTCTATTCAACTGGCCTTAGAGAAATCAAGTAAACATGATAATACATCATATTAAAACAAATCAGTAATTTCTCAATCAATCATCAAATCTTAGACTGTTATCACTGATATAGTGTGTGTGTGTGCTCCACAACAATGTTAACTGATATAAAATCAAATTTAAGACATAATAGATATCTTTGAAGGCATCATACAGTGCAAATTCACAAAATTCACGAACAAGCTATATCTAACTAAAGTCAAACATCCACCAAGTTCAAGAGTCCAATCTGGGATACTTATGTTTTACTTTTCATTACGAGGGCTTTTTGCTCTTTTCCGCTTTTATTGTTTTTTTTTTAACCATAAGCGTGCAATGTCTCATTCCATTAGGATAATGATGTCACCCTTAGCGAGCTTTCGACCAACGACTCCTGCACCATATAACACCTTAGGGCGCTAGGTTTTAAGATACCCCTTCGGGCGCATTTTTACTCAAGTAACAAAGGCCCCAAACAAAACTAGCCACAGAATTTTTTCTTTTTTTCTTTTTTTTTTTTTTTATAGATGGTTGGTGAGTGCGTTTACGCTCCATCTCACGCTTGTGTTTATGGGGAGTGTTTCTCCTCAACCCACCACAGACTCAACATGTTTTTTTTTTTTTAAAGCTTATATACCCCAAAATTTCCCCAGAACTTAAGTTTTTATCAAAATTTAGCCATCTCCTTTATTCATGTCTTTCATTCCTTCACACTAGTATTATACTTAAGAAATCCATTATGTATCGGTTTAAACTTAATCGATTAACATAGTCATTTGTTATTAACGTCTTAACCTTGATTATACCGATTTCAAACAGAAAAGATTCAATTCATAACAAGAAATCACATCAAAGCTTTGAATATTCAATACTATACTTATCTACTTAACTCCAGCCTCATCATTGGCCAAAATAGACTTTTACTATCTAACGATTTGGAATCATGCAAATATAAACTAACTGCAACAAACATAGTAAACTAACTACTATTTTTGCGATTTTTAAATTTTTTTTTAAAAAAAAAAAAAACGAATGCAACAACTAAATGTAAATAACCCGAAAACATAACGAACTACAATGTAAATAACTAACTATATGCAATACGACACTAAAATGCCCCCAAACTTAAACTAGACATTGTCCTCAATGACTGAAATAGAAAAAATTAAAGCAGAGGACTTCCCTGAAAATATAGCAATCTTCCTCCTTGCCCGCTAAGTTTGGAGAATAAAGCTAAGCACATGGAACAAATTGGGACACCACACTTGAATTTGACTTGAATAACACAGTAAAACCATGATAGAAGCAATTTTATTAAATCCTAAATAAATGCAAATTCAAAACTACTAATATAAAACTTAATAAAACTAAAAAAAAAAATTAAACTTGGGTTGCCTCCCCAATAAGCGCTTGTTTTATAGTCTCACTGACTTCTTCAATTCTCTATCCAATTCCCCACGAAAGTTGAGGAACCCTCCATCCATCGAAATAATATAGCTTTTGGTAGGTTCCCATTTACGATATAGTCATCAGTATTAAAGTCACCTAGAATGCTTTCTTGAGATAAGATCACATTCAAGAACGTCCAAAGATCTAGGTGGTTTCTCCATCAGGTGTCACGTAATATATTTCGCATAGAGACTTGTCGAGACAACAATTTCTTCTTCTATCTTCTCTAGCTCATCGCACCATGGTTTTGAAGGTGTACTTGCTTTTACATCACAGAGAGAGTATTAAAGCGACATGACTACCAATCGGACAAGGTTTTGCAAATCTAACTTGGGACTCTTGAACTGTGGAGGAGAAGGCACTTGAGGCATAAATAACATTGGCTCATCATCATTGGTTCTCACAATTAGTT
Source organism: Panax ginseng (assembly GCA_020205605.1). Lineage (NCBI taxonomy): Eukaryota > Viridiplantae > Streptophyta > Magnoliopsida > Apiales > Araliaceae > Panax > Panax ginseng. The sequence goes on along the minus strand of CM035127.1, from coordinate 34,653,717 downwards.
CTTCACCGACCTTGTTGTCATTATCCCCACTTGTCTCCTCTTTTTCATCTCGTGGGTCATCCAGTTGTAGATTTGGCTCGGGCTCTCCATCAGTCTCGAAATCCATGTCATAGGTCCAGGTGTATTGAGGACGGTTGTTCAACGCATGTGCTATCTCTGTTCCACTTGATTTTCCAAATTTTTGATCAACGCCCCTTGGCTTTGCAAATTCAAATTCTACTTGATTCATTTTCTTGTCTTGTTCCTCATTCCTTTTTCGTAAGCTTTAATAAATTTTTCCAAGGCTTCCTCCCAATTTGAATGTTCTTCTGTTGTAGTGGAGGTGGACACAAGAAATCCTCGTGGGTATGTTGGACTTGGAGCATAAAATTGATCTTGATTGTTACTCCATGAAAATCCGGGTGATACCCCCAATCGATGATAGTTGTTGGGATAAACATAATTATTGGGGTAATCACCACTATCTTATCTTCGGCTTAAACCGATGGTGCATTGATGACTCATATGATTTCCAGCACAATAATCACAAGTAACCACCATACTTTGACGACGCTGAGCTTTAAAAGCTTCAAACATCCTCGAAAGTGTCTCAATCTGTGCTGACAATGCAGAAAGTTTCTCGAGTCTTTCAATCTCCACTCCCCTTGGTTGAGTCATGTTCGTGTATGGCCATTGATACACAAAGTCATCCATGGTACCTGAAAAGAGAGAAATATAGAAAGAGAATTAAAAATAAAAATAAAAATGTTTAAATTAAGACTAATTTGATTGAAATTAATATTGGAAACTAATTATTAAATTAATTCCTTAAGAATGGCGCCGCCAAAAACTTGTTGATCGATTTTTAATCAATGAATACGTGCAAGTATATACACGATCAACAAGTAATAAAGTGAAAGTAGAGTATCGTTCCCACGAGGAATTATTTAATAAAAATCACCAAGTACTAATTCTTAACCAAACTAATTTTATTTAAACAATCTCAAATCGTGTTTTTTCTAATTAAGAAAACTAAATTAACTAATTAAAACTAAGATTTTAACGAATGAATTCAAATAAATAAAGATTAAGACTTCAATATCCCCAATTATGAATTATAAATCAATTATCCAATTATCCCAATTATTATGCCTCATTGAATTGTTAATGTGAATTCTCAAATGCCAAAATTCCTTTTCCAAGTGACAATTGCCTTCTATTTAATCCAGATTAATCTTGCTATATTCCTATGCAAAACAATTGAATTAAACTCGTTATAATCCCAATTCCTTATGTGTTACATGCGGCAAAAAAGATATTTCCATTCTATTCACAAACCTAATTATTTCCTTTGTGCAAATAACTAAGTCACATGATATCATGCCCGATTCTAACCCTAGAATTCCTCTTCCAATTCCTTCTAGAGTAACAAAGTAATTACTGATCAAATAATTAAGCAATAAGCACAAGACAAGATAAACAACTCACTTTAACATAAATAATTAGAATATAATGAATAACTAATTCATAGCCATAAAAAGTTCAATTGAAATCTCAAAAATAGTTAGTTCATAATTAATGAATTAAAATCAAGAATCCCACAAATCGAATAGACATCAAAAGATAAAAGTAAGATGAGAGAAGAGAATAGAATCTGTTGTCAAGAATCGATGTTCCCATCTTGCTCTTTGCTCTTGATCTTCAATGGTCTCCAAGTTGCTTCAATCTCCAAAACTAATAAGAACTAGGGTTATTTTCTAATCTAAAGGAGTGTTTAATCTAGGCTAAGCTATGTAATCTCCTCTTATTTTATGCCTTACATCATGTATTTATAGGTTACAAGTCCAATTTTTAGCTTATGAACAAACCCAATCCTATTTGGAGTCAAAAAGGTGTCAAAATTCGCCCAAAACGCGTCCAGGCCGCACCAAACCCTTCCTCAGCCTTCAAATACCAACTAATAACATTGAGTTCGCTTCTAGCGCCCTTGACAGCGGGCATAGGCTAAAATGGCGCGCTTGCCTGGCCCAAAATCGACATTTTTCCTTCGGACGTCCTTTGGGAAAATGGCCATAACTTCTTCGTCCGAACTCCGATTTTGATGATTCAAGATGTTTTGAAAGAGGAGAAGTAGATCTACAACTTTCATTCTTGAAGTTTGTCGAAATAATGTCAGGAGATATAGTCAAATTGGCTCCGAAGTGGCTGATGTGTAAATGGCAAGCCGAAAACGCGAATCTAGCCACCCCAAACATCGATCCATGTAACTTTTGTCTCAATTCCTATAAAATAACATAAAACATGCATGAATAGACACAAACACATAAAAACATCCTAATAGACTTAAGAACAATAATAAATTAAGCCCGAATGTATCCAATTCATGGGTATAAAACTCACTCATCAATGACGCTAAAGGAAACTTGCACTGATGAATAGCAACTCACCAAGTATCTAAATACTCACAAAATACACTCGATAATCTAGAGAGAAAAAGAGAGAAAACTTATGAATTCGGTGTGATTTTCAATTCTAACTTAGCCTCTATTTATAGAAAAATGTTAAGACGTCAAAGCGGCTTTGACTGCTACACCGATGGCTTTATCTGCTACTATTCCACCCACCAAAAATCAGCCATCTTCCCCAACAACCAAAAGTGGGGCCCACCCATTTCTAGATTTTTCCACCAAAATCATTTATAAACCAAATTTCTGAATCAGTCACCTCTTAAAATTCATTACAAATCATTCGTTCATTTTAAACGGTTCATAATTTGTGAACATATACTAAACTTATATATGTATAACATATCCAAAAATTACAACGATCCAACAATACGATTAAAAATTATAACTCACACAATAAAGTCGAAGAACAATCGATTTGGTCTTTTAATACCTCCAATCCGGCAAAATATCGATAAAATACCTCAACATTAATTCCTTCATTTATAACCACATAAATAAATCCATCATTTATATCCACATCAAATAAATATTTCATTATCATATAAATCAATAATTAATTATTCACAAATAATATTATGTAATCACAATAATGATAACTGAGCAGGTTCCGAGAAAGAGGGGCTTTCCAATAAGAATTTCTCTTTACTGGAGCGCAATTAGGTGACCAAACCTCTCCTTGACAGAACTTTCTAGACATTGTCAATAATGCTATCTAATAATATTATTCAAATAATATGAATTATTGATCTGATAATGGGAAATACTATGTAGTGACAATTATTGAAACAACAATAATATAAAATATCAACGTAGCAATTATTGAATCAATAAAATAAAATATTGAACAGTAATTACTGTAACAATTATTGAGTAGTGCCTTCTTACATAAGAATCAATAATTGAAAAAAATATTGTGCAATACCGTGTGCTACTGTGCAACTACGCGTATTATTGTATTTTAACCACCGGGTATTCCAACAGTGTTAAAGGTAACAACTATGTCGTTATTTATAAAAACTCAAATTTGTCGTTTTCTTCATCCGACAGTTATTCTGTTATGGGGCCCACAAATGTCTACGCCGTCGTACGAATATTCTCCGACAGAAAGAATATTCCACCACCAAACGAATATTCCCCGACAATAATAAGTATTTTATAACCACTTGCGTAATTTAAAAAATTTACATATACCACCCTTAACTTTAACTTGTTATCAATTTAACCATTTACTGATTAATAATTATAAGAAAAATTGAATACTTTTATTTCATAAAATTGGAGGTCTTACAATAGTCATAATTCGAGTTGGACAAAAAGAATGAACGTTTGATGATTAGTTAAGTTATAATTAACTGGTATTGTGAATGTAAATGGTATGTAGGATTTAATTCAAGGAACGTGTTTTATTAAAGTGTAATCTACGCACGAGGCAAGTTTTCTACCCCTACTTGTTATCATTGTTCAAGTTTATTATTTACCTTGAGTAAATTCTCATTACTATTATTCAAGTTCGAATTGTTATATTAAAGATTGACTATCCATTCAAAGTATGAATTTGTTATACAATATTTGTTCTATTGTATACTTCTTGAGATTATTATTCAATTTGAATATCATTATTGTTGAACCTTGTTAGACTAGCGAATCCTTATTAATTCAACTAGTCCATAGTTGATGAACGTTCTAAATTTTAGAACCCTTATTGAATTATCCAAACCAAACTTCTTTTGGTGCGGATTCGAATGTCAAACTGAGATGAACAACCCTGTATAGGGATTTCTTATGTGTTAGCGTTAAGATATTATGCACAGTATGGTACTAAGGGCTGATCCCCCTAAGTACGAGTAGAAAGGTCCATAGTCTTATGACTGTTAAAGGTTTCAAGTATAACCCTTGATAACCTAGGACATAGTTCAAGGTCTTATGACCCTCAGAAATCTTTTGATTCTTGTTATTCATTCTTGATTCAAAAGTTGAGCTTTTATTTTAGAAGTTATTATTTCTCTCGCATGTTATTATTCATTGTTATATTGTTATACTTGTGGGCAATCGTTCTCACTCTTGCGTAATAATAACATTGCAGTTAAGAACAAAAGAGCAGACGAACCTTCCACTAGTAAAGGCAAGGGCAAGCTTAGAAAGTAATGAAGACTGATTATTTATGTGATGTAATTAGAATTGATGTTACTTAAGACTTCTTGTTTATATTTCCGCACAGATGTTTAAGGTTAGTTTAACCTGGGATTGTATTATTATTCGGATGTTGTAACCCTTAAGGGGAAGATTTTATTTTTATCTATTGCATGGTTTGCATTCATTATGGGTAGATAGATAGATGATATTTGTACAGTGAACACCAAATCCTGTGGAATTGAAGTACCTGGATTTGGGAGTGTCACATCTGTTCTGCGTGTAGCATGCAGTGTTGATGCTTACGCTTCGTAAATATTGAGGCGCAGATGAGCTCCTGCTAGTAGAGTTCTTCCAGCCTCTATCAAGGTTCTGTTCTTTCTTTCAGCTACTCCATTTTGTTGAGGAGTTCGTGGAGCTGAAAAGTTATGACTGATGCCATTGTCTGTGCAAAACTGGTCCATTTCTGAGAAGTCAAATTCTCTGCCATGATCACTCCTTATGGCCTTGATTTTCTCTCCTTTCTCGTTCATCACCAGTCTGAACATATTGATTAATTGGGAGCTCGTTTCATCCTTTGAAGTTAGCAAGAATACCCATGTGAATCTGGTGTAGTCGTCGACTATAACTAGAGAGTATCTTTTTCCTCCAAGACTAGTTGTTGGGATTGGCCCAAATAGATCCATGTGAAGCAACTGCAGAGGCTTGTCGATAGAGTTTGTAGTTTTGCTCTTGAATGAGCTTCTGGTTTGCTTTCCAAACTGACAGGCATTGCATGGCCTTTCTTTTACGAAGTTAAACTTAGGTAGGCCAGCAACGAGATCTTTTGATGCCAGTTTGGACATGCTTTTGAAGTTTAAGTGAGACAACCGTCTGTGCCATAGCCAGCTCATTTCTTCAGATGCTTTTACTAGAAAACATATTGTCTCGTCTGAGCTTAGTTGACCAAGATTTACTGTGTAGACATTTCCTTCTCTTGTCCCGATTAGCTTTACAGTAGATGTCTTCAAATCTCTGACTTGACATTGGTTGTTGAGGAATGTTACTTGATGACCTTTCTCGCAGAGTTGACTGATGCTTAGAAGGTTGTGTTGGAGACCTTCCACATATGCTACTTTGTTGAACGATACTATACCATTGCCAGCAGAGCCATATCCTCTTGTCTTGCCCGAGCCGTTGTCTCCAAAGATGACTGAGGGACCCTCCTTCTCTATGTAGTTAGATAGAAGGGCTTTGTTCCCGGTCATGTGCCTTGAGCATCCACTGTCCAGATACCATGTAGTGATCGTGGAGCTCTTTTCCTGTCAAAACATTGAACCTTCATTTTGGTACCCATATTTGCATGGGTCCTTCTTTGTTAGTGCCTTTGGGGACCCAAATCTGTTTAATCTTGGGTCTTAAATGCATGGAATTATAATAACACTTGGCAGCCTTGTGACCATATTTATTACATATAAAACATCTAGTATGATTCATGACTGTGTGTGTATGATGATTCATCCTCCATTTGGACTTGTGTGGTTCTTTAGTTGTCCTTCTATTAAACTGATTCTCATTCTTCCACTTGTCCTTGGATTTCATAAATAGTGATGAGTATGTCTTACCTCTACTGTACCTTCCCAGTTGATTCGTAGAGTTGGTCTTGCTTGACTCTACGATTCTTCGAGGTTGGTGAGTAGAGGTTAGGTTACTCTTCTCTTTTATGAATCCCAGGCCAGCATGAGATCCTTTACTCCTTTGAGTGTGAATGGAGACAGTAGAACAAGGTTGAACTTGTTCTTCCTTCTATGAGGATTTCACAAAGGTAATGTTTCTACTAAAACTTGAGGCATTACTAGTGCTAATTTCCTTTGTCTTTTCCACACATGGCTCTGAGATGGTGTGACGCCCCCAAATCTGGGTATCTTCCAACCCAACAGATGGTGTTCCACGATACTACAATCCATACAATCATTCCATTGAGATAACAACAAAATGAGTGTAATTACTATCTTTGTATTACATTTGTAATAAATCCTTTCCTAGGTTCATAACCGAATACATTCATTGTTCTTCATAAGTATATTACAAAAAAATATACTAGTCTATTACAGGACGATTAATTGTCCATCTTAGCCTTGCCTCTATCTCTCTTAGAACTCTCAGTTCGTTCGGCTTTAGCTGCAAACATATGGTTCAAGCAAGAATGAGCATAACTAGCTCAGCAAGTCTTAACAAAGAATCATATGAATATCACTCTAACAATTACATGTTTTAATTCCTTATCTGAACAATTATCTATGAAGCACTACAAAACATTTGACTAGTACTTCTCATAACAACAATTCCAAAGTATATATAATAGCTTAGGAATGATGAATCGGTCAATAGACGATGAACATACTCTTTTCGATTTCATACTTGAAAAGGATATCTGGCACTAAGGCCATCCACCCGTCTTTACTTACGAGCACTTCTAGGTGATGGCCTATTGTACTCTATGTTGATCAACACTCTTACGTTAAACGTATTTACGTTCAACATTTGGCAACCTCGCGTGCCCATCGAATAATCGATGAAAAATACTTTTGTTTGTACATAGACAAACTTACCTTTACATCCGTACCAAATACTTGGCATAGGATAGCGTTAACAGTTCTATATCGAAAGACTTGTAAACAAATCAATAAACTCTTCAGTACTTGTCTAGCCAGGATAAAACAGACATCGACTCTTTCCTATTTACCATTCTTGCATTGTATAACATGCATCACGTAAAAACTTGGCTAACACGAAGGTCAGACAAGCGTTAAGAAAGACTTGCCTTCAAGAGTCTTCGAATTTATAATTCAACTATTCTCAGTCTTTACATAATCTACATGATACATTCACATAACACATTGTAATTAGTTATCAAACAAACTAACTTTACGATTCTAACCAACTTCTTTCTCTTCTACGTTTTATTTGAATTAACTTCGTTATTAAAGTCGATTCAACTTTCTATCCTTCGTTACGTTTCATTAACGTTCTTACGTCATTATTAAACCGACATTCGTTTATTATTGGTGAACTAACACGTTGAACATCATTCACGGTTCACTTATTTTGTCTTTATGTCCTTCGTTTAATTTCCATTAAACCTTACTAGATCTTCTTACATTAACACCTTATAAGTGATTTAAGGTCAGTCTCATAATGTACATTAAGTACCTTCGTTGTCTTACATTAAACAATGGAATAAAAACTAACTTGGTCAATATTTTTCTACTGCCGGCGCTGCGGTGCGGCATCTCCTACATTACAGTGGCGCTGCGGCATCACTCTCCAGAGGTTTTGCCCGGACTCGGTGTTGCGGCGCGAGTCCATGCACAAACTCTCGCGTTGCGGCGCGACTCTCCAGACCTTTTTATTTTCTCCTGGCCATAAGCGGCGGCTGCGGTATGATAGAAAACATGGGGTTTGGCTGCGGTATCGAACTCAATGTACCCGATTAATAAAAAAGCAGTTTCAGTTTCTTAACGAAACTCCCGGCTTCCTAGTTTATTCGTTTTACATCCGAATTGACCCATTCGAATTCCTACAAGTCACAAATTACATCCTTTACATGTTCGTATAAGAATTTCACATTTTTGAATCCCTTAACTCGTAATTCACCTTTAAGTTCATTTTTAAGCGTTCGTTTAATGTTTCCGTCCATTCAATAATCGTTTTCTTCGTTATAAGTCAGAATACGACGATTCTTTCGCCAACGACTCTTAATTACCTTATCTCAAATTTTGACATTGGAAACCAACGTGTTCAAGTCACATGGCAACTTTTGACCTTTAATCCAGACTTTATACATTTTCGACGTTTAACGTCTATTTCTGCAAAATCCGCCATAACTTCGTTACTAATGTTCTCTAAGCCAAATCACTTGGAATATTCCATGGACTTCATATTTACATCCTAACCAAGCAATAGGCACATTCTTAAGCTATATCGATTCTTAAACGTTCAATCAAAACTCAATTTACGTTCAAGACTTTTTATGGTTTTAACTCATATAACCACTTACGATTTCTATTTGGTCATGTCCTATCAATGATTTGGTCATTACTAGGCATCCTTATCTCTCCTCAATAAACATGCTCCACCCATCTACGATTCTTCTATGAGAAAGAAATAGAAAAAGATGAAGATTACGGTTTATGAGAATTTACCTTTGAAGTAGTTAACGTTCTTGATAAACGTCTAATGGTTTGCTTGGAAGTAGAAGGATTATAAGTTTCTAGCTCTTTTCTCTCTCTCAATATGTTGGACAAGCTTTGTAAAACAACAAAAATCCAAACCTAGCTTTCTATTTATAGAAAACCAAATGAGGGGCAATATTGTCCAATTCTCCACCTCCTTACTTATTTACCACTTTGTCACCAAGTAAAATACTTGGTGACCAAGTGATGTGCTTGCCTTGCACACCAAGTGGCCGGCCCACCATGTCCATGGGTCATCCCCATAGGTTGCCCCATGGGTTGTACCCATTCCTTGACCCACCGGTTCGATCCACGGTTCGGTTTTCTTGCATTGGGCTTAACCAATCTAATATTGGGCCTACTACTTAATCCCTTGGGCTTGCTCATTCAATTGATTGGGCTAAACATAATCCAACCAAATGGATTAACATTAAGTCTTAACTTAATTATAGAATATGAATCGTATTCCCTATATATACTTCACGTATTCTTTTCGTATAATACTAGTATGATTATCGTATTGTACTTCGTATTAACTCATCATATTATACATAGATACTAAGTATAACACATGCCTTAACCCTAACGCAATTTCTTCCACGCGTTTCATTTCCTTCTCGAAAATCAATATACTCAACCCCTTAGGTTTTAAGTCCGCAGGCGAAAACTTCATTTGCCATAACAGAATTATTATTGGATATTCCATAATATCGTTTTATTTTAACATTGCGCGTTTCTCAGAATCTCAAACCCCAGCTCCGAACGAAATCAGATGAATAGTTTTTTTACGCAAACATTCTCGGAAAACCTTCGTTCTCGTCTTGATAATTCATAACAATTAATTCTAGCACAAAGCCAGAATACTAACCACATCCACACATTCTAGATCATAACACAACCTTCGAACATCTTACTTACATAATAACTCAATTAAATTCATTTAATCCACATAATCGAATAAAAATTTAATTCATTAAAAATTCAAAATTCTCGGACATTACAGATGGATTCCTCAAAGCCTAAGCCTGTTCTATCGAATGTACTTCTCTGACTAGAGAGCATGGAGTCCATGGATGATGAGGATTTGTTCCATACAGAGATAGTCTTTTCTAGTTCCTCAATTTTAGAGGTTTAATTAGACTCTCTTTGTGCATTGAGTGTGTTTGTCTGTTTTAAGGTCTCATTCTCAGCCTCAAGCTTGGAGAGAAGATTAGTACTTAGAAGGGCTGTTTCAAACTCTTCTTGAACTTTCTTCTTCTCCTCTTGAAGAAGTGAATGATCCTTAGACAAAACTCTGAACCACTTCATGTATTGATGTAGATCAGTGGTTATGCCATGCAGAGCAGTTATTAAATCATTTATGTCTACATCAGGTGAGTTGAAGTCAAATACCTCATCGAGACTTACATCGTGTATGTTGAGATTTTGTTTGTCCTTTGCATGTTTGGCCATTAGGCATAGATTAGCCATTTGTGGTTCTTCATCATCTCCAGAGTCAGCATTGGAGTCATTGTCTGAATCACTCCATGATCCTCCAGCTACCAGGCCTTTGTCTCTCTTCTGAGGCCTTTTATTGCCTTTGTATTCCTTCTTTGCATGTGTTTTCTTCTTTAGTTCTTCTCTCAGAGGTTTGTTGCAGTTGGCAATGAAGTGGTCAGGCTTCTTGCAGTTGTAGCATAGATCATTCATTTGCTCTTGGCTGCTGTAATTGCTGACCTTCTTTGGCTTTTTGGGTTAGCCTTGCCGCATGAACCTTCTTAATCTTTTCACCAGCATAGCAAGGTCTTCATCATCGTCCTCATCATCAGAGTCAATCTCAGTGTTGACCTTTGATGCACCTTCAATTGCCTTGAGAGCAACACCCTTATCCTTCCTTCTTCCTTCTGATAGGGTTTCAGCTCGTTGAGTCAGCTCCAGTTCGTATGTCAGGAGATTGCCATATAGTTGTTGAACTGTCATCTCGTGAAGATTCTTTGACTCTCTTATAGCAGTGGTTTTGGCATCCCACTTGCTCGGTAGGGCTCTCATGAACTTTATGATCAGATCTTTGTTAGGGTAGATCTTCCCATATGCTCGTAGAGAGTTGTGCAAAACATTTAATCTCTCATAGGTGGCAGTCACATTTTCTCCTTGAACATGAGCAAACATCCCATACTGCTGTGTCAGGAGTGATTGTTAGTTTTCTCTAACTTCTTCTGTTCTTTCGTGCATGATCAAAAGTGCTTCCCAAACCTCCTTAGTTGTTTTGCTATTGACAACGTTTTCAAACAGATCGTCTTCTAAGGATTGGAACAGGATGTTCTTGGCCTTTTTGTCAAGTTAGACAGCTCTCTTCTCGTTGTCTGTCCACTCTTCTTTAACCTTGATTTGTATTCTGTTTGGATCGTCAGTGGTTGGTGCAAGCTTTGTTGGAACATAGGGCCCATTCTGAACTGTCTCAAATAGATCTTCATTTATTGAGTCCATGTATGCTTGCATCCTGACTTTTAAGTTTGCAAATTTATCCTTGTTGCACATTGGTGGCTTGCTGCCTCCTCCAGTCCTAGATTCACTTGGTACGTGTGCCATTGGATCTACTAAATCTTGTAAGCTGTATATAATAGAACCTGCTTTGATACCAATTGTTAGTTCCTAGTAGGCACAATAGTTATCTAGAAGGGGAGGTTGAATAGATATTTAAAAAATCTTTTTGTTTTAAACTTGTTAGTTAATGATGATTAAAACTTAGCGGAATTTATGTTTGTTTTAATCTCTTTTGCAAAGTAATGGAGTTATGAGTGTGAGGCAGGTATAGCAATTATGGCAGATATAGTAATTATAGTATGAACGTAAAAGACACAGTCGTTTTAAGTGGTTCAGAGCACTTAAAGGTCCTAGTCCACTCTTCTACTCAACGAGTAGAAAATCCACTTAGGATGTCTTTTACAACTTCTGAATCACACAGATTCCTTCTAGACCAATAGTCTAGGAACTTCTTAGTTCACTCTTGAACTCTTCAAGTCCAGCAGACTTGGTTCTCTTATAATTCACTTAGAACTCTTTAAGTCCAACAGACTTGGTACTCTTCTTCAGTTGATTGATAGATATTGAGTTCTTGATGGTTTCTACTCAGTTACTATTTAAGCACTTGTTCAAAAGAACTGAGTAGCTGAGCAAGCTTTGCTAATTCTCAGATCGTAGAGTTGAGCTTTGAGAGTTGTTCACATTGTTTGTTCAATGCTTGCTTGCTTCTCTCTCATCTGCTTGATTTGCATATATGTGATCTTGAAAACTATCCGTTGGATCCATCTGTTGAGGCATTAAATCTGTTTGACCTTTCTAATCTTTGATGGAGATATTTCTGCACATCTTCTGAACTGCATTCTGGCCCACTGACACTGCAGACTGCTTTCTTACCTAACACCTGAAAAGGTGTTTCCCCCTTACCAATGGTACTTTCCTTAGGTTCTTCAATACGCTTCTTTGTTGCATACTAAGGATATTTCTTATGACTTTGGGACTGGTGAGTACTGCATCGTTTAGAATCCATTCCTCTTATGTTGGAGCCTATCTCCACACAAATCATGAGGCTCGAAATTTTCTGACACAAGACAGATGATACTCTACGATTCAGATCGTGGTACTCTACGACTCAGATCTTGGTGACTTGTCGCCTTCGTGCCTAGTCTGATGCTGTCAGCCAAAAGCACTAAGATTTATCTTAAGTCTTTGCACACTACGATCTTTGCTTTCTTGATTCGTAAACTCTACGTTTCTGAGAGCATTCTACGATCGTTGACTTGTAAACTCCACGTTTCCTTAAGCACACTACGATCGTTGAGTTAGCTCGGCAAACGTTGGGACCACTCTAGGATTTCTGAAAAGGCCCTTCAAGGAAGGCACATTGCGATCTTTGAAGCTCTACGTTTCTGCCTTGACTTCTGCAATGTTGATCAGATTTATACACTCTAATTTCTTCGAATCCTATCTATTACATCTCAAGATCAACCTAACGGCTTTGATCTTTCTATATATACATTCTATTACAGAATGATACACGTTTAGAGCTTGATCAACCTAACAAATTTGATCTATCACTAAGTCTTTGTACATATATTACTTGAAGGACTTTACATATAATCATGAGCATATATATTAAAACAACAAATCATAATATGCATTCCCCCAACACAACATTTTGGGTATCATGGCCTGGAGCCCCAGAATGATAAGCACATTTTTGTTTGGGTCAAAAATTTTCCCACTTGGATTGGTTAGTGGAAGGAGCTGAGCGATTTTCTTTTTTGCTGTTAGAAGTTTAAGTATATTCTCAAGTAAGTCTCCTAAGGGTGTTAATGTCCTTTAATGTTTTTCCTCTCTAGTTCTTTGGAACATAGGATTTAAGGGTTGTACAGATGTTTGGAAAGGGGAATAATTCTTTCTTTGAACGGGCAGGTTTTGGTTGCCTCTCTAAGTTTGACCTTGTAGTACCAAGGATACATCCTATTCTTTCTTCTTATGAACTCTTCGAGGATTATTCCCATAATTTCTAACCTGAATGTGCTCAGCCACGACTTCTAAAGAATTAAGGTCTTTAATCTTTCCAGACTTCAACCTCATCTCATCCATTTCTACGTGTTTGATCATTTCTGAGAATGGTTTTCCTATATCTGCTAGGACTCTCTCATAGAACGCTGCTTCTTGTATGTCGATGAATGTCATTGCCATCTCAGTTTCTGTCATTGATGGAATGACTTAAGCAGCCAGACGTCTCCATCTTTGGGCATATTCTCTGAATTACTCATTATTCTGCTTTTTAACTTTGGTAATTTGATATATATCTGGAGCCATTTGTGACTGGAAGCTGTATTGATTTAGGAAGGCATGGGTTAGCTTTTCCCAGTTGTGAATTTTGGAATTGTCCAGTCGGGCATACCAGACTCTAGCCTCTCTGGTCAGACTTTTCTGAAATAGTTACATTCTCAGCTTCTTGTCCTCTACATAGGATCCAAGTTCTCCAATGAACACTTTTAAATGAGTATAAGGATCTCCCAATTCGTCAAATTTCTCAAAATTTGGGATTTAGAACTTGTATGGATACCGAGCCCAGGGAAAGATGCAGAGGTCTGAGTAGTTAACAATCCCATATGCTCCAGTCCCTTTAATTGACTGGATGGTTTCTTCCATTTGTTGGACTTTCTTTCGGATATCACCAGTATCTCGATCTTCTTTGAGATTGATGATTTCAGGAGTTTTGTTGGTTTTTTCATTATTTTGAGGTTCCAGAATCTGAGCTTCCTTTTTCTTGTCAGTATCTTAACCACCACATTGTTCAGAGGACTCTGTTTGCATGGGTATTTGTTAACCCTGAGTACTTTTGCTTTGTTCTTTTAAGAAGATAGCTAATTTTGCTATCTGAATTCTGAGACCCTCGAATTCTTCCTGAGATACAAAACCTAACCCCTGTTGGGTACTTTCTTACATGTTAATGGGTAGGCTTTTTGCTTTCTTAGATTGGATCTGGTAATGGGACCAATCTTGCCTACAATAAAAGTAAGTAGTTTAGTCTTAATAGAACTGAACAGTATTCATGATATGTAATGTATCATGTTTAGGGGTTTTTTAATATTTTCCTGCAAAATAGATGTCAGTTGTTTTGATGACAGGATATCATGACAGGATTTGATATTTGACAATGAATCTGAAATAATTAATATTTAATATCTTACAAGAATTGACATTTACAACATTTAATATTTGACATGGAATTGAAAGGGAAAGGTATGAAGAGCTTTCCCTTCGCGTTTGGTTTATCAAAGGCTGACCTATCTTAGGTTTACTCTCACGGGCTTTTCGGCATGGAGGTTCACAGATCATCGCAATCTACTAGATGGGAAGTTAATCCAATCTTTCAACTGGAGCGGATCTGAGTGGTAACTTTCCTGAGCCTCACTTGAACTTAATCGCCACTTGAGTCTAGTAATCAGTGACCGACGAGTTCGCCTCCTGGTGGAGGAATCATATAACATACATTCATTGCGTCTCACCGCATACAACATGATGACATTGTGTGAAGCATTAATATAAAGTGTGGTAAAGAGGCATTCACATCCATTCAATGTAAAGACGTCATTTCACACACATGCACAAGAAAGGGAATTACAAAGATTGAAATGCGGCTTAAGCCCTCTACTGTCCTTAGCAGAGTCGCCACATGTCGACGCTGGAAAAATTTCTCCCTCTTCCTAGGTGTTTCTTAACCTTTATATTTTCTATGTGAATTTGTTTGATCTAAAGGGTGATATTTTCAAGAAAAGACCGACATATAATGTCAGTGATTTGAAAAGTTTTGATTTTTATTGGTCCAAATTAGATAGAGTCGCCAGTTGATATGAGTTAAGTGGCTGTACCAACTCAATTGAGTGTTGAAATGTTTTGTAATATGGCCCAATATTAGACTATATTTAATTGGTCTTGGAAACTGAGATTCATATAGTTCAAGGGCTTGATTAAGCGGGGGGAGGTGTTAAGCACCCCCCCCCCCCGACTTTCCTGAAACACGGTTACTCCGCTTTTTATTCCCTAGTTTGTGTGTGTGTGTATTGCAGTTAATTGGGCCTAAGTGTTTTATTTGAAAGTAGTGTTATGCCTCTTTTGTGCTTATATACAAAGGGTTTGACTTATATAAAAGTTTAATTGTAATACAAGGCATATAAAGTGATGTTTTGAAATCAATGTTTTCAAACCCTTATGCTTGCATAGGAATTGAGACCTTTGATACTTCCATTTTATTCCGTATTCGGCTTATTCTAATTTTTATTCTCGAGATGCGAAGCATCTTTGACAAAATAATAATATATATATATATATATGTGTGTGTGTGTGTATGTAAGTGTGGGATTCCTTATGGGCATGAAAGCCATCAAATTATGCCCGAGCACCACACATAGGATTTTCATTATCACGAGGACTTTAAATTCGGATAACCATTTTAAGGTCCTAAATTTACAAGTACAAAATTTGTAAGCTAGTTGTACAACTGAAAAGAGTCCATCATGAGAGCCAGATCTAGATCTGTCAGTTAGATCTTAGATCATTTGGCTCCTAAGCTCACATAATATCACATAAATAGCCTGCATAGCAAATATATTGAAATAAAATAGATATTTATACTAAACGTCGCTAGACGAAAGATTCATCAGTTAAATCCTCGTTAGTAAGTAGCCCATAGCTTCCAATTTCCTCTAAATACAGATCTAGGGTTATATGGATGCTAAAACTTATAAAAAACTAGAAAGAAAACTAGATATGTATAGATCTTAGCCATTCTAGCTTCTAGGTTCAAGTTTTACAACTTTTTAACCGGTGAAAAGCTAGATCTAATACAGATCTAGTCAATAAAGCACAAATATTGACTATTTACAAGAAATAAACGGTTAAAACTTTAGATCTGACGAATATTAACCGCTAATATATATATATATACCCTTTTTTGGCTTGTTGAATTTTCATCCGGAGCAAAAAAAAAAAAAAAATTAACATGCCAAAAAGGGCCCCTATATATATATATATATATATATATATATATATATATATATATATATATATATATATATAACGCTTATATACGTATTAGAGTAAGCGAAGAAACCAGATCTGGCAAAATCTTACAGTGTTTCACGAGAATGGCTATCGAACAGCTTCTGGCGCCTTTAGGAACAATTTTCACTGGTGAAAACTTGATATGTTGTAGTATATAAGCATAAGAGTGTTTACAAAGAAGTTTTATAGGAATCAGAGCACAATTCGAGCTCCGTTTAGCTATCCTAGCCTCTATTTCTCTCGCTTGGGCCCTCTTCTTTCCTAATCTTTTTTTAGAAGCCAAAGGGGGGAGGGGGTAAATATAGACTCGGGTTATCACGGTCCCACTTGTGGCAGTCGTAGGTCTACCTATGGCTGGGCTTGGTGGGTCTCGTTGTCTCAAAGTACGTACACTCTGACTAACGCGTAGTCTGTTTGAACCTTCATAACTTTCAATTCGGGAATCCGATGGAGGCGTGCTACACCTTTCCAGAAATCAACATGAATGCGAAACTGTCCGTTGAGTAGATCTTCGAGTCCATGACTAGATCTTCGAGTCTTTGCAATCTGTCCGTTGAGTTGTCTTGCGTTGTTTTCACTTGGGATTGCTATTATGGTTTTGCATGACCTTCTTCATGGTAATTTAATTTGATTTGATGTTGAGTTGGAAAAATTACTCTTTTGCCCTTCCAATTTGTTACGGGCTTGACATGGCCACAGCTGCCTTTCTCGGGGTTATCTCTAGGGTTCGGCTGTTGTCGACTCTTGTTTGTCTTCAAGGTTATCTTTGAAGTTGATTTAATGATTTCTCGGTGCTGTCACCAGGGTTTGGTTTGATGATTTCCAAGAGCTATCTCCAGGGATCTAGTTTAATGATTTTGACTTCCAGGGTTGTCTCTGGAAGATGAAAGACGATTCTGCCCTCCTGCGTAGTTAGTAACATGAATGCAAAACTTCGAGCGTCTACATTAAGTTTAAGGCCCCTTCACAGTGAATTTTTATTAGTTTGGGGTGTTTGGGGCTACTTAGATGACTTACATGCCCATGAGTAGCTCCAACTCTATTTTTGATGTTTGATTTTATTTTGTCACATGAAAAGTGATTTTCAAACAAAAAAATCAACAAAAAAAAAATTAATCAAACTAAGTAATTAGAACAAATTTTAGACTAAAATTGAAAGTAATTTAAGCTTCATTTCCTATTTACAAAAACTAATTTTTTTTATTAAAACTCTAATTTTTCATCACAATTTTATTACATAATAAAATATTTTCTAATTCATAAAAAATATTTCGACAAAATTAACTTCAAATTTATACATATATGATCATTTTGAGAAAACAACTCATAAAGAATGATTTTCAAAACCCTAAAACACGTCTTTTTAATAAAACTTTCTAAAACTACTTTTTAAAGGACATTCACAAAAATCCAAATTTTCAAAAGGTTTCCAAATCAAAATCCCTCGTCCAAAGGAATAGGGACTTAAATTATTTTCAAAATGAGGCACTCATAATGACATAGGATATGATGCCCTAGGGTACCTTTTTACCATAACATAGGCGACTTAAGAGACGATACCCTATGTTTCCTTAGTTTAACAATTTGGATTGGCTCTAAGAGAAGATTCCCTAGGTTACCTTATTACCATGATTTAGACGGTCTAGGAGATGATACCCTAGGCATTTCATAGTTTGATGACTTAGAATGACTCTAGAATATATTACATTCGTTCCTAAAAAAATTGTCATTTAAGGCTTTTTGCATATGTATTAAGAAAGTATCATTTACCAAGTAAAATTTATTTAAAATTTCATCACTACCCCTTTATGGGAAGTTAAAAACTATTAATACAAGGGAGAGAATTTATTGGGACAATGAGAGAAGGTAGGGGTAATATAGGAAAGTAAATAATTTATTCTCCTCAAAAGTTGTAAACGACAAATATTTTGGAACAAATTTTTTCTTCTAAAACGACAATCTTTTAAGAACGGAGGGAGTAATACCCTAGATTTTTCTCCTACAACACAATTCACCTAGGCACAAAACACTAAGCACACACTTTTACACTTTTTTTAAAAGACAACTTATTTAAACTTTAGGAAAAATATAAAAAAGGTGGTAATCATGTTTTACGGAAGTCGGGGATTCCTAACACTTTCTCCTCTTTTAAGCAAGCCCCCAAACTCTTGGAAATTCGATTACGGATCAATTTTACGGAGTCACGTGTGGGACATCACTTACTAATATTGTGACGCCCCCAAAATAGGTATACAACACCCATTCTAAGTCGCCAAATACATGGTACAGAAAGCAAACTATAACTTCAATAATACAATTGTCGTGCAAAATACGACAACACATACTGAGTTTAAATACAAATATTATCTTCTAGACAATATCCACACTCAAATAGTCCTCATTACAATTATTCAAACACTATTTTACAGAAATAGTGAGGACTAAAACATCTTTCTAGAACCATCACTCCATACCCCGACTGGATCCTGCTATGTTCTCACCTCTTGAGAAGAAAAATGGAACAAAAAGGAAAAAGGTGAGCTCAACTAGCCTAGTAAAGAATATTATGACTAAGATAATATACAACAATTTATCATTAGTCTTCAACAGGGAAAAATCTGATAAAATATAATAAACAACAAGTTTTAGATCAACAACTGCAGCGGAAACAGCAATCCATTAGAAGAGTCAAGTAGAGAAAGAATTCCATTATCTTCTACGATTTAAAAGTCAATCATCAATATTTTATCCCTGTAACAACAATCAATATACATCTTTAATCAAATATTCATCCTTGCCTTTCGGTGCCAAAGATATTCATTTGTATCACCGGTTGGTCAGTGTTCATCTCAACACTGTTCATCTCTTTGCACTATGGGCCAAAGATATTCATTAGGTAATCATTCATCTTTGCACTACAGGCCAAAGATATTCAGTAATATCATCATTTAGGACTTACGATGATGGAAAATATTTTAAAGAAACGAATTCAGTTAAACAAAATAACAAATATTAGAGATTCGTATTACAGTTTATCCAAGATCAATAATACTCCATAATAACCAATTTTGAAGCAAAATTCAAGAATAAAGATCAAAACATGGATACAATCAAAGATAGTAACCATAATAGACATCTTGGACAAAAAGGAGAAAATTTCATTTTTCGGTGAATAGTGTCGTATTCGTGAATAGTGCCGTATACGTGAATAGTAACCCCGACACAAAAAGTTCCAAATTTGATAAAAAGTTCAAACCAATATTTCAACATAATGATATTGAAGAAAATAATATCATTTAAGAAGAAATAACATCCCTTACCTCAAATGAACAGTACTTCTGATCGGAATATCGGATATGAGACTGAATGAAACTTGTGCTGAATGCAACTCTCAAAGTATCAAAATACTCACAAAATACGCTCAATAATATAGAGAGAGAAAGAAAGGAAATTTGTTTCTGGTGTGATTTTCAATTCTAACTTAGCCCTCTATTTATAGGAATATGTTAGCACGCCAAAGCAGACTTGACCTGCAACCTGATGGCTTTACCTGCTACTATTCCCACCCACCACATTTGAATAAAAATTCCAGCACATTTCTCACCAACCAAAAGTGGGGCCCACCAATTCTAGAATTTTCCACCAAAATGATAAATTTCAAAACTTCAACAATTTATGAACCAGTCACCTCTTAAAATTCATAACAAATCATACGTTCATTTTTAACGGTTCAAAATTTGTGGACATATACTCAACTTATATATGTATAACATATCCAAAAATCACAACGATCCAACGGTCGGATTAAAAATTATAACTCACATAATATATCTCAAAACACCTTTGGTTTAATTTTAATACCTCCATTTTGACAAAAATCTTGATAAAACACTTCAACATTAACTCCTTCATTTTTAACCACAATAAATATATCCAACATTTATATCCACATAAAATAAATATTTTCTTATCATATGAATCAATAATTAATTATTCACAAATAATATTACTGAGAATCACATTTATGACAATCGGTAGTTTCCCGGAAAAAGGGGCTTTCAATAAGGTTTTCTCCTTCTTGGTAGCATGATTAGGTGACCAAACCTCTCCTTGTGAACTTTCTAGACATTGCCAATAATGCTATCTAATAATATTATTCAAATAATATGAATTATTGATCGATAATGGGAAATACTATGCGGTGACAATTATTGAAACAACAATAATATAAAATATCAACGCGACAATTATTGAATCAATAAAATAAAATATTGAGCAGTAACTCATCGTAACAATTATTGAGTAGTGCCTTCTTACGTAAGGATCAATAATTCATCAATCTTGTGCAATACCTGGTAGCTCTCGTGCTTTGTGCAACCAGCAGCGTATTCTTCGTATTTTAACCACCGAGTATTCCAACGGTGTTAGCGGTAACAATTACGCCGTTATTTATAAAACTCAAACTTTTGTCGTTTTCTTCATAAAGCGAGTTATCCATTATGGGGCCCACAAATAGGCTGCTGCAGTCGTCGCACGAATATTCCAAGCGAAAAAGAATATTCCACGACCAAACGAATATTCCCCGACACAATGAATATTTTATAACCACTTGCTTATTTTGCAAAATTTGCACATTTCACCCATAACCAAGTATTATATCAAATTAACTCCATATTATTTCAAGATAATAAATAGAGAAAATTCAATTTTATTTATAATAAGTTGGGGTCTTACAACCTCCCCTCCTTATGAAATTTTGTCCTCGAAATTGACGTACGTACCTGGTATTTCGAAAAGGTGAGGGTACCTCGCTTTCATTTTTGATTCCAACTCCCAGGTCATTTCCTCAATAGCATGGTTCCTCCACAAAACCTTAACTTGTGGTATAACCTTGGTGCGTAAGACATGCTCTTTCCTATCCAAGATCTTAATATGTACCTCCTCGTATGTTAAATCTTCGGCTATCTCATCTGGTTCTGACGCAATAATATGGTTCAGGTCTTTCACATATTTATGAAGCATAGATATGTGAAAAACATTATGAACACGAGACATACTTGGAGGTAATGCGAGTCTATAGGCCACATTTCCTATTCGGTCAAGAATCTCAAATGGACCAACAAATCATGGATTGAGCTTTCCTCTCTTCCCAAATCTTGTAACTCCCTTCCATGGAGCAGTACGTAACAATACATGATCTCCAATATTAAATTCCACGTCCTTTCTATGAAGATCCGCATAACTCTTTTGTCGATCCTGTATCGTTTGTATACGTTGTTGAATCGTTAGGATCTTCTCTGTAGTTATGCTTACCAATTCTGGTCCCAACAATGTTGCTTCACCAACCTCGTCCCAGCATACTAGAGAGCGACATTTTCTTCCATACAACGCCTCGAATGGAGCCATGCCTATACTTGCTTGATAACTGTTGTTGTAGGAGAATTCCACCAATTGTAGGTACTTATCCCAACTCCCTTTGAAATCTAGGACACAGAGTCATAATAGATCTTCAAGAGTTTGAATAGTCATCTCTGATTGTCCGTCCGTTTGAGGATGGTATCTTTGAATCAATCAAATCCGTGCCCATAGCTTTCTGCAAGCTAACCCAAAATCGTGAAGTGAATCTTAGTTCACGATCCGAAACTATGGATACTGGCATGCCATGCAATCTTACAATCGCATTCACGTACATACGAGCAAGATGTTCAAGGTAATAAGTCTCATGTATCGGCAAGAAATGAGCAGACTTGGTTAATCTATCAACAATAACCTAAATTGCATCTATGCCTTAAGAAACATTGGGAAGACCTGTAACGAAATCCATGGTAATGTGTTCCCACTTCCATTTTGGAATCTCAAGTGGTTGTAATGGACCCTTTGACACTTGATGCTCCGCCTTTACACGTTGATAGATTAAACACCTCGAGATAAACTCTGCGATCTCTCTCTTCATATTGTTCCACAAAAATGTATGTCGAAGATCATGATACATTTTGGTACTCCCAGGATGGATTGCAAATGGGGTGTTGTGTGCCTCCATCATGATTCTATGCTTCAAGTCAGAATCGTTAGGAACGCAAAGTCTAGAGTTGACTCGAAGTATTCCTTCTTCATCGATTCTTGCTTCTAGAATAGCACCTTCTTGTACTTTCTTCTTCATACGCATCAGCTCCATGTCCGTAGCTTGAGCAGCTTTAACTTTATCGATTAAAGTCGGTTCTCCTCGTATGTTTGATATCATCACGTGGGTACTTGGAGCCTTCATCTCTATCTCCATCCTTTGTAAGTCATACAAAATGGACCTTTGTGTTAACAACATTGCACTCGTACTCGCATATGATCTTCTACTCAATGCGTCAGCTACCACGTTTGCTTTTCCAGGATGGTATTGGATGGTATGATCGTAGTCTTTCAATAGCTCAAGCCAACGTCGCTGCCGCATGTTAAGTTCCTTTTGGGTGAAAAAAAATTTGAGGCTTTTATGATCTGTATAGATCTCCACTTTCTCCCCATACAGGTAGTGTCTCCAGATCTTCAACGCGAAAACGACTGCTTCCAACTCCAAATCATGAGTAGGATAATTCCTCTCATATTCTTTGAGTTGTCACGAGGCATAGGCTATGACTTTCCTGTGTTGCATGAGAACACATCCTATCCCTTTGCCTAAAGCATTGTTGTATATAACAAATCCATCCGAACCAGATGGTATTGCCAAAACAGGTGCCGAAATGAGTCTCCTCTTGAGTTCTTGAAAACTCTTCTCGCAATCCTCGCTCCAACCGAATTTTGTATCTTTACGAGTCAGCTGAGTTAACGGAGTAGCGATTCGAGAAAATCCTTCCACGAATCTCCGATAGTAACCAGCTAAGCCCAGAAAGCTACGTACTTCAGTCACCGACTTTTGTTGCTCCCAACTTTGTATGGCTTCAATCTTCGTCGGGTCGACAGATACTCCATGTTTTGACACCACGTGCCCAAGGAATGCTACTTCCTCAAGCCAGAACTCGCATTTCTTCAGCTTGGCATATAGCTTGTGTTCACGAAGCCTTTGAAGTATCAGCTTCAAATGGTGCTCATGATCTTCACGGCTTTTGGAATAGATGAGGATGTCATCAATAAAGACAACAACAAACTGATCCAAATATTCCTTGAATACCCGGTTCATCATATCCATGAAATCAGCAGGAGCATTAGTCAATCCAAAAGACATGACTAAGAATTCATAATGCCCGTACCGAGTTCTGAAGGCAATCTTTGGAATATCCTCAGTTTTAATCTTCAGCTGATGATATCCAGAACAAAGATCGATCTTTGAAAAGAATTGTGCTCCTTGCAACTTGTCAAACTGGTCATCAATGCGAGGTAGCGGATACATATTCTTGATGGTGACATGGTTCAATTCTCGGTAGTCAATACAAAGTCGCATACTCCCGTCTTTCTTCTTTACGAATAAAACAGGAGCACCCCAAGGAGATGTACTAGGACGAATGAAACCGATGTCTAACAATTCCTGTAGTTGAACTTTTAACTCCTGAAGTTCAATAGGAGCCATTCGATATGGGGTTTTAGAAATGGGTTTTGTACCCGGTTCAAGGTCAATAAAGAATTCAACATCACGTTCTGGGGGTAAACCGGGAAGTTCTTCAGGAAATACATCAAGAAATTCTCTAACAACAGAAATATTATTCAAATCTGACTTGTCTTGGTTCAAATCCATAACACAGGCTAAGAAAGCTTAACATCCATTTTTCAATAAACGACTAGCTTTATGGCTTGATATGACAGTGACTGATTTTAGTGGTTTAGTTGTTTGAATTCGTATGACAGGTTGGTTAGGAATATGAAAACTAACAACATTACGAAAATAATCAATTTTGGCATGATGAGTAGTTAACCAATCAATTCCTAAAATCACATCAAAAGCAAGTATCTTTAAAGAGATAAGATCCACAGGTAATGTGATGGTGCCAACTTGGATTAATCAAGATTTATAAACAGTGGACGTAACGAAAGTTTCTCTGAGTCTCCACCGATAAATCAAAGTCTAATTTCTCCGAGTCAAGTTTAAGCGTTGAGCACAAGCGGGAGAGATAAATGAATGGGTAGAACCGGTATCTAGTAAGGTATAAACTTCGCAAGAATTCAAGATTAGCTTACCCGTGATCACCTCGTTCGGGTTTCTCGCGTTTTGGCCAGTCACGACAAACGCTCTTCTAGGAACCGCTGATTCCGACTTATGCGGGATAGCCTTTGGAGTTACCACCCCTGCTGAACTTGGTTTTTCTACAGAACAGTCTCGAGCTATATGGCCCTCCTTTCCACAGTTATAACATACCTTGAATTGTTGTGGGCAGTTTGGGCTGATATTGTGACGCGCCCAAAATAGGTATACATCACCCATCTTGGGTCGCCAGATACAAGGTATTGAATTCAAATACAACTTAATAATACAACTGTCGTGTACAATACGACAAAACATAAACTATGAGTTTTAATACAAATATTGTCATCTATACAATCTACAAACTCAATGGGGTCCTCATTACATTTATTATCACATTATTTCACAGAATAGTGAGGACTACTAATGCACCATCTAGGACCATCACTCTATTTCCCCCGACTAGTCCCTGCTACATTCTCATTTTTTGAAGAGAACAATGAAAGCAAAAGGGTGAGCTCAACTAGCCCAGTAAGAAATATTATGACTAAGATAGTACATAATAAATTATCGTTAGCCTTCAACAGTGTTAAACTGATACAATATAACAAACATCAAGTTTAACTGTAGCAGAACAAGCAATCCATTAGAAGAGTCAAGTAGAGAATAAAATCTACTATCTTCTATGATTTAAAAGGTTTTCAAGATTACTTTTATATTTGAGACTCGACAATAAATAATCCACATCATCAAATCATCCCTACACTACAGGCCAAGGATATTCTTTAGTATCACGACCACGAATTATTCATACACTATGGGCCAAAGATAATCGTGTTTTCATCAACGGTCCTGATCATGCCATAAAATAATTCATCTTTGCACCCTTGGCCGAAGAGAATCCATAGCCATAATCATACCAAAAACTGTCCATCAATGCACTATGGGCCAATGAGGACTTTTACCACATCATTTGTAACATTACGGTCATGATTATCGAATAATCCACAGTCATAATCATACCAAGTCCATCTATGCACTCTGAAGCCACGAGATGACTTTCAACATAAGATAAACATGAGGATGATGACAATGACATAATAATTCAATAAAACAAGTTCAAGAATTAATTTATCCAAGAACCAATAACGTCCAAATTGTCAACATGATACTGCTTTGTGGAGTAAAAATTCAAGAATGCTCATAAGAATATTTCCATAAAAAGATACTGGATGAAGCGCAAATATCAAGGATATTCCCCTAATTTCATGGAGTATAGAAGCCAAAACTTTAACCAACTAAGTATAATAGAATATATGAAAGCGCAAATGGATTTTTACGCCATGCGATAATCCAGGCAGATGATCATTTCAAGAATAATAAAGAATGGAATAAAAAAGACTTCACCAAGCATGCGATAGACCGCCTGGCAAGAGTTATTCTAACGAGAATAATAAATAACGGAACGGTGTCACGTAATCCGCGATGAGCGAGGATATTCCAATGAGAATAATAAAGAATGGAAGCGGGTTAAATGCATGTAATAATACGCATTGACAGGATATTCCAACGAGAATAATAAAGAATGGAATAATAACAAAATTCACCAGGCATGCGATAGACCGCACAAACAGGTTATTCTAATAGAATAATAAATAATGGAACCAGTAAATGCGTAAAAGCATGCACGTGATGTTCCAACAGAATGATAAAGAAGCGGAACCAGTCGTGCGTAACGCGTACGAGACGGGATATTCCATCGAATAATAAATAATGGAACCAGTCATACGTAATCCGCATGCATGAGGATGTTCCAATGAATAATAAAGAATGGAATAACAATGAGAATTCACACGGCATGCGATAGACCATATGCATGACGGAGTTATTCCAACAGAATAATAAAGAATGGAATAACTGAAGAATTTCACCATGTATGCGGTACTTCGCATAGACAGGTTATTCCAACATAATAATAAAGAATGGAATAAAAACCCTTACGAGTATTGAAAGAAAATAACTCTCTTCATAAATACGAAAAAATAATACCTCTTACGAGTACAACAAATAATATCCCTTACGAGTACAACAAATAATATCCCTTACCTTTGAAAGAAGAGTATTCCGACTGGTAGGGCGAGGATATACTCGAAGAAAACTTGCACTACGCTCAAAGCTTTCTTAAACTCTAAAGAAATACGCTCAAGATAAGAAGAACTCTCTCTATAGTTTCTCTCTCTAGAGTTTCAGTGAATTCGTAAGAAATAATGAAGGAATGAGCTTCTATTTATAGAAGAATGGATTGCATAGTAACTAATTCATGAACGGTCCAGATTGATTTACTTTTAATCGAACGGTCCATATTTAAAAAAAAATCTTTTAAATAAAATATAATATATTCTATTTATAATCTAATAAAATGAATAACTTTATAAAAGTATTTTGTTTTATATAACAAGATTTTACTATGCAAAAACACTATGCAGCACTATGCATAATAAAATATAATATATTCTATTTATAGAATAACTTTATAAAAGTATTACATTTTTTATATAAAAGCGATTTTACTATGCAAAATACTATGCATAATAGAATATAATATATTCTATTTATAGAATAACTTTATAAAAGTATTCTCGCATTTTATATAAAAAGCTTTTACTATTAAAACTTTAAACCAACGATCCATATTGATTTACTATTATAATTTCAACCAACGGTCTGAAAAATTAGCACATCTCCTCAGGGAATAATATTGTACACAAAAATGATTTGGACCGAAAAAGAAATATATTTTTCGGGTGAATAGTACCCCATGAATAGTAACTCATGAATAGTAACTCGTGAATAATAACTCATGAATAGTAACTCGTGAATAGCACTCCGACACAAAAAGTACCCCAAATACCCGAGTGAATAATACTAGAGTGAATAGTGACCAGGTATTTTATAACAACTTGTTTACTTTGAAAAATTTTCACATATCACCCTTAACTTTAACCTTTTATCAATTTAACCATTTACCAAAATAGAAAAATTGAATACTTTTATTTCATAAAATTCGGGGTCTCACAATCTCCCCTCCTTATGAAATTTAGCCCTCGAAATTTACATACGTGCACGATATTGAAGAGATGAGAATACCTTGTTTTTTCGGATTGTACCTTCCCGGTTATATCCTCTGTATCATGATTTTTCCATTACTCATCTCATGTATTTCAGATATCATTCTAGAATATATCTTCAAAACAAATGTTAATTGACATATCACATATTATCCCTATACTTTGACCGACCAATTAAATACCAAATAAATTTAGGTAGGTCATACTAGTGAAGGAATTCCTCGTCTCTCCCCTCCTAGTTCTTGTCTCACATCTCAGCCAGGGATCATATCCATAAGCTTTGATACCAACTGTGACCCGCATCCAGGACTTGGATAGTACCTCACAATGATACTATCAACTTGCCATGCCGTTCACTCAAGGCGTCCCCTACGGAAAGTGCGGCTTGAGTGCATTCCAAGACTGGAAGTCACCAGATAAAGGCTCGAGGCTCTTTTCTATGGCTTTGATACCAACTGTGATGCCCCCAAAATAGGTATACATCATCCATCTTGGGTCGCCAGATACAAGGTACTAAATTCAAATACAACTTAATAATATAATTGTCGTGTACAATACGACAAAACATAAACTATGTGTTTTAATACAAATATTGTCATCTAGACAATATACAAACTCAATGGGGTCCTCATTACATTTATTATCACAATATTTCATAGAATAGTGAGGACTACTAATGCACCATCTAGGACCATCACTTTGTTTCCCCCGACTAGTCCCTGCTACTTTCTCATTTCCTGAAGAGAACAATGAAAGCAAAAGGGTGAGCTCAACTAGCCCAGTAAGAAATATTATGACTAAGATAATGCAGAATAAATTATCGTTAGCCTTCAACAGTGTTAAACTGATACAATATAACAAACATCAAGTTTAACTGCAGCAGAACAAGCAATCCATTAGAAGAGTCAAGTAGAGAATAAAATCTACTATCTTCTATGATTTAAAAGGTTTTTCATTACTTTTATCGCTGAGACTCAGCTTAATAAATAATCCACATCATCAAATCATCCCTGCACTACAGGCCAAGGATATTCTTTAGTATCACGACCACGAATTATTCATACACTACGGGCCAAAGATAATCGTGTTTTCATCAACGGTCCTGATCATGCCATAAAACAATTCATCTTTGCACCCTTGGCGAAGAGAATCCATAGCCATAATCATACCCAAAAACTGTCCATCAATGCACTACGGGCCAATGAGGACTTTTACCATATCATTTGTAACATTACGGTCATGATTATACCGAATAATCCCTGGTCATATTCATACCAAGTCCATCTATGCACTACATGCCACAGATGACTTTCAACATAATATAAACACGAGGATGATGACAACGACATAATAATTCAATAAAACAAGTTCAAGAATTAATTTATCCAGGAACCAATAACGTCCAAATTGTCAACATGATACTGCTTTGTGGAGTAAAAATTCAAGAATGCTTAGAAGAATATTTCCATAAAAAGATACTGGATGAAGCGTAAATATCAAGGATATTCCCCTAATTTCATGAGTATAGAAGCCAAAACTTTAACCAACTAAGTATAATAGAATATATGAAACTGCAAATGGATTTTCGCCCACCATGCGGTAATCCACATAGACAGATCATTTCAACAAAATAATAAAGAATGGAATAACAGAAGACTTCACCAAGCATGCGATAGACCGCACAAGCAGGTTATTCCAACAGAATAATAAATAACGGAACCAGGACATGCGTAATCCGCACAGACAGGATATTCCAGCAGAATAATAAAGAATGGAAGCAGGTCATGCGTAATATGCACAAACAGGATATTCCAACAGAATAATAAAGAATGGAATAAATACAAAATTCACCAGGCATGCGATAGATCGCACAGACAGGTTATTCTAACAGAATAATAAATAATGGAACCAGGTCATGCGTAAAGCACAGATAGGATGTTCCAACAGAATGATAAAGAACAGAACCAGGTCATGCGTAAACGCACAGACAGGATATTACAATAGAATAATAAATAATGGAACCAGGTCATACGTAATCCGCACAGACAGGATGTTCCAACAGAATAATAAAGAATGGAATAACAACAGAATTCACCAAGCATGCGATAAACCGCACAGACAGGTTATTCCAACAGAATAATAAAGAATGAAATAACATAAGAATTTTACCATGTATGCGGTACATTGCATAGACAGGTTATTTCAACATAATAATAAAGAATGGAATAACAACCCTTACGAGTATTGAAAGAAAATAACTCTCTTTATAAATACGAAAAAATAATACCTCTTCCGAGTACAACAAATAATATCCCTTACGAGTACAACAAATAATATCCCTTACCTTTGAAAGAAGAGTATTCCGACTGGTAGGGCGAGGATATACTCGAAGAAAACTTGCACTTCGCTCAAAGCTTTCTTAAACTCTAAAGAAATACACTCAAGATTATAGAAGAAGAACTCTCTCTAGAGTTTCAGTGAATTCGTAAGAAATAATGAAGGAATGAGCTTCTATTTATAGAAGAATGGACTGCATAGTAACTAATTCATGAACGGTCCAGATTGATTTACTTTTAATCGGACGGTCCATATTTAAAGCAAAATCTTTTAAATAAAATATAATATATTCTATTTATAATCTAATAAAATGAATAACTTTATAAAAGTATTTTGTTTTATATAACAAGATTTTACTATGCAAAACATTATGCAGGCACTATGCATAATAAAATATAATATATTCTATTTATAAAATAACTTTATAAAAGTATTCTGTTTTATATAAAAATATTTTACTATGCAAAATACTATGCATAATAGAATATAATATATTCTATTTATAGAATAACTTTATAAAAGTATTCTGTTTTATATAAAAATCTTTTACTATTAAAACTTTAAACCAACGATCCATATTGATTTACTATTATAATTTCAACCAATGGTCTGAAAAATTAGCACATCTCCTCATGGAATAATATTGTACCCAAAAATGATTTGGACCAAAAAGAAATATATTTTTTGGGTGAATAGTACCCCGTGAATAGTAACTGGTAAATAGTAACTCGTGAATAGCACTCCGACACAAAAAGTGCCCCAAATACCTGAGTGAATAATACTAGAGTGAATAGTGACCAGGTATTTTATAACAACTTGTTTACTTTGAAAAATTTTCACATATCACCCTTAACTTTAACCTTTTATCAATTTAACCATTTACCAAAATAGAAAAATTGAATACTTTTATTTCATAAAATTCGGGGTCTCACAGATATGTCCCTCTTTCCCGCATTTGTAACAAACGATCGGTGCTTGTTCTCCTCCCCTAGAAATAGTTGATGTTTGTGTTGACGTCTTCACATTATCATTGTTGTACCTTCTCTTTTTGAAATCTCATCCCGACTCGCTCCTTCTATTATCACGGCCACGATTACCACCAGAGCGGTTACCACTTTTGTCCGAATGTTTTCCTCCCTGCTGGTTTTCATTGCTCTGATGACCGCCGCCACCGGTATGACCCCGGTTGTGTTCCCTTAGTTGAACATACTCATTATCTCGCTCTAATAATTGAACCATGTTTACAACATCTGAATATAAAGAAAATTTATGAGAGATAAGTTATTGCTGAATCTCGGGTTTTAGACCTCTCAGAAACATCCTTCTCAATCGTTCCTCATTCTCTACCAAATAAGGTACAAACTGGATAATCGAAGCGAACTTCGCCTCATCTTTGGGACACCACATGTTTGTTTTGTTCGGTCGATAAACTCTACCTCCTTCATATATGACGAATACTTTCGTGAAAGTACTTGTCATTGAATAGTTTCAAACGCTTCCCAAGACATGTTGAGTGTGACAGTGTCAGTACGCTTCACGCTGACTCCCACCGAGTGATCCGCCTCGCTGCGGAACATAAAGGTGGCGAATGGAACCTTCGTTCCTCCGTGCATCCCAAGACATCGAATATCTTGGTAATTTGCTTGACCCGCGTTTTTCGCTTTGATCGGATCCGGCTTTCCAATAAATTCGGTGGTCCCAACTCCTTGAATCGCTTGATATGTGATGCATCAGCGTTGCTATCACTTCCACTGTATTTTGTACACGAGTCTCCTAAATGCGATTTTGCATGAGCGCAAAAGCTCCTAAACATTCCATCATTCATCGTTTGATCGGTAGTGTTGTTTACTAGAGTAATATTGTCTTCTGTTGCACGTTCTCACGGTTGTGACTAAAGGTTGTTCAGTCTCATACACTCCATTGTTAACGTTCTCGTGACCATTCTTAAATACTGCCATAAAACAAGGGTTAATTAAACAAATTAACATATCACATAATATCCCTATATTATGACCGACCAACAAACAAGCTTAGATAGGACACACTAGCGAAGGATTGACTAATCTCTCCCCTCCTAGTTCTATTACCCGATCTCCGCCAGAGACCATATCCCTAAGCTTTGATACCAACTGTGACTCCCCCAAAATAGGTATACAACACCCATTCTGAGTCGCCAAATACATGGTACAGAAAGTAAACTATAACTTCAATAATACAATTGTCGTGCAAAATACGACAACACATACTGAGTTTAAATACAAATATTGTCTTCTAGACAATATCCACACTCAAATAAGTCTTCATTACAATTATTCAAACACTATTTTACAGAAATAGTGGGGACTGCTAAAACATCTTTCTAGAACCATCACTCCATACCCCGACTAGATCCTGCTATGTTCTCACCTCCTGAGAAGAAAAATGGAACAAAAAGGAAAAGGGTGAGCTCAACTAGCCTAGTAAAGAATATTATGACTAAGATAATATACAACAATTTATCATTAGTCTTCAACAGGGAAAAATCTGATAAAATATAATAGACAACAAGTTTTAGATCAACAAATGCAGTGGAAACAACAATCCATTAGAAAAGTCAAGTAGAGAAAGAATTCCACTATCTTCTAAGATTTAAAAGTCCATCATCAATATTATATCTCTGTAACAACAATCAATATACATCTTTAATCAAATATTCATCTTTGCACTACAGGCCAAAGATATTCATTTGTATCACCAGTTGGTCATGTTCATCTCAACACCTGTTCATCTTTGCACTACGGGCCAAAGATATTCATTAGGTAATCATTCATCTTTGCACTACTGAAGCCAAAGATATTCGATAATATCATCATTTAGGGTGAGGATGATGAAAAATATTTTAAAGGAACGAATCTAGTGAAACAAAATAACAAATATTAGAGATTCAGAGTATACGGTTTATCCAAGATCAATAATACTCCATAATAACCAATTTTGAAGCAAAATTCAAGAATAAAGATCAAAACATGGATACAATCAAAGATAGTAACCATAATAGACATCTTGGACAAAAAGGAAAAAATTTCATTTTTCTAAATTGAATAGGCCAGTATCGTGAATAGTAACTCCGACACAAAAAGTTCCAAATTTGATAAAAAGTTCAAACCAATATTTTGGCATAATGATATTGAAGAAAATAATATCATTTAAGAAGAAATAACATCCCTTACCTCAAACGAACAGTACTTCTGATCGGAATATCGGATATGAGGCTGAATGAAACTTGTGCTGAATAGCAACTCTCAAAATATCAAAATACTCACAAAATACGCTCAATAATATAGAGAGAGAAAGAGAGAAAATTTATTTCTGCTGTAATTTTCAATTCTAAATTAGCCCTCTATTTATAGGAAAAATTAGCACGTCGAAGCAGACTTGACATGCAACCTGATGGTTTTACCTGCTACTATTCTCATCCACCACATTTGAATAAAAATTCTAGCACATTTCTCACCAACCAAAAGTGGGGCCCACCAATTATAGAATTTTCTACCAAAATAATAAATTCCAAAACTTCAATAATTTCTGAACCAGTCACCTCTTAAAATTCATAACAAATCATAAGTTCATTTTTAACGGTTCAAAATTTGTGGACATATACTCAACTTATATATGTTTAACATATCCAAAAATCACAACGATCCAACGGTCGGATTAAAAATTATAACTCACGCAATATATCTCAAAAATACTGGTTTAATTTTTAATACCTCCATTCCGACTAAAATACTGATAAAACTCCTCAACATTAACTCCTTCATTTTTAACCACAATAAATATATCCAACATTTATATCCACATATAAGTGGTGTCCACATATAAATTAAAAATTTTACTTTTAAAGATTTTACTTGTAAAAATATCAATTCTCACACAAACGGTTAAACTAGTGTGCCATTTTGGATAGACGTATGGACTCAAATATTTTTAAAAATTAATAATGTTTGAGACTAAAAAATAGTTACTAAAAAGAGAAAATTATGTGCTTGATTGTTGTTAGTTACCAGTAATTATAATTTAACACATAATTCAGAATCCACTTTTTATAACCACAATTTATCACCATAGCCTTGCTCTTTATAAAGTTTATCAAGTGAACACAAGCTAGTATATATATATATTAAAGACATTAAACGAATAAACTAGTATATGTAGACTCAAGTTGTGAATTTGTTCTTTCCCGAGTTTTCAACTTGACACTGTTCACTTGCACTTGGTATTAAAAACTTTACTTACACCTATTATATTCTTGACTTTCACAGAATCACCCCTCAAACTTAAAAATGGAGATGCATTTCAGAGTAATCATAATCATTAACATCATATAGAGTTTATATCTCACCATCACTAACATTATAGAAAGTTACATATATCTATAAACTAAGGTGG